>JAVLUZ010000141.1:3678489-3749581 GCA_036768485.1 Mermis nigrescens | reverse complement strand
ACTGGACCCACAAGGTCTAAACCCCTTTCCAAATAAAAGTTCAGGCGAGAGTTTCACTTTTTACGTGGGCAGCAACCAAATTCTGGGGGCCCGATAGAGCGAAATCGCCAAAAATTGAGCACAAAAAATTCAATTTTGAGGGTCTTACGATTTCTGAGTGAAAGGGAGTGCCCTCTAGATTCTCGAGTAATGAGAGGGTCCAGACCACATATGCACTGCACAGCCCATCTGGAGGGGAGATTATCAGCCGGTCTACGGGTCAAGAACTGAGCTTTTTTGGGCCAAAAATGACCTCAAAAACTGGCCGATACGAGCGCTCAAAATAGGTTATAACCAGTTATATACAGTTTCTAGTCAATTTAAGGCACTTCTAAAGAAAATTTCAACTTGTTATCCTTTTTTTGGTCTTCATTTTCCCCCATTTTTCCCCGAGAAACCTCTCCTTTTTCCATTCAGTGGGGGTTTAGACCACATACTGGGTGGGCAACCAAAGTTCTGGGAGAGGGTGTGTGTGTGTGCGCAGATTTTTTCAAAGGTCAAAAAATGGCCTAAAAAATAGTGGTTGGCGAAAAAACACACCATTTTTCAATGTTACTCATCGAGCACTATCCATTGGCATCAAAAAATTGCGAAAAAAAAATTTCAAAAAATTGAATTCTGGGGGTATTTTGGCTTCTGTGAGTTGCATACTCCCCAACCCCCCCCCGCCCAGGTAAGTGGCCGGAGACCCCCAGCCCACCTCCCCCACCCACGCGCAGCATGGGTCTGGTCCAGACCCCGTTCACACGCCTATTTGTCATTACTCAGATCTCCCCCACACTTCGTGCGTGATGCTTAATATAATTTAATTAAGTAGATTAATTATTATCAGCATTGAGGGCCGACGCTTTTGCTGTTGTTCCCCGTACCGACCCGATCCCTGCACAGCCAAATGCAAATTGGTTTCCTTGCACAACGCAAAAAATTTTCGAAAATCATTCTCAGCTGCCCGATGAACGAGGCTCGCGAGAAGTATGTCGAGTTGGATGATACGATGAAGAGAGAAAGGGTGCGATAACTTCATTTCTTGTGAATACTGTTCAATTTTATGAAAGATATCGCGTTTCTCCAACTCGAACTTAGCCATCGGCTTGTAATACACACATGGGCATGGGAAAGGTCTGGATCCCACCTCTAAGAACCTGAGACCACACATGGGCAAGTTGGGGGTTTGAGTATGCACCCTCCAGAAGTTGAAATACCCTTCCCCCAGAAATCGAAATACCCCTCCCTAGAATTCAAATTTTGGAATTTTTTTTGCTTTTTAGCGATTTTTTGATGCCATTGGATAGGTGCTCGATGAGAAACGTCGAAAAATGGTGTTTTTTTTCGCCATACGACCACTTTTAGGACCATTTTTTGACCTTAAAACTACATTTTTTTACCCATATCCCAGAATTTTTGGTGCTGCCCACCTATGCCTGAGACCCTTCAAAAACTCCGCCAGCCCCAAAATTGAATTTTTGAGTTGCTTTGGAAAATTTGGGTCCATCGGGCCCCATCTAATTTTTATTGCTGCCCATTGCATGCTTGTAAGCGCCTGGAATATTATGAAAAGTACTTCAATGCAAGTTTTCTTAACTTTTAATTCATTTTTAAATTTCTAAATTATTTTCTTTATTTTTCTCGAACTTCCCTCGAAGTCTTTCGTTCGAGGCTGTAAGGGCTAAAATTCTAGGTACTTTTTATGTATTATGTACATGTGTATACTTTCAAGTCCTTTAGGCTGACCAGGTGAGATCAGGCATACGAGGAGGCTTGGGGCCTCCAGATCCACAATGGAAAAATGAAAAATTTCCTGCTGAAAATTGTGTAGAAAAGGTCAAAATGGGAGTAAAATCAACTTTTTTCAATGCGTTTCAAATTGATCAAAAACTGTGGAATAACATATACAGGGTGGGCCAAAAAAGGCTACATTCCGATTCAACAGGGCATAACTTCGGCTGATGTGAACATGAGACGTTAGAACTGGCAACATTAGATAGATAAAAGTATCTTCTTTCGAATCGTATAAAAAATTTTGGCCAGCTGCCAGCGTTGCGTGCAGTACGGCTATTTGTTTACACCTCACTTTGATATTGTTCTAACCTCAGAGTTTCCGCATTGTATCACATTACTGCGTATGTAGGAATCCTTTTTTGACCTGTTTGAGGATAAATACATTCACAAAAATTAGGTAGCACATTTTTTAAACCCCCAGAGTAGAAACGCTTCCTACTGAGTGCAAAAATTTCAGGATATCGTGAAAATAGGATGCAAATTGATGGCAGGACCAACGACGCTATTGGCCTTTAAACAATATTAAAGTAGGGTGTAAACTAATCGCCGTAGCGCTCGAAGCATTGATATCTGTCCAAAAGTTTTTACACGATTCGAAAGAAGACACTTTTATCTATCTAATGTTGCCAGTTCTAACATCTCATGTTCACATCAGCTGAAGTTATGACCTGTTGAATTGGAATGTAGCCTTTTTTTGGCCCACCCTGTATATTTGTGAAAGTGTGTTTGTATGTCCGGGGTTGGCTCCGGCCCCATAAAACTTGGTGGGCTGACGTTTTGGCCCAAGATCGGCCTACCGGCTGGGGGTGTAGTAGCGATTTTGAAATTTTGACAAACGCACCCATTGGCCTCCTGGGCAGAGAGGGAGCGGGGTTTGGCCCCTGTGCTATAAGCCTCCACGATTTCGGGAGATGAGCCGATTTTATGCTATTTTTTCAAAACTTAGTTTATACTGTTTGTATAGGGATACCCCGGCCAAGGGGAGCA
Source organism: Mermis nigrescens (assembly GCA_036768485.1). Classification (NCBI taxonomy): domain Eukaryota; kingdom Metazoa; phylum Nematoda; class Enoplea; order Mermithida; family Mermithidae; genus Mermis; species Mermis nigrescens. The sequence continues at coordinate 3,746,776 of JAVLUZ010000141.1, read as the reverse complement.
TGCCTGGCGACACTATGTACATTGTTATATGTTATAGCATTGGTCGGCACTGTGAAACATCAAAATACGGGTTTAACCAAATAATGCTATAACATAGGCAATTTTATAAGATAGGCATGGTATGAGATACTATGTGCAACAAGATAGGCAATGCTATAAGATAGGACGTGATATAAGATACCCTGTGCTACAGGATAGGCAATACTATAAGATAGGACGTGATATAAGATACCCCGTGCTACAAGATAGGCAATGCTATAAGATAGAACGTTATAAAAGATACCCCGTGCTACAAGATAGGCAATGCTATAAGATAGGAAGTGATATAAGATACCCCGAGCTGCAAGATAGGCAATGTTATAAGATAGTATGGGATATAAGATACCCTGTGCTACGAGATAGGCAATGGCTATAAGATAGGTGTGATATAGATACCCTGTCTGTGCCATAACATGCAGTGATATAAGATAGGAGATACCATCAGCTATAACATATGAGTGATATGAGATATCACGTGATATATGACACCCTTTAGCTACAACAAACAAAAAATTTTTAAAACATCAAAAATATGGTTTGACCAAAAAATTTTCCAAAACATCCTAAAACATCAAAAATATGGATTTGACAAAAAAAATTTTCCAGAACATCCCAAAACATAAAAAATATGGGTTTGATTAAAAAAATTTTCCAAAACATCCTAAAACATCAAAAATATGGGTTTGATTAGAAAATTTTTTCCAAAACATCCCAAAACATCAAAAATATGGTTTGATGAAAAAAATTTTCCAAAACATCCCAAAACATCAAAAATATGGGTTTTATTAAAAAATATCCAGAACATCCCAGAACATCAAAAATATGATTATGGCTAAACAATTTTCAAAACCATTCTGTAACGTCAAAAATATGGATTTGATCAGAAAAATGGTTGACAAAAGACATTTTATAAAAATCCAAAAAATAAAATATGGTTTATACCAACAATTTTTTTAGAAATATCCCAAAAACATCAAAAGTCTTGAAAAATAAAAAATACAAGAGACATATCAATTCCATATAGCTATCAGGCCTAAGTTCAGCCCGGGCAACGCCAGGCAGCTCATCTAGTAACATATTTTATGCCTATGAGGTAATTTTAACCAAAAAAAGCAGATTGGCCATATTGTTTATCTAGTGGAGTGAGACCAGAGACTGTACGTTCACCACGACCTTCACACATGAGCGGTGGGAGGGGGTCTGGAAACCCTCCGAGAATTGAGAAAGACCTTCCAAAACTGGATAGATCCCTACAAATTGAATTTTCCGGCGCCAGTGTTGAAAATATTGAACCATCGAATCCCCAAGAATTTGGCTGCCGCCCATCTATCTTCACCAACTACCGAACTCTCCGCACAGAATACGGCATGCGTCCAGAACCGAATTCTTGGCATTTTTCGCGATTTCGCTCCGTTAGATCTCTTCCACCAGAATTTTGTTACACATTTACATGCATCCGTTTTTCGTCTCTTCAACTGAAGGACAAAAGGTAACAGCCGGATATAAATGGTACTCCAAACATCAAAGTCGACCATCCTATCGAGACAGGTTTTTCCACCATCCCAACTTTAGGAATTGAAAAAATTTTCCAATTCAGGCCGCTCGATGCATCTTTGTTATTGTGGGTTCGAAATGATTGACTAATGGCTGTTTTACCCCTCCCAAAATTATGAGCCATTTACGTACATCAGACCCGTATCAGGTTAGGCCAAGGGCATAGCCTAACATAAATTTGTCTATTTCTCGGAAAATTCGTCAGGATAGCTCGCAAGTGCCGCATTTTTCATCGTTTTTCGACATGATCTATCCATTAACATTATAAAGTTTGACCTTTCCGAAAAAATCTATGTTTTCTACGAAAAACTGTCGTTTTTTGGTTGGCGCTTGAGCCAAATTTAGGGTAAAATACTCTAAATCTGGCGCAAAGTGCCGAAAAGCCTAAAGGAGTTCCGTCAACGACGCGCAATTTTTTCATTTTTTGTGCATTCATCTCGCCTTTCGGTAAATTTTTTTTCGGCTAATAGGGGATGCGGTCGCCCCTTCCCAATATATAGCCCTGTACATGCTGCAAGTGCGTACTGCAAGTGCGGCGCAGCTCGTTTTTTCCTGTTTCGGCTCTATCTTTCCCGTCAGCTCGTCTTCGCTGCTCGGATGGGCTACTCGTTTAGCTTTCCAAAGGCTCGTTTTCGCAGTTCGAATGGGCTATTTATAGCTTTCGCCTTGCGCTTTAAATTGTCAAGATGATGTTTCATCTCCGAATTGAATGACACAATTTTCCGGATAATCGAAGCACTGGTTAGGCTTGCAAAAGCGACCGAACACTGGCCAGTGGCGGGCCTTCGGACCTGCCCAGTTCATGCTGCAAATGCTGTGAGCATACGTGGGCAGCATGAAAATTCTGGGGGAGGGGGCGCAAGATTTTTCAAAGGTCAAAAAATGGTCTTAAAATGGTGATATGGCGAAAACAAAACCATCTTTTAACGTTTCTCATCGGGAACTATCCATTAGCATCAAAAAAATTGCTAAAAAACAAAAAAATTCTAAAACTTGAATTCTGGGAGGAGTATTTCGGTTTCTGGGGGGAGGTATTCGGCCTTCTGGAAGGGGTGCATACCCCCACGCCCAGGCGTGGCTGTGAGCAACTGTGCGAATTTAGCCTGATGTATTAATCCAATAAAACACGGATGAAAGTAATGAATTAATTTTATTGTTTGAAGTTGTGAAACAAATGTGAGTGAAGAATGTTAAACGCGGTATTAATAGCGCATCGTAATAGTCTTACTTATTGCAGTTCACCAATCTGCCTTGCCAGTAAAATTGGCATTGCATCCGCCGCAATAATTGGAATAACAACGTGCATTGGGATAATTCTTGCACTTCGTTACTGAACATGGGTCCGCGAAACATTTAAAAGGGGTACTTCCGTCTGTAACCGAAACTGATTGATTAGCTATTAATTGATCAGATTCTGATCCAGTTGGAACTTTTAACTTCCGTTTGACATTAATTCATTTTAGTTTTAATTATTATTTTTCGCAAAAAAATAAACTAATTTAATTATATTCATACTCAGGTTATTGTTGGGGTCTTTGGGGGACAGAGGGTTATTCTGGAGGGTCCAGGACACCCAAAAGAACATGACTATTTACGCCTGCTAGTATGCAATGTACATATATGGAGGATAACATGGAAGTGGGGGATTATAAGACTCCTAGGTTCTAAAATACCCCTACAACGGTAGAACCCCGATTTAAATTTTCCGCGTTTTTTTGTGATTTTTTGGTCTTGCCACATCCAGAACTCTATTGATCGGTCTGCCCAGTATAAACGCTACCACAGCTGGGCGTGGGGGAGGGTTTGGGGTATGCACCCCAGAAACTAAAATACCCCCTTAGAAATCAAAATCAAAATACCCCAGAATTCAATTTTTGAAAATTTTTTTCGTTTTTTTTCGCAATTTTTTGATGCCAATGGATAGTGCTTGATAAGAAACGTCGAAAAATGGTGTTTTTATCGCCATACCACCATTTTTAAGGCCATTTTTTGACCTTCAAAAAATATTGCACCCCCCCCCCCCACAGAATTTTCTTGCTGCCCACGTATGAACGCTACCCTCGGGCGCAGCAGGACTTCGAGGAGTGTAGGTGATAGATCTTAAGAATTCTATGATTAAAAAATAAAAAAAATCTATACGTTTTTTCGCAATTTTATGATATTTAAGGGTGTGCAGAGTTTCAATGAGAAATACGGGAAGGGTATAATGTTCCTGGTATAAATCTCAGCTTTTTCTGACCGATGAAAATCCTGAAATTTTTCAGCAATTTAGAGCTTGCACTGCGTGTTCCCATGGGTGTGGGACTTCGGTAAGGGGGGTTAGCCCTCTCCTGAGAATCTAATAGACCCGCACACATAGATAGATCCCTCAGTATTGAATTTTTGGCATGCTTTTTGGGATATTTGTCACGTTTAGACTATCGAGACCCATCAGAATTTGGCTGCAGCCCACGTATAAATGGTATGCTCATTATACTTTGCACGCATTGTTGAGTATTGCTTAGCAATGTACATAAGTAGTTTAGTACCTCAAAATAATTTTGCTCAAAGAGAGTAATCAAAAACTGATTAATTACCGGGGCAAAGACCTGAAGTTGTTCTTGTTGAGGCATTGCTAAAAAACGTGCTAAAAATTATAATCTTCTGAACATACTAGAAATATCAATTATCATTTTTTATTAAATACTATTCAAATTTGAAGAAAACATTCATTATTAATGCAGATTATCAAATTATATTATATAGAATATAAATATTTCAATTACGAAATATTAAATATTCAAAGATTCGATACTACATATAGATATAAATCACAATACTTCTAAAATTTCGTCTACGCAACTCACCATGGCATTCTGCATAAGCAGGTCAAGAAGATGGCTAATGCCAATCTTAAAAGAACGTAATATTATGCATTTTATAATACAGAGCTCAAATTTGAAAATAAAATCGTCTTTTGTTTTTTAGATAATCTTAAAGATAGCTAAAAACATTTTCAAAAAATACATATGTTATCAAAACTTAACATCAAGTTTTTATTTTTAACTTTTTATAAAAAAATTTTACGTGATTAAACTTATTGAGTACATTTTTCTACATAATTTCACTTAATCGATGTTTTCATTTTTATTACAATTTTTGGTGGTGATTAATATAGATCAACGAGCAACGCCTAAAATCGCGTTTTTGCCCCTGCAATCAATAATTCGGTTTTTTGTCCTTCAAATTTTTGATTCCTTAGACTCGCCCAATTTAGGCGTCCCATGAGCAAAGAAGCTCGTAAAGTTTTCGAAAAAAAGAATTATGATTGAATAAAAAATGTATCGGGCAATCTCTATCTAGCAAAACATCAATCCGTGCCTCGTACAAAAGCTACTCAGCATTGGGTAGAAATTTTTAAATTTGGAATTAAAGACTAATTTAACGATTTAAGTATTTTGAAATTTTACCTGACTACAAAAATCAAATTCTTTGCATACATGATACCTACTTGCATTAGGAACTAAATCTCACAAGGTCAGTATCTAAATTCTGGAGGTCCACAATTTTCGAAGTCAGACAAATGCCAAGAAATCGATTTTAAATGAAGAGAAACATTATTGTTAACGTTTCAGGTCGAGCTCTTTGAAATAAATCAAAAAAATTAACAAAACATAAGAAAGTTGAATTTTCACTCGTTTTAGTGTAATAAAGATTTTTTATGGTTTTTTAAGTTTCCCAACTGAGCTAAGAAGATTCTAAACATGAAACATGTACAAAACCGGTAAAAAAACATAATTTATAGGGCAGCGACTTTAAAAAAATTAATAATAGATTGCATAACGATTTATTAGAAAATAGGAAAAACAAAAACAAGCAAAGTTCAGAACACAAGAATATCTAGCCATTTTGCTATTTTTTTAAATAAAAAACAATATCTGTAGACTGTGGTAAATGGTGACCATACATGATCTTGGGGGGGGGTTTGGGGGGTTTTCACCCTCCCCCAGAATCATTCTTCAACCCCCGCAAAAAATTTTTCACCCTCCCCAGAATTGGCGCTTTTTCAAAAGTTTCCTAAACTTACCTGAAAATTGGTAGAAAAAGTGTCTTTTAAGGGTTTTTGGCTATCTATTTGCTCAAAATCGCCATCGCCAAATTTTCGGCGCTTCGCGCCATATATTCATGTTTTAAGCGATATACTGGTCAATTTATTCGACTTTTTTCGAAATTTTTTTCATGATTTCATGCTCTAGAAGGATAGAGTATCGTCAGAAACGCCAAAAAAACGATGTTTTTCAACGCGTACCGGCCATTTTTGGGCCCAAAAAAGGCACTTTAGGTTTTCACTCCCCCCAGAATTCCCATACTGTGCATGTATGCTGGTGACCATGCAAAAAAGCGGTTTTTTAGGTTTTAGTATACTGTAGTCGTGAGCTAGCACAATTTTTTTGTTAAAATAGCTTTATTTGAAAACTATCGATCCAAAACAATTTATTTCATTGGAATCAATAAATTGGTTGTTGACTTAATCTTAAAAATCGCCATTTTAGTGAAAGCAATCTTCGATGAACAGGAGTGTACATACTTGCTTTTGATTGCACTTATACTGTAAGCGCGTGAAATCATCTAACTTGCACAAATTTTTTAGAAGCCAATAAAAATTCGATCATTTCTTGAATTTATTTTTTTATAAGTAACAATTTATGAAAAGTTAAATGCAAAATTTGTCAATTTGTTTGAAAATGCCGTGATTTTGGATTCTGGGGGCGTCTTTTAGGTTATAGGGGATTAAACAGGCCTCCCCTACGATCGAGTATGGTGAAAATCATTCGGTAATTCCCCCAAAATTTCGAATCCTCAGTCATTATAACGAAAAGAAACAAAGCTTAAACTCACATGCGAAGCATCTTTTAGGCTATAAAATTTTCGTCAAACTGACGAAAAGTCAAGTCTAGTCGGCTCTCTGCTCGTTTCATTTGCATAAGTTGTTTGCTTTTTAATTCAGAAAAACGTTTGGACTATATACAGTGCCTACTTATACTTGCTTGACAACCTTTTTACGTAAGAAAAAATAAGCTAAAGCTACATTTTCATATTATTTTCAATTTATTATTGCAGCTAATAGGTTCAACGTCAATATTTATTGCAAAAGTACATTTCCGTAAATCGGAATGATTCATTCCCGTACAAATAAAACAGAACAAATATAAATTTCGTCGCACTGAACAGACAAATTGCTCAGTAGGAGTAAATAGTGGGCGTAGGCGACAAAAAATGAAAACTCATACAAGGGAGAGCGCCTGAATTCTAGAAAATTGGGAGGTCCAAAATAGTAAAACATAATAAATACCAGCAAAATTGATGATGGTGGGCGAAAAGATCATTTTTCAACCTTTCTCGTTGTGTTCTAACTATTAGCATAGAAAAATCTCAAAAAACCTATAAAAATTCTGAAGCTTTCTCGAATTTCATAGATTTTCAGGATTCTGGGTAGTCGGACTTCACTCGGCTAGAATTATACTGAAATTGACATTTGCTTTTGAACCAAAAAGTGAAAACCATTAATATTAACATAGCAGACAAAAACTGAGTTACGAGGTTGACACAAAATTTATGGCACGATATATTTTTAGCAAAGTGTCGTCGGTAGATACAATATTGCAACTCCCCCAACGTAAATGACTCTCAGGCCATTGATCTTCTGCTTTGACGATAATGTTCTATTCCTCAAAATTGCCGGCAATTTTCATTTAAGAGTTGCTCACCATGTTATAGGCGTAAAATGGGGAGGGGGGGCTGGCTACAGAAGGGAGGGGGTCTGAAAGGCTCCCTTGGAATGCAAAACAGCCCAACTCAAGTCTGCATGATGCATAAATTCAAAAAATCGCAAAAGAATGCCGGAAATTCGATTCAGGTGGTCTACCGTTATTTGCAGGATGGGGTAATTGCAATACAGTTGCGGAAAATTTACTAGGAAAATAGTCGCGTTTCTCACTTGGTGTATCTGCATAAGATAATTTAGGTAAACGACATCATACTACTGTATCAAAAGATTTCTCAAATATTCTAGTCATCAGCAGTGCGGTTCACTAATTCATAATGCACTTAAAAACGGCATTGCATCCACCGCAATAAATGGCAACGCAGTGTGCATCAGGGTACCTTTCGCACTGTATTACCGAACAAGGGTCCACAAGGCACTGGACCGGTGCAGTTCCATCTGAACGAAAAAAGAGCATTATTCGTATTAATTTTAACTTAAGTGCAATAATTAACATTTCTAAATAATAAATTATAATAATTAAAATTAATCCCTAATATTAATTTTAAATCATTTATTAACATTAAACAAAGGGGCACACCGACGAGTTTTCAAAACTTTTCAAAAAGTGTGTTTTTGGGGCTGAAAACGCTGGCTAAAACTCAATTTGATCATTTTTCGATCAAAGTTACTTAAGGTTTCCTGTGCTTAACCTTTTCTTGAAAGACCTGTCCAACTCGATATTAACGTCTGAAAAGTGATTTGTTACTGCCAGATACGCAGCATGGTCGGTCTGTGGGTCAACGAAAGAGCTTTTTTGATTCAAAATCACATCAAAAACATTGGTATAAACGCTAAAATAGCCAGAAAGCTGCGTTAATCCACAGTATATCATCTCCATTTTCACATTTTTTCCTTTGAAATTTTTTCCCACGGAGTTGAAATCACCTCAACACCTCGTTGCATAAAGACTAGGTACCCAGCGTTAATTCACAAATTGTCAGAACAACGTTAATTCAGAATTTGCCGATGACTTTCAAGCATTTTTTACTCAAAATTTTGTTTTTCATCCATTTTTTGCCTTAATTTTGCCCAACTTTTCCCAAAAACTTGTGAGTATTTCAATTATTAATTATTAATTTTTTCACGCGTAAAAAATTAGATAAATGGGTAAGATACATAAATTTCTGGTGATTCGTGGAAATTCCCAGAAAGCCAGCGACTACCTGGGAAGCAACCGAATTCTGGGGAAAGCGACAGGGCCCACTAATTTTAAAATTGATCCTTAATTAAACTCTAGGGCTCTATCAGTTTTATGAGAACCTGCCGAGGCGGGTTTCGGGCCATGTATGGGCAGCAAACTGAATTTTGGAGGTTCCGGGGTGAGATTGCTGAAAATAGCACCAAAAATTCAATTCTGGGCGTCATCAATTAGGAGGGTTTTAGATTATGGGGGATGTAAACCCCTAACCCCACACGTCCACGTGCGGCCTAATGTGCTAGCGAGCATTCTACCCAGCGTCAAATAAAAACCCATACAATCTCCAAAACACGTGCCCATGATTTAAGAAATACAATTTTTTAGGAAGGCAAAAAAACACGACCTGCAAAAATTAGTTGAGGTCAAAAAAAGAAGAGTCTGCATTGCTTGTTTTATAGATTGACATAAAGATAGCTGCGATTGAACATTTAAAGATGTACGTAATTTCTTATGTACTCGTATGTAAAAATTATAGTACACCTTAATCACTTTTTTCTGAAATCTTCCTCAAAGAAACTTTATTCTTAAATTTTTATACTTTTATTATCAATTCAAGCTTTAGCAGTCTCTGTATTCAAAGCATAATATTATGTATCTACCTAATTAAATATGGAACTGAATTACCAGGACAAATGAACGGTTGTCTGGCGTTTCTGAAAAATAAACGATTCATAAATATTAAATTCCTGGAAAATAGAGAATTCAAATTAATTTGAAAATAATAAAAAAATTACTTGTTATCATGTGTATCTCACCTAAGCATGAAACATGCCAAGAAAATAGCTAATGCCGATCTTGAGCAAAAAATATATAAAATTTAAAAATCAATATTTAGATCTATATTTAGGTTTGAGATTATTGAATGCAATTCTTTGCATTTGTCAAAATTTAAATCAAAAAAAATATAGCTGAAAGCTAAGCAATGTTTGTCAGGTACTCTTATGCAAATACGGGCAGTAGTTGCATTCTGCGGGGGTTCCGACGAGGCGAAATCGCCAAAAATGGCACCAAAAACTCATTTCTGGAGTCGTGGGTTTGTTGGATTCTACGGAGTCCACCCAATTCCCCCCTCATGCCTACGTGTGCTATTATATCGACTAAACCGGCCTGGGGGTGAGGGTAACGCTTGACCCACTCATCAGAAAAGCCCCTAGAATTTAATTTTTAAAATATTTTTTAGTTTTCTCGTGATCTTCTGTTCCCAAAAGCTTGAGGAGTGACGTCAAAAAACTTATTGTCTATAAAATCAATTTATCGACATTTTTTGGCCATAAAATTTTGGGATCCTAGGAATTCGGAGGCGTTGCCTGATCAGTCTGTTTTAGGAGAAGTCATCCAGAGATTTTTTTTAACCGAAATTTCTCTGGAAGCATGTAGTAATGCTGAAAGCGTAAAAACTATGCCTGTACGTCTTATGTACATAGTTCGTAAACATACGTGGGCAGCGGCCCAATTCCAAATTTTTCTACCTAGAAAAAAACGATTTTCCGATGATTTGCGCAGGGTCGAGCAAATTGTGAGGAATATTAGTTTTTAAAAGAGAATTTCCGGAAATTTTAAATTTTTATGTACTCGATAAATAATTGCGCTCATCGAAAGAATGTCGGGAAAACGCCGTTTTTGTGCTCCAAATTAATTTATTCTTCATTTTTTTGATAATTCTGGGTAAGATTGTGTTACTGCCCCTATGCTCGATCGTCACGAAATATAAAAAATAGCGTTAGTGTAAAGCGAGCTCTAAAATCAGAATAAAAAATTGTGAATAAAATGCATGATAGACAATCCTCTCAAAGAAAAATGAGTCAAGTTATTTCCGAAAATCATCATATAGCATGAGGAGTATTGGTGCGCTTGGTCAGCAACATACATGGGCAGGAAAAAATTCTAGGGGATTCGATGCGGCCTAATTGCCAAAAATAGTACAAAGAATTCGATTCTGGGTGAGTGTCGACTTTTGAGGGGTCTCTCAGATTCTAAGAGGGAGTCCAGATCTCCGGACCCTCGACTTTCATGAGTGGTCGGCAGCTTGCACTAGTAGTAGCCAAACTCAAGGGTGCCTGGATGGTGCAAAACTGGCATAACCTAAAAATATACCAAAACTTCAATCTGGGGTTTCACAGTTCTTGGGGGTCTGCCGGATTTTTTAGAGGGTCTAAAATCTCCCCCTTCGCCCATGTTGTCAGCACTGCGGGCGTGTAAATCAGAATATGATGTTTCATTAGATTAATAAACAAAGAATTTTTTATCTTCCTAAGTGTTGATGTGTCAAAATTGCCTAAAGATGCATTGTTTTAGGACAAAATCATTTCCCAAAGTTCGGGTTTTCTCAACAATGAACCGTTTACATCAGCATATGCGAGAGAGTATGAATTCAAAAAATAAAAACTTACATGAGTGTCATCTGTAATGAGAAGTTTTGCTCTTCAAGTTAATGAAAAATAAATTGCTATCGAGATGAGTCGTTCCATTTTGCAATAATTTGTTCGCTTCAATCTATGCACAAAAATTGTTTGGATAAATTGCGCAATACTTGATTCACTCATATTGGCGTGAGTAGTTAGCCGGGCGTCCCTGGACACACATGATGAGGGATACCCTATGCTTAAGCATAGGCGGGCGGGCCCATACTTGCACCCTGGGGTGGGGCCAGGGTGCAATGCTGTAGCATAGGCAATGATGAAGGATAGGAAGGGGGACCCGTCCAGACCTGTCAGGGGGTCCTTGGGAAATAAAGTTTCCCGGGAAACTATGATTACCGATTTTATTGATTTATCACGAACCGGCGGTCGGATCGGGCTCAAATTTGCAGAGTATGTTCAGTATATGCTATGTATCCTATGTACAAACTTTTAGCGCCAACCTACAGTATATCAGCATAAGTTTACACTTTTGCATATAGGAACGTAAATCAAGAATCAATGGTCGGATTTTGTTCAAATTTTCAGGATATGGTGTATATAGGCAAGGCATGCTATGTACGGAAATTCAGCGCACAGTCTACAGTATAACATTTTACTTTACACTTTCTCGTATAGCACAATATTCCAAGAACAACTAGCCGGATTTAGTTCAAATTTTTAGGATATGATATATAAACCTTAGCTGTGCTATGTACAGAATTTTAGCGCACAACCTAAAGTATACTGATTTTTTATTCACACTGTCTTTACAATAATTGATTTTCTTAGCAGTACTTGTCTCCCAGGGTGCAATGATGTAGCATAGGCAATGATGAAGGATAGGCGTGTCCCTAAGCCTGAGGGGAGGGGGCCTGGGGCGTGCCCATGGGGGTTTCCCGGGAAACTGAAATTCATTGATATAAGGAGCCGGTGTTTTTTCCCGGGAAACTTCCGGATTGCTTTAACAACCTTGCTACCTATGCTTTATATGTGTTTTTCAATATTTTTCACCCCATCTTTTACTTTCGCGAATTTACCTAACATACAAAACCGGGCGCGACGCGCAAAAATAATTCTTTTCGAAGCAAAAAAAATACAAACAAACAGTTTACGAGCAAAAAATACGGAAAAAATACAGTTTCAAGCAGGAAACAATTAAGGAACATCTATCTTTTTTTCGCTCCTTTTTCTTTGTTTTTTTACGATGCACAGAAAAAGCTAAAAAACGTTAGCATAAAAAAGTTTAAAAAATACATTTTCGCTACCTATAAGTCGTGCATATAGCACAACTTTTACAAAGAAGAATTCAGTTTTAAGCAAAAAAACATTTTTAGCCAAAAATACGAAAAAACAGTTTAAAGTCAGTTTTGAGCATAAAAATTAAAAACCATAGGGCAATGTGTGAAAATACGATAATAAAGAGCGTTTATTATAGACAACGCGATAATCTTTTGTACAAATTTTCGTGATGACATTTCGTTTGCGATCGCGTAAAATGCGTGATTCGGTTATATTTTTAACAACTTCAATATCGTTTAGGCAAAATTCGAAGACCATGGATCTCAAAGAGTCGAAACAAACGGTATTTTTATTAGAAGAGTTTATGCGGATTCCTCGGACTTTAGTCGTTTCGTCTAAAAGCTTTCCTGATTTGTCGACAACGCGGTAGGCATAATTTTTGGGGCCTCCAGCGACGAATTTGGAGATGTATGCGTCGTCGCTGAATCCCCTAAGCTCATTCGTCATTTCGCCCAGGTAACAACCAGTGGGCACCTTGTATTCGTCCTTTTTAGTGGTTAGGTAGATGATCGAGTCTGAAATGCGGTGAACACATATTAGATTATTTATTTATTATTTGAAAACATAATTGCGTGGGCTGACTTCCATCCCCCTGACGAACCTTTTTTATATGCATGTTCATAAGCTATGATTCTAACGTACCCCCTCTGGAATAAGCTAAATTTTAAAAACTAAAGCTGACCGGTGTCCATGTAAAGGACGCGTTCTTGGAGCTTTTCGAGGTAGGAATAGAGTTTGAGTCGGGCTTGGGCAGTGACAAAGCTGGCGATTATAGGGTTGGTATTTTTGAGGGGTTTGGCGCATTCATCGGCGATCATGTATGTGACGCAGGCAAGTGATTCGCCAAAAAAAGAATGTTGGGAATTTCGATTTTGTCGTCAAAGACGATATTGAAAAATTTTTCGGGGTCGTCGAAGTATTCGGTTTGAGACAAGTTGTTGCGTTGGCCAAACTGAAGAAACAAGAAAAAATACTGAATTTTATGCTTTAACACAATAAACCTGAAAACGCGGAAGGTCATTTAGCATATTCTAGAGTAACATACGTATACTGCATGCATTTAAACTTTGAATTTTCCCCACCTTGCCCCAAAACGAATTGAGCATAAGTTTGGACAAGGCGCGAAGCCCATGGTTTTTCTCAATTTTCGTAGGATCGAGCTGGATGCCTTCGACATTTTCATAATTTTCGACATATTTGGCTTTTTGGGCTTTGGTTTGGCAAGTCGATGGCCAACCATCGGCTTGTTGTTTCAGTTTGAGGAAAGTGTTTACGTAGGCAGTGAAAAGGCCTCCTTGTTTGGTAGTAGGGTCGTATTGTTCGGTGTTGGCATAATGCCAAACTTCGTAAATTTGGAGAATCTGACGAAAAAATTCATGGTCAATTTTTAAACTAAACAATAGCAGGCAGTGTATACCCCCTCCTCTCCTGACTTTATAGTACGCATATAAAAACATAATCTCTTATGCTTAACATTTATTTCGCTCACTTTGTATCCCTTTTCCAGGGCTTTGTAGAGCTCGAGGCTGACCCACGCGCCTGTCATAGCTCGTTCATCATTAGTGTGATCGCACAAGTCGATTTGGTTGGTGGCACAAGTTCGGCAGAGCGGGAAAAGAAGCTTGCTATTGACTCGGTAAGGGAGAACGGGATGATAAAGGCCTCGTGGGGGTAAGACTTTGCATTTGATGATTCCAGTGTAGGGTCGAGTGGCTAGGTCGGTGAACTTTTCGGTGATGATGAGAGGATGTCTGAAAAAAAGAAAAAACATCAATTTTCGGCTCTGAAAAGGAACAAACCTGAAAACGCAAGGTTATTTAGACAATCATAGGATTTAAAAATACACATGCAGTATTTTAAAGATTTTTTTCTTACCCAATAGGGAAGAGACCCATCTTGCAGACCCATGGGTATAATGAACAAACGTCGACGTAATTGATCGTTTCCCCAGGGTTGCATTTGTGGTAGAGTTTGATTGCATTGGTTCGGCCACCATAGAAGGCGTCTCGGGGCCCTATGGGGTCGGTGATTTTGCATTGGTCAAAGTGGGTTTTCATGGCCTTGTTTTGCTGAAAAAAAACGAAAAAAAATCAATTTTCGATAATGAAAAGGAACAAACCTGAAAACGCAAGGTTATTTAATGGTCATATACTAAAAATACGTTTTATGAAGAAAAAAATTCAGACTCACTTTTAATTCCTTGACGAGCTCGCATTCCCATTTCTCAATCACAGTATAGCCTCGGGATTCTAGGTATGCTTTTCGTTCAACAGTAGCTTGGTACGCCTCTTCGGCGGATCGGCGTTGATCCAAGGTGAGGACGTACCTTTTGGTCATACATTTGGGGCACCCATGCCACCTGGAGAAAGAAAGAAAAAAATAAATTTTTGGCATCGAAACCTGAAAACGCAAGGTTATTTAGACAATAATATGCATAATCAGGGGTTTAGTCCACGCTCCCTCAGCCTATCAGGGGTTTCGTCCACGCTCCTCTAGACAAAAACGCTTTTAAAAACATTTTAACATACCAGCATCCTTGAAACTCGTAAATAGTCCTTTCGTGCAACCCATCGACCTTGTATTTGCCTATTTTGATTTCGCCACCATTGAGCTTATGTCGGATTGGGATGTTCTGGGTTTCAGAAACCCATTTTAACCACTTGAGGGCTTTAACAGACTGGTTTTCGCCAGATCTGTAGCCCCCAGTGGGAACAATCCCAATCGTGTTCTCCTTGAGGAAATTTTGTCGGAAGACGCGGTTGCACGCAGAGGCTATTGTGAGGCTAGTCAGGAATGGGTTGACATTGGTTTCGGAAATGAATAGGTCGCGGAATTTGAGTGCGCATTTGGTCAGAATGTGCACGTCGCTCTCGCAATATTCAACAAGCTCCTTTTGAAAATCAAAATGGGTCCCCTTTTCTTGTTCGTACCTGAAAAAATTTTTAAAAAATGTAATTTTATGCTATAATAACGAGATGTAAATTTGCATACATATATGCATACACGGTAAGGGTCGGCCCCACCCATCCTCTAGGCTAAAACGCGTCAAAAATTATCGATTTTTACTAACCATTCTAAAAATTCTGCCCTGACATCGTCTTTCATTGAATCGGGAGCGTAAAATCGCATGTCGGGCAGTGGGCCTTCGTAGGTCCAGTTGGCAACGGTATTGAACAAGTGGGGAAAAAGCCTTTTTTGAGTTCGGTTTCGTTGAACGTTTTCGGGAAGGCACGCAAGGGCATGGGTAGGAAACTAAGGGTGTCGATGACGCGGACGCCTCCAGCCTCCAACATCATTATTTCGAGCCCTGAGAAAATTATTATTCAATTAAATTGAATTTAAAACGGAGCATTTTACGTAATTATTAACCATTTATTTAATTATTTACAATTAATTTAAATAATTGCCATTTATTTATTTTTTATGTAATTATTTGCTATTTATTTGATTTTTTTAGTTATTTATTAGCCATTTGTTTAATTTATTTATGCAATTTTTTATTTAAATATTTGCAATTTATTTAATTTTTATTTAATTTTTTATGTAATTATTTGCTATTTATTTGATTTTTTAGTGATTTATTAACCATTTTTTAATTTATTATGTAATATTTATTTATTTTATTTAATTTTATTTGCTATTTTTTCAATTATTTTACCATTTATGTAATTATTTGCTATTTATTTGATTTTTTTGTGATTAATTATTGTATGTATCATTTATCTGCTTGTTTGTGGTATATTTTTAATGTTTATTTTCACCTTTTGTTATAATTTTAGGCTTGATCGTCTTTTGCTCATGGAGATATTCGAGCAAGAATTGGGAATCGAATCCTCGGGCGTTGTGCGCCAAAGCGGTGGCCCCTCGGTTTTGCTCGGAGAAGAGCCACTGGGAAAATTGGGTTTTGCATTGGTCGCCAGTGAAAACGTGGCGGTTCTCGCCACCACAGTTTCCACAGTAGCCCAGAGGATTGTTTCGGCATACGTCGCATACTCGGTACGCGACGCAGCAGTTGGGAATATGTTTTTTGTCCTGGCCTAGTTCCTCATCTTGACGGGTTTCGAAGTCGAAAAAGATGAACACGGCCTTTTTGTCTTTGTCGCATTTGATAGGCTAAAATTTATAAATTTTAGAGAAAATAAATTAAAAAATTGACTTGCTTTGTACTTAGAAGGAGCCCCTCTAGACCTTCCACTGTTATATAGATTAAATTATGCGTAATGATAGAGCTATTTTTATTTTATAAATGTTTCTTACGCTTATGTAACATTGATGCTCGTCGCCTTTAGTGACATTTGCGTCGCAAATTTGACATTTGTACTGGAAGCAGAGGTGTTTCTTAGCATGAGAGGCTTGAATCAGTTGATCGCAAGTGTTGCAACGCTTGACGCGATCGCAAATGGGGCTAATTTTTTGCGCCTTGTTGCTTGTCGTCAAGGTTTGGCCCATAAGATGGTTTAGGAAACAAGTTTGGCTCGGGAAATATCTGAAATTAATCGATAATCAGTTTTAGGAGCTCTATGACGCTTTTAAAAATCAATTTTATAAACGGTGAAAACTTAAATTTATACCATATGTGAGTAGTTCACGGAATAATTTTCATTTTTGTTCGAAATTCTTAACTTTAGAGTGTAAGTTGGGGATTTTTCAATTTGATTAAAAATGAAATATCACGTTTTTGTAAATTATAGGGGGAAATAACTGAAATCGATCAGATGATTTATGTGCTAGACTCCCCGCTCCACATGCTCATGATTTTTTTCGAAAATACGTACCTATTGCATGCGTTGCATTTCGTCCATCGCTCGAGGGCGCATGGATCGGGTCGGTTGCAGCCAGGGCAACCACCCTTGTTGCATTTGTGTTCATCCCTAGTATTATAGCCTCGGTTGCACTTTTCGCAAAAGTAGCTTCGGCCCATGAACGCGGGCAGTTTGGTTATGACGTCGTAGTGGTCGTCGCGCAAGTAGAGGTAGATTATTTTGTCGCAATTGGTAGGGCCTTTGTAGATGAGGGCATTGAAATGGTCGCGCGAAAAGATTTTGATTTGGTAGGCGTCGCCTAAGTAGCTTTGAATCTTTTTGACCTCGTCGAGGCCACAGAGACCTTGGTGATTTTCTAAGCTTGCGTCGCACATTAGTAGGGTAGCAAGTCGCTTTTGCACGCTAGTTTTTCGCCCTTGATCTCCCAAACGTATTGATTGTAATTTTGGGTGATTATCGATGCGTGCTTTTGCAGTAACTACGGCGCGAGCAAGGCATAAATTATCGTCATTGTCGATCTTAAGAAAAATTTTTTTTTTGCTCAATTTTTTGCATCAAAAATAGATTTTTTACTAAAAATGGGGTGAGGGTTAAGCGGGTGCTCAAGAGACTCAGGTACTGTCGAGGGATTTGAGCCACATATGGTGTATTTTCAAGCGATTTTGACGTAAAAATAGCCAAAAACTCAATTTACCGCAGTGAAAATCCTCGATTGACCCCCAAAATCACAATTTTACCCCTCCCTGACCATGTGCATCTATGGGTTGAAGGTATGCTCGTTTTTGCATTTACTCATTCATCTTATTTCAAATAACAACGTGTATGTGCATGTATCGATTATTAGGTTTTACTAGAATATTTTTAAATGGGTTAACCCAATTGCATATACGTTTTTGTATTTGACTAATATCGTATTTACGACTAACAGTTAATTTATAATGCGCAGGATACAGATTATATTTGTCGTCGATACTATTATGCTCTTTTACATTGTGTTACCATATGCGCAATTATCGATTATAAAGTTTCCCGGGAAAACCTGAATATTATTGCTGTCGAAAGTTAAAGTTTTTTCTACACTTCCGTCGATTGAAAGAATAAACAAAATTTTTCAATAATATGTAACTAACGATTTCTTGTATATTTGTTATAAGCTATACTTTTGCGTCTAATTATCGTATTTTGTGCTATTTTGACTAATAATGTATGATTACTTATGATTAATAGTGTACATAACTTTATATTGCGCAGTTATTGATTATTTAGTTTCCCGGTAAACTGTTTTTCCCGGGAAAATGAACAATGCGCTTAAAGTATATTAAATAAAATTTTAGGTGCATCTAATTATGACTCTATTTTCGTCTAATAATATATGATATGCGGGATTATCGATTATTTAGTTTTTCATCGTTTAATAAGTTCGCTAAGCTAATGGAATAATTAGTTTTTCCTTGAAAATTATGGAAGAATTTTCCTATTTTTTCGACTATGTTTTCGAAAAGAAAGCAATTTTCAAATTATTTTCTGACCTTTATGAAACATCCTGCTTGGCGAACCACTCCTTCCAGTTGACCAGTCTGGAGGTGGTCGCCTCATTTGCATGCATTCCTCCTTTTGGTGAGTCGATAACGACGACTTTTAGGGTCATTTGTTGGTCGAGTGCGAATTCGGTTTTTGATTGTTGGATTCGCTCGATCACGCTCATGACGCCGTCGGCATTTAAGGCCTCGGCGGTCGTGAACGGAACGAGAACTCTTGAGTCAAGGCTGGGGTGTTGAATTTCTACTCCAACGCGAGCAGAAGAGTCGCGGGGGAGAACATTTTGCAAAATATCGTTCAAAATCGGAGGAAACAAAATAGGCGTAATTTCATCGATTTTTTGGAATCGGACATTAAAACTAGTAGCCTCGGCATTAAAACGTTTAACACGAAGCCTGGAATTTTCGCAAATTTCGTAATAGTCACCCAAACCTTGACCAAGTTGGTCGTTGTTTTGGTTTTGTAGTAGCAGCGCTTCCCAAAATTCACGGGGCGCGAAATTTTTGCGTTGCTCGGAGGTTATTTTTAGTCGAGAAACGTTCGAAAATATGAAGAGCAGAATTTCATAGTCGGTCTTCCAAAATTCGCTTTTGACCAGCAATTTTAAATTTTCGTAATTTATTTTTGGTCGGCTAAATTTTGAGACGATTCGTCCTGGATCGATGTCGCCCAAAATTCGGCGGTTATTAATGTGGCCAATTTTCTTTCGGTGATTATTTTCCAGAGTATTCCTATTAGGCGCTCGTTGGCAACCCATATTTGCGAATTAATTATTTTTTCGATCAAAGCGCGATTTATGGGCAATTCGAAGTGCGGCGGCATTTCGATAAAAATGCTGGAATGATGAAAACGCTTGTGCTCCTCCCTATTTATACTTTACTTTTCCCGGGAAACTAATTAACCAATCAGAGAGCATGCTGGAAGGGTGCCAAGCAATCAGAGAGCAATTTTCACGCATTGATATAAACATTCTTTCCCGGGAAACTCCTTTTCCCGGGAAACGTGTCTGGGCACATTTAGACATGCCTGCTATCGCGGATTCGGCTAATTAATTTCGCTTTTGGTACGCCTTTAGGCTCGTACTGATAAAATACTTCATCATTTAATAATCCCCCGCCTTGCATATCAAACTCGAAATATTTTGTTTTTGGCGGTCTGCCACATTTTTAACTTCGCCGTTGACAACTAATTTTACAGGAACTGGTGTCTGCTGCTGTTTTTTCTTTGCTCCTCAAGTACGTATTGCTTGTGTCCAATATCAGCTAACGCTCTTAGCTTTTTGTCGGGGTTGCCTTTCCTAGAACGCAAAACTTTACTCTTTTCTTTTTCGGTTTTTATCCTCGAATCGAATCACTGAAATCACTGAAAAAATTTTCTCAATCACTTAAAAAATGATTTTATTATGGGTTCTGCTTATTTAGGGTATCGTATTATTCTATATAAATTTTAGAGATGGTAAATGGGACATGCATGTACGAAGTAGAATTTTTCCTGGTTTAGTATACAAATTCCGCAATGTGACCTTAATATTGTTCACAAACGGAAAATCAATCCTTACATGACGTGCAAAACAGGAGCATGAGTTGCACATGGCATATAAAATAGTGTCAACAATGCTTGAGAAATGCAGATTATATACATAAAATTTGACACTTTACAAAAAATTCCCAAATTTGACAGAAATATTCCAAACTTTACTAAAACATTCCAAACTTTACAAAAAATATTCCAAACTTTACAAAAAATGTTCCAAACTTTACAAAAAATATTCCAAACTTTACAAAAAATATTCCAAACTTTACAAAAAACATTCCAAACTTTACAAAAGTACTATGCTTAAGCATGTAAAATTTATTCCAAACTTTACAAAAAATTTTCCAAACTTTACAAAAAATATTCCAAACTTTACAAAAAATATTCCAAACTTTACAAAAAACATTCCAAACTTTACAAAAAATATTCCAAAGTTTACAAAAAATATTCCAAACTTTACAAAAAATATTCCAAACTTTACAAAAAATATTCCAAACTTTACAAAAAATATTCCAAACTTTACAAAAATTTTTCCAAACTTTTCTAATTTTTAAATCAATACTGATGACATGGATGACGTGACGTGTTCATTAATGAATTTTGTGTGGAGGTTTGTAAAGTAAACCCTAGCTCAGGGTTCAAAAATTCCCACAAGATGAATAGCAGGCAAAGATCGCCCTTTTTCAATTTTTTTCTGATAAATTTTGAGAAGCTCAAAATCGCATGATAATCAAATTTGAGCAATTTTTGCCTATACTGATTGCTTATTTTGGGCAAAAATAACCCCTAATGATATCATTAGACAAGTACTGCTAAGAAAATCAATTATTGTAAAGACAGTGTGAATAAAAAATCAGTATACTTTAGGTTGTGCGCTAAAATTCTGTACATAGCACAGCTAAGGTTTATATATCATATCCTAAAAATTTGAACTAAATCCGGCTAGTTGTTCTTGGAATATTGTGCTATACGAGAAAGTGTAAAGTAAAATGTTATACTGTAGATTCTGCGTTGAATTTCCGTACATAGCATGCCTTGCCTATATACACCATATCCTGAAAATTTGAACAAAATCCGACCATTGATTCTTGATTTACGTTCCTATATGCAAAAGTGTAAACTTATGCTGATATACTGTAGGTTGGCGCTAAAAGTTTGTACATAGGATACCTAACATACTCTGCAAATTTGAGCCCGATCCGACCGCCGGTTCGTGAAAAATCAATAAAATCGATAATCATAGTTTCCCGGGAAACTCCATTTCCCAAGGACCCCCTGACAGGTCTGGACGGGTCCCCCTTCCTACCCTTCATCATTGCCTATGCTACAGCATTGCACCCTGGCCCCACCCCAGGGTGCAAGTATGGGCCCGCCCGCCTATGCTTAAGCATAGGGTATCCCTCATCATGTGTGTCCAGGGACGCCCGGCTAACTACTCCCGTCACAAATAATTATCGTAGTAAGGCTTGCACTAAGGGACAGTCCGCATGCCTTGTGGTCATGAACGCGCCTAGGTCACCAAAATCTGAGGCTGCAGCCGGGAATGTGAAAATTGATAGTTTTGATTGCATTCATGACGGTTTCTCGAGTAAAGAAACTGATTTTCAGTCCGTTCCTGACCACTTTTTGCCTTTTGCTCTTTCTCCTACCCCATGGATTCTGTCAGGTTCCGCCAAATGTCCGCACATGTAATATTTGTGGTACGCTGCAAGGCGGGTATGCTCTAGCGGTTCCCAAAACTGTAGACTGTGTACCCCCCATTATCCACTCTGCTACCCCCTATAGCATGAAAGTCGACATATGGGTACCCATAGACACACCTTATAGGGCCGAAGCTATAACATGCTACATACATAACCGCACTATATGTACTCACACGGGTTTCCTAGGGTGTAAGGGCATTATCTATGACAGGTCCACCACAAGATCAGTTTCTGCCGCGGTTTGTTCTGAAACATGGAAAACGAAAAACTGGTGAACTGAAACTCTCCTTTGTTGACAACATGGACTCTGGGCTACCACTAACAATTTAACTCTTGATTTTTCCTGGTGCTGTCGTGATATATGTAAAATTTCCACCAATTTTTTCATATAGTGGGCCAGGTGGGCACAACGGACGGAGACACACTCACCTCTGCCCTTTTTGACATGGCCGGGTGTCACGCCCAAACCGAGAAATGCACCACTGATGAAGCTGTAGTCATCTGGGACCACTTTCCCCTAAAATCATTCTGTAAATATCATAAACTCGGAACATTCACTGTGGATGTAAACTTTCCTTTTGTTATCGCTAAAGAATTACAGAGTAGCTTTACACTCACTAACTCCACCGCTGCCTGCAAACTACTGGCGTGATAATCAAGGTTATCATGGAGCGGTATAACTTTTTTCTCCATGAACACTATTATGGCCGAATACCCCGAGAATCCCAAAATACCACACACCCAACTAAAATGCGTATTACAGACCCAGAAAATGCTAAATTACAGTATTGGAAACAGAGAATTCTTTAAATTGAACAGGAAGCCTTTAGAAACGTATGGTTAGAGTTATGTCGATCTGCCCAACGACAGCTTGATACTATTAAACAACTCTTATGTACGTATTGACACAACAGCACGCGCCCGGGTCCTACTCAGGCTATGTGACATACATGCTGTTTTTGCGGGGTATGCCCTGATGGTATGGCCATGTACCCCGGTTAACACTACAAAAATTTACTGGAACCACAGAGTACGCGATGTCTGCTATGAATATCTCCCTGTTGAGGTTGGGTCACGTCTGTATGCACTACCTGGGGGACTGACCTGACCATGTTCTCCCACAAAATTCTATGCAAACGGGTGGTTAAATGGATTTACTATAAAAAACCAAACTATTACTCAGCCCAAGATTCAGTACATGTCTCACAAACCCCTCTGCAACTTATTTGGACCGGCAACTGGACACCTTTTACGTTTGACTCCCCAACCCTATTTCATGACACCATGAGCACTCTTGGAGGGGCTAGGAATACCCATGACCTAGAGCAAAAAGTAAACCGCCTTATGGAATACACTTCCCAACTATCTGAGAATCCAGCTTTAGTTTATCAAATCCTCACTGGGACTGGGACTGTCATTAACAGTGTATTGGACCATAGCCAACAAAAATTTGAACATCTGCTTAACAGGGCTGCCATAGGCACTTCCAACACCCTAAGCCACCTACTTCATGGCCTCTATCAAGTACTTATAAATTTTTTAATCATTACTATTATCATTTTGGTAATTGCAGTTTCAGCTTACATTGGCTTTTTGAGACACAAGATATACTGCCGACATAGGACCCAACGCAGGACTCTTAAACACATGGTAGACGAAGTTGAGGAGAACTCACAAACTTGACCCCCTCTAGCTCATCCCAAGCCCCACAGGAACGCACCCCGGTGAAACCCATCCGTAGAAACCGAATATCAAAATTAAATAGCATTTGGGGGCTTATTCTACGAAAACGGCCACTTAAAACCCCGATTCTGACCCAATCTCCGAAATCCCAATAATTTACATAAGAATTTCAAGTGAAAAGATTCCGGCCTTGTTAGACTCCGGTTCTGAAGCATCAGTTATGAGCAGACGCCTTTGGGAATATCTTTTTGGGCCCGTAAACCCTCTGACTCGCTCCCCTGAGGACACACGACCTCTAATTCTCTCAACCGGGCAAGAAGTACAAGTTATTATTCGCATGACATTAATGGTTACTATGGCATCACAGTGCATTTCAGTTATACCTTCCTTATCTGTGACCTACCCACTATGACTCAAAATAATATTGATTGTATATTAGGATGTGACACTTTATCTCAGCTTGATGATATAACTTTAAATATTAGTGCTCGAGCTGTAACTACCTCATTCACTCCGCGTGTTGTTGCCTACACATTCTACCTATATTCGCCGTTTAATCGACTGTTGCCTCGTATGCCCAAGTTGTGATAATTATATTTTGTCAGTTGCTGTTATAGTACAATACTCGGCTACTCTAACCCCCATCGTTTCTTTACAGATACAACAGATTTTGTTACACTGTAGTCTCAGTGGCGGATTTAGAGGCGGGCCGCCCCCCATGCATATGTACCTGGGCAGCGAGAACATTCTGGTGGGAGGGTGCAAGATTTTTTGAAGGTCAAAAATGACCTTAAAATGGTGGTATGCACACATGGGCGTGTGGGAGTGGGGTTTGCGGGGGGTATGCATCCCCCAGAAATTTTTTTGTTGCTTTTTTAGCATTTTTTTGATGCCATTGGATATTGCTTGATGAGAAACGTCGAAAAATGGTGTTTTTTCGCCATACGACCACTTTTAAGACCATTTTTCGACCTTTGAAAATTTTTTAACCCCCCCCAGAAATTTTTTCGACCCCCCAGAATTTCAGTGCTGCCCAACCATGGTAGTATGGCGAAAAAACACCATTTTTCAACGTTTCTCATCGAGCACTATCCATTGGCATCAAAAAATTGCGAAAAAAACGAAAAAAATTTCCAAAAATTGAATCCTAGGGAGGGGTATTTCGATTTCTGGGGGGTATTTTAGTTTCTCAGGGGGGGTTGCATACCCCACCACGCTCAGGTGTGCCCCATGTCGTCAAAAATAGTTGGACGCAATAAAGAAAGCAAGTGTATTTTTTATGATGCCAATTTTTTTCATGATTTTTCACATTTTTTCGGCACTTAAGTAACTCCGGATAATGACGTTTAGTGACATTCTGGCGCTCTAAAACCATACGTGGGCAGCAAGAAAATTCAAGATTTTTTGAAGGCCAAAAAATGGCCTTAAAAATGGTGGTATGGCGATAAAAACACCATTTTTCGACGTTTCTCATCAAGCACTATCCATTGGCATCAAAAAATTACGAAAAAAAGAAAAAAAATTTTAAAAATTGAATCCTGGGGGGGTATTTTGATTTCTGGGGGGGGGGGGGTGTATTTTGGTTTCTGGGGGGAGGGGTCCAGACCATACGTGGGCAGCAAGAAATTTCTGGGGGGGGTGCAAGATTTTTTTGAAGGTCAAAAAAATGGCCTTAAAAACGATGGTATGGTGATAAAAACACCATTTTTCGACGTTTCTCATCGAGCACTATCCATTGGCATCAAAAAATTGCGAAAAAAGCGAAAAAAATTTTCAAAAAATTGAATTCTGGGGGGGGGGGGGGGTATTTTGATTTCTGGGGGGGTATTTTGGTTTCTGGGGGTGCATACCCCCAAAACCCACGCCCAGGTGTGGTCCAGACCCCCCACGCCCATGTGTGTCTAAAACCGTGTAAATACTTAATTTCGCATGTTTTTTATATGTAAAACTTTCAAATTTTTACAATTTCTAAAATTTTTGCATCGAAAATGATTTTGCCTATCAAAAGACGAGAATAAAGCGCTATTTGAAGCATAATGGACTGATTTTTTGGACGTTTTTTGAGACTACATATTGAGAACATTTGGGTTTCTGCCCACACCTAGCGTGGGGAGTGGGTTTGGGGGTATGCACCCCTCAGAAACCAAAATACCCCAGAAATCAAAATACCCCAGAATTCAATTTTTGAAAATTTTTTTCGTTTTTTTCGCAGTTTTTTGATGCCAATGGATAGTGCTTGATGAGAAACGTCGAAAAATCGTGTTTTTATCGCCATACCACCATTTTTAAGGCCATTTTTTGACCTTCAAAAAATCTTGCACGCCCCCAGAATTTTCTTGCTGATCAGGTATGGTTCTGCCCCTTTCCCCGTCAGAAAATCATAGATCCGCCGCTGTCTAGTCTTAATTTTGCCTCGTACTTGCTTAACGAATTCAAAACTCTGCTCGAAAAGATATTTTTTGAACTTGATAGAAAGAGAAAAATTCCACCCCATTTTCTTAGTCAGTCATTCTGGTTATCGTTATGTGAAATTCGACAGAGCCAATTGGTTTTCCTAAGCTCTATTCAGAAAAGTACAGTCATTTTCATTAGATTAAAATATCGGATCTAGTATACAATTTACCCACCAACGTTTTTTGTGTAGTGTGTAATATGTAATGTGTTATGTGTAATGTGTATTGCGTAATGTGTCATGTGTAGTGTGTAATGTGTAAAGTGTTCATATTACACATTATCATACACATGACACATAACAATATATTATGGATCGGCTAAAAAACGCTGGTGGGTAAATTGTATACTAGATCCAAAATATCAATGTCTACATAATGGGGACGTCCGGATAATTGGTCCAGTTTTTTGCCCGTAGCACCATTTTGCATCAATCTTTCTCAATAAGCTTCGGCTTGTTTGAAAGGCCTTTGCAAGCTCTATATAATACTATCTTAATGTTGCATATTCTTGACAGGTTTAAACTTTTCTCATTAAAAGAAACGCAGATTTTTCAAAAATGATTGCATATATGACTGGTTTGACGACTTAAAGCGTAACGAATTTTTCCGGACAACAATTGCACCAAATCCAATTGATAGAAAATTCGAGTTTCTTTCGAATGAAGCAAAAAAAGTTGAATAATAAGATGCTATACTTTTTAATTTGGACTTGAACGCAAGCAGATCCGACTTTTCAGATTACTGTAAGCAAAAGCCTGACGTGCTGATAAACTCGCACATAAAATACATAATTAGATACATAATCTAATTATCTATCCAACAAAAAACGAATTTTGAAACAAAATTCAAATTTGACTGATAAAACGTAATTTTTCTGAAAGCATGTCGAGCACACCTGGGCGTGGGGGGGGGGGTTTGGGGGTATGCACCCCCCCGAAGCCAAAATAATTCCCCCAGAAATCAAAATACCCCCCCAGAATTCAATTTTTGAAAATTTTTTCGTTTTTTTTCGCAATTTTTTGATGCCAATGGATAGTGCTTGATGAGAAACGTCGAAAAATGGTGTTTTTATCGCCATACCACCATTTTTAAGGCCATTTTTCGACCTTCAAAAAAATCTTGCACTCTCTCAGAATTTTCTTGCTGCCCACGTATGATGTCGAGTCACACTTTTCGGCATATTGTAGTCTTTGTTTGGCCCTATCTATACAGTAAGACGACAGAGAGCAAAAACATTTTACACAAATGAATAACTCTTAGATGTAAAGCTGCGTGCAAAGTTTTATCGAAAGATATGTCATTGAAACGTTCTGTCTGATTCTTATCCGCAGTGGCTCATGCGTACAAATTTACATAAAATCTATCCCATTACATCTTTATCCCGCACAAGCGATCAATGACGTTTGAGCAAGTTTACGACGCGTAAAAGTCAATAAAAGTAGAATAATAGTTATCAACAGCAAGTACATTAATCAGAAGATAAATATATGCAGAAGATAAAAGGAGTATTTATCATAGAGATCAATAAATAAATATAGGAACAAGCGCAGTACAGAACTAAGTATAACATCAACTCGAAGGACTAGAAGCGTGCCGAACATACGTGGGCAGCAAGAAAATTCTGGGGGTGCATGATTTTTCAAAGGTAAAAAATGGCCTTAAAATGGTGGTATGGCGACAAAACACCATGTTTCAACGTTTCTCATCGAGTACTATCAATTGGCACTAAAAAACTGCGAAAAAAACGAAAAAATTTCAACATATTCAGGGCGTTCATTCACTTTCTTGGCGACCTGGAAGCACGGTTTTTGTGTATTCGGCGTCCATGTACAAAGATTTCTGGGAAAACAAAATCTGCAAAAAAGGTCTGAAATTCGCAAAAAAGTTTCAGCGCTTCGCGCCTAAATGAGTAATTGTGTCTTATATATCATGATAATTAGCAGAAACCGCATTTCGAAAGGAAAATGTCAAATTTTTAGGCGCTACGCGTCGTTTTGAGACGATTTTTGCCCTCATAAAACCAGGAATTAGCCAAAATACACTACCAAAGGTCGAACAACTCTGTTTTTGCCACGCTGAAGTCGCTACCATATTATTTCATAGTACCTAAAAATTTGTGTGTACAAAATGTACATTGACTTTTAGGGACCATCTTTGTACAAATACAAACGGACCTTGTACAAAAAAACATTGCCTATGAGCCATTTTCTGTTCATGTAGGTTTCAAAACAATTTTAATAGCAGAAACAGCTATTTTTGCATAGTTTTCTTCTATTTTCAATTACAAATTTCGCTATTTCGCATTGGATGCTATATATACATCTGTAAATCATGCTTATAGACGCTATCTGCCTTGATTTCACAAATTTTCCGGCGCTTCGCTCTGGATTTTTGTTAAAGTCAAAGAAATTTAATGATTTTTTCGCACAACATTGTCTAAAATTTTAAAAATTTTAAGAAAAATATTGCGTCAAAAAAGATTTTATGTAAAACCATACAATGTAAAACACGTAACAATACGCTATTTCGGGCGTTGAGGGCAAATTTTTGGACCCATTTTTGGAAAACCTGGGATACCGCCCCTTTAGGAAAATCCGAGATCCGCCACTGTCGTTAGTAATCAAATATTATAGTGACGCATCTTTCTAACTGTTCCGTCTATTTTAGGAAAATTAGTGGTAACGCTTCCTCTCATGGAAACCCTAGATCCGACACTAATTAATATAGTATGTAGGGAGTCACGGCTTGCAACCATAAGGGCAGCACCAAAATTCTGGGGTGGTAGGGGAGGGGTGAAAAAATTTCAAAGGTCAAAAAATGGTCTTAAAAGTGGTCGTACGGCAAGAAAACACCATTTTTTGACGCTCCTCATCGAGCACCATCCAATGGCATCAAAAAATCGCTAAAAAGCAAAAAAATTTGAAATTTGAATTCTGAGGGGTATTTTAATTTCTGGGGACGGGTATTTCAACTTCTGGGGGTGCATACCCCCTAACCCCTTCACGCCCACGTGTGCTTGCAACCGCTTTACGTACATCATAGTTCAAAATTTCGAAGGCACTTCTGAAATTGTTCAAGCAATACAGACCTCAATGAATAAGACTAGCAAAAATGCCAAGAACGCTTAAAAAAACGAGCGATGTTCATAGAATCAAAAAATTAGCGCAAAATATGCGTCTATATCGTTAAGACAACGGGTTTACGAATCCAACAAGGCATCTTCGTCAGCATTGCCCTCTGGCACTAAAAATACATATTATTAAATATAAAATTAAAAAGTTTACACGAGCACTCTTAAGCTATAGTCTGGTCCAAGTCCAAAAGGACAATCTTCACTAGTAGCAGAGAAACTTCCACAAGCTACAAAAGTGCATTAAAATGCAATCACAGTAATGACACTGGAGGCGGACTGTCCTCCTCTTGCCGTGTGATACGCAAAAATGCCACGATGGCCATTAAAGTTTGACAGATTTTGTAAATTGATTACATTTCGGAACGGATGACGAAAATGGGCCATTTTGAATGGAACAGACTAGCTGGAAAGAATGAATAAGCATCATAGTCAGTAAATTAAGCAGCAACAACAGACTTCGTCTTAATGGCTTGATTTGTGGAGCATCCTGCCCATCTAAGTAAAAAAATAAATAAAACCCATCTAAGTAAATAAATCATCTGAGTAACTAAACAACAATAAATAAATTAAAAAACAAATAAATAAACATAAATAAACATCTAGATAAACATCCTGCCCATCTGATCATCCTACCCATCATCCAGCCATCATCCATTCTAAGTCAAATTCAGTCAAATTCGAAAAAAAACAAATAAAAATCCATGAAATTTTTAGTAATTTTTGGATGTTTTAGGCTACAGAAACACAAAAAGTAAAATTATCTGAAAAAATTAGTCTAGGCAGTGGCGTAGCTAATCTTCTGATTTTACGGGGACGAAAATTTTGAAGTTAACTATCTTAACACTGCTTGTCTGAAAGAAATATGCAAAGTGAAGAAAAAAATTTCAAAAAACTTGAATTAAATTTCAACTATATTCAACAAATATATTTAGTGTAAATAAATGAAGTGTCAAAACTTTTATGCATATTAACTCGAAAAAGTGTGCTAGAATCTATTTTAGCGGTCTTTCAGATACGCTCTATGAATTTTCAATTTTTCCCTTAGGGACACTTGTAAAAAATATTAATAATTCCAAAATTTTTGGGGGACCAATCCACGGTTTTTTTGTATTTGGCAAGATTTTTCGCGATGTACAAAGACTTTTGGGGACCGTCTTTGTACATGTACAAAGATTTTTTGGAAGACAAAAACTGCAAAAAAGGTTCGAAATTCGCAAAATTCTGGCGCTCCGCGCCGAAATGAGCAATTGTGGTGTGTGTTCTATATATCTTTATAATTTCAGAAATTGCATTTGAAAGGTAAAACGCCAAATTTTTTGGCGCTTTGCGCCGTTTTGAGACGATTATTACTGATTTTTGCCCTCAGAAACCTAAAATTGCTAAAATACGTACCAAAGGTCGAACAACTCTGTTTTCGCCGCACTAAAATCGCTACTGTACCATATTATAGTACCCAAAAATTTGTGTGTACGAAATGTACAAAGACTTTTTAGGGACCATCTTTGTACATGTACAAACGGACCTTGTACAAAAAAACACTGGACCATTGTCATCAAAAATTGCGAAAAGACCAAAGAAAAATTTCAAAATTTGAATTCTGGGGGTATTTGGACGTCTGGAGTGCATACCCTCCCCACGACCACGTGCGCCTTTGTCCCCCAACCACACCTGCGCGTGATGGGGGGGTTTGCGGGTATGCATCCCCCCAGAAACCAAAACACACTTCCCCAGAAATCAAAATAACCCCCCCCCAGAATTCCATTTTTGAAAATTTTTTTTGTTTTTTTCTAATTTTTTGATGCCAATGGATAGTACTTAATGAGCAAACGCCGAAAAATGGTGTTTTTCGCCATACCACCATTTTTAAGGCCATTTTTAGATCTTCAAAAATCTTGCACCCCCAGAATTTTCTTGCTGCCCACGTATGCCCCCAACTACGCCACTGAATCTAGGCCAATATCCGAAAAAATAAGAATTTCTACGGAAAACGTTCGAAGTTGACTATTAATTACGCGGTGTAGTGTTCCTATTAATTTTAAGCCACTTGGACTGACGGACTGACCCGCAGACACACTATGCTGTGAACCTATGCTTACTGTATGTAGTTTAAATTCTAGTTAATTACTGTTTGACGTAAAAATAGATTTGGGTGGGAACCAGGGGCGTAACTCGGGGGGCGGGGAGGGGCAGCCCCCCCCCGGAATGAAAAAATAATTTTTCAAAAGCAAAGGGGGACCCTTTGCTTTTTTCTCCAAGTGAAGTGTAAACGGATTGTGGACAGCCATAATGCGTTTTAGCACACTTTTTAGCTTCTAAACTCAAATTTTTTGCGCTTCGCGCCGGATTTCTCACGTTTTGTTTTTTCTCACCTTAGAAGCCCAGCTTTTACTTAAAAATACGAATTTGTCAAAAATTTTCGTACTATTTTTTTCTTACCATTGAAGGCCAGATTTTACTTTAAAATAACGAATTCGTCAAAAATTTTCGGCGCTTCACGCCGAATTTCTTATCTTCTGTTGTTTCTTACCTTAGAAGACTAGATTTTACTTTAAAATAGCGAATTTAGTCAGAATTTTCGGCGCTTCGCGCCGGATTTCTTATGTTTTATGTTTTTTCTTACCATAGAAGCCCAGATTTTACTTAAAAATAGCGAATTTGTCAAAATTTTCGATGCTTCGCGCTGGATTTCTTATGTTCTATGTTTTTTTATACCTTAGAAGACTAGGTTTGTTTTAAAATAGCGAATTTGTCAAAATTTTTCGGCACTGCGCCGGATTTCTTATGTTCTCTGTTTTTTTCTTACCTAAGAAGCCCAGATTTTACTTAAAAATAACGAATTTGTCAAAACTTTTCGCGCTTCTGCGCCGGATTTTTTATGTTCTATGTTTTTTCTTACCTTAGAAGACTAGGTTTTGCTTTAAAATAGCGAATTTGTCAAATTTTTCGCGCGTCGCGCTGGATTTCTTATGTTCTATCTTTTTCTTAACTTAAAAGCCCAGATTTTACTTAAAAATAACGAATTTGTGAAAAATTTCCGGCACTTCGCGCCGGATTTCTTATGTCTATGTTTTTTCTTACCTTAGAAGCCCAGATTTTACTTAAAAATGGCGTATTCGTCAAAAGTTATCGGCGCTTCGCACCGATTTATTATGTTCTGAATTAGTTTTCTTAACAAAACTGCAAAATTAGATGCAAAGAAAATAATTTCGAAATGTTTTGGAGTCAAATTTTAATTTGATATTGAGAAATTAGTCATACCGATATGTAGGTTAAAAGATAGATTTTTTAATTCCAAATTTGGAATGAAGCAAGAAAAATGTTTGAATTTTCTTAAAATTATTTACTTCACCATAATATAGATCTTGTCGAGAACGCTCAAAAATGCCATTATTTTCGCGTATCTCCTAATGGTTCCCGAGATATAGGACTTCAAAAATTTTGCCCCCCCCCGAAATAAAATCCTGGTTACGCCCCTGGTGGGAACCATTCAGAATGGAAGAGAACGCAGCAAATGTTTAAAAGCAGTTTAAAGTGGCATACTGCCCATATTTATAGAAAGAAGGAGGGGACCCAAAATAAAAAAATTCCGCGAAACTCCTTGAATCAAAAAAGTTAGAAAAACATTGAGTACTCGGAAACGCAAACGCAACCAAGAGGCGCATTTGTCAACTACATAGTAAGCCAAATTTTTTGGCAGCTGCTATTTATTTTGTATAGTCTTTGTTTTCAAAATAGCCAATGCTATAAGTCCTCATTAAATCTTGGAACACAATTGAATTATTATTCAGTTATTCATATTAACTAACATTATTTATATTATTACTATTAATGCGTCAATATTTGACGGCTCTCCGCCATACGTGGGCAGCAAGAAAATTCTGGGGGGGGGGTGCAAGATTTTTGAAGGTCGAAAAATGGCCTTAAAAATGGTGGCAGGGATAAAAACACCATTTTTCGACGTTTCTCATCAATCCATTGGCATCAAAAAATTGCGAAAAAAACGAAAAAATTTTCAAAAATTGAATTCTAGGGGGGTATTTTGATTTCTGGGGGGGGGTATTTTGATTTATGGGGGGTATTTTGACTGGTTATGGGGGGTATTTTTGTTTCTGGGGGGTGCATACCCCCCAAACCCCCCCCCCCCCACGCCCAGGTGTGCTCTCCGCGCTGCTATTAATTTCTTTGATTTTTCTCTCTTCACACCGTGAAAAAAGTATGTACAGTACTCATCATGCATGTCGACGCTCTAATATACTTCACAGAATAATAGAGCTTTTTAAAGGATATACCTTTAACATGCCGGTCCGATTGCCCACGCATGACCGGCGTATTAAACATATATCCTTTAACAAGCTCTATCATACTGTGAAGCATATTAGGGCGTCAACATTCGTAGCGGGCACTGTAGAAAGACAGAAGCTAAAAAAATTTCGAGTCGAGTTCGGACCAGATTTTATCTCTTTTTCTATTCTTTTTTTAATTTTCATGAAATTTTATCAACTTTTACAGTTTTCAGACTTATATACCTTCCGTTGGCCTTTCGCCAATATTCCTCCGCCATACGAAGCATAAGGCGATTAATGTAACTATCAAAGCGGCACCGGGAACGTAAACCATGACGCCGCGAAAATAAAAATCTTGCCCGATGCAAGGCATTAAGCTACACTTTCAGAAAATTAGAAATCAAAAATTTAAAAAAAAACAAAATATAAGAAAATTAAGGGAAAGACATCGAGAATAAAAATTTAAAAAGAAAATTTCGTGACAAGAATATCAAAAAGCAATCATTGCATCGAGAATATATTGAAAAAAATTAACGAAAAGCGTCTAGCCTTGTACAAATTTGATAAAATTATTCAAAGAATTTAAAACTTTCTCTGGATTAATTTCTTAACTTAGCAAACAATTACTAGCACATGCAAAAGCGAATACGATTAGACAGTGGCGGATCCAGGATTTTTCTAAGGGGGGCGGTACCTAAGGGGAGAGAGGGGTGGAACCCTGACTTGGGCAGAAAAATTCGCCGTTTTAACCTCTAAAATCGCTTAGAAATCCTTAATTTTGTGAACTATTTTGGGCCAATGGGGACGGCCGCCCACACCCCCCCCCCGCCCAACTGAATCCGCCCCTGCGATTAGACATTATAAACATTAAAAATTAAGTGATGACAATAAAATAAGAAAACGTAAAATAACAAAAAGAAACAATAAATAATCACGGGTAACATACATGCACACGGTCAAAGGTTCTGGGAGGGGTAATCCGAGTTCACTTGTGGCGGACGGGCTTAAATGATTAATTTTTATGACTAATTATAGCGCTAACAAGTTAAATTTATGTCGATTTATTAATATAATTCTGTCGTTTCTTACCCCCGCTGTCAAAAACCCGTAAATGCTTCAATTCGATTGTATTTTCTCTTTTTGAATAATTGCGATTAAGTTTGCATGAAAACAAATGATAATAAGAATGATGGAATAACTCGGACCATACGTGGGCAGCAAGAAAATTCTGGGATGGGTGCAAGATTTTTTGAAGGTCAAAAAAATGGCCTTAAAAAAAATGGTGGCTTGGCGAAAAAAACACCATTTTTCGACGTTTCTCATCGAGCACTATCTATTGGCATCAAAAAATTGCAGAAAAAACGAAAAAAAATTTCAAAAATTGAATTCTGGGGGTATTTTGTTTTCTGGGGGGGGTATTTTGGTTTCTCGGGGTAGAAAAAGCATACTCCCCCCAAACCCCCCACGAGGTGTGCCTCGGACTATCAAATATAGACAAAATAATGGTCAAAAAGTGTCTGAATGAATGGATAGAGTACTGCTCAAAAAAAATACTCCTTTCGCGCTCTTTTCATGGTTCCAACAATCGGTTTTTGATCCGCAAAAAAGTTGTGATTAGGGAAGATACCCCCAAACATACAAAAAAGACCAAAAAGAATTAAAAAATTACAGAAAATTTTGAACAGAGGAGTTCAAATTTAAATAGAAAGCAAATGGTGCTATATTTAATTGAAAATAAAAATTAATCAATCGGCATATGCATGGGCTAAAGCCGAAACTAAAATAAAAATCCCGATAAATTTGGACTAACGATAATCAACTCAAAATGCTAAATGTATTCAGACGATATTTTAAATCCACTTTAACGACTTTCTATTTTTTCTGGGATACCCTCGAAAAGATACTCATCATACTTCTGAAATTTTGGACGACTAGCCCCGTTATCCACCCTTGCGGCTAGGTGCCTGGATAAGCAAATGCTTCGATAAAAGCGTATAACAAATTGCCTAAAAATGCAAATTTCACCGAAATTGAGAGGGGGTGGGTAGCAAAATGTCAGCCCAAAGAAGAGCGAAGCACGACTGACTTTAGTTTATGAGAATCCCACCACATCCCTGCTGCCAAGGGCAGATTTACAGGGGACGTAACTATAGGTAGGCAGCACCAAAATTCTAAGGGAGGGGGTGCAAGATTTATTGAAGGTCAAAAATGGTCTTAAAAAATTGTGGTATGGTGAAATATACAATTTTTCAACGTTTCTCATCGAGCACCATCTGTTAGAATAAAAAAACGCGAATAAAAATTTCAAAAATTGCATTCTAGGTGGTAGGGGGTATGTAGGTGTCCACGTTTGGATGGGACCATCAAAAATATCTGGGCGCAATAAATGATTATTTTAGCCATGTTTATTATTATTTTTAAATTTTTGCGGCGCTTAGCGCAAGAGTAGAACTCATTGATGACATTTTTGGCAAAAACCATATTTAAACTTCAGATTAGTTTTTGTACATAAAAAAATTGGAGGTTATAAAAATGATTTATCGAGTATTTTTTCTGTCGGCGCTTTGTATCGATTTTTGCACTAATCTTGCCGCCATTTATTTTCACAGGAAAAATGCCAAAAATTTTAAAAAGTTATTATCCGTTTTTTTGCGTCAAAAATGGATTCGAACACTATCAGGAAATTTCGGGGTTCAACCCATCCCTCTTCCCCGTCAGTAAATCCTGGATCGACCCCTGCTTCCTGTTATACGTTAATATATTAACTATGATGTGCTGATTTTTTAAATACATCTTATTCACATATCCGAGTTTTAACACGGCGATTAAAGTGAGACTTGTAATAAGTCAACCAGGAAAATTCTGCAACGCGCCAATATATTCATATTACTTTTGGGTAATCAAAAACGAGAGTCTGAATAAGCATCAAATTTAAATTAAAAAAACATAAAAATTAAACACTTACACACAATTTGGTTGCAAACTTTGAACGACTTGTATTGCAACACCGGTCGAAATCTTGTCCAAAAAGCTCATTGAACCGTAAACAAATGCACCACTTTCCTGAATGCGCGGCATACACAATAAACCAAATGCAGGGGCGGATTTAGGAGGGGGGCGGGAGGGGGGGGCGCCCCCATTGGCCCAAAATAGTGCGCAAAAATTATGCATTTTTTTTTAGCGATTTTTCGGCTTAAAACGTGCGAATTTTTTCCGCCCAAGTCAGGAGTCCGCCCCTCCCTTAGGGGTACCGCCCCCTTAGCAAAATCCTAGATCCGCCACTGAATCAATGGACAAAACAAACAAAAAGCTTTATAAACCAAAAATTGACCGATAATATGATTACTTGGAAAATATATTAAAGAAAAATAATTAGCTACTTCTTAACATATTTCAAGTGGAATGAAATCGATAAGTTTAACAGGTAATGATGAAGGATAATTCCGGTAGGAAATTAATGACCTAAAATAAAAAACATCAAAAGACTTAATAATAATTCAGCTGATAGCAGATTGGCGAATAATGAATAAATGAAAAAATAGGTATAAATAAAATAAAAAACTACAAAATTTAAAACATAAAAAATTTCAAATTTATCTATTGTCTTACAATTTTCAGTTTTAAAAAAGCAAAATGTTTATTGCTATGTCTAAGAAAAACACATAAGAATAAAGACACAGCTTATGATAAAAAAACGATGAATAATAAATGACACACATAGGAGACATCAATATACGACCACACGTGAGCGTGGGAAGTGGGGGTTGCTGGGTATGCACCCCCCTCCAAAAACCCAGATATACCCGCGGAGTTCGAAATTTTTTGGGTTTTTTTCGCAATTTTTTTGAAACCAATGGAGAGGGGCTCAGTGAGAACCATTGGGGCAGCGTGTTTTCTCACCATACGACTCCTTTGTAGGACAATTTTTTGGCCGTTTGAAACATCTTGCACCCCACCCCAAAATTTTTAGTGTTGCCCGCCTATGCATACGACTACAGCGACAGCAATTGGGACATACAGTCACAAAGCGTGACTGAAATGTTGTTCTCGATAAAACGAGTAGCAAGTCGAAATAAATGGGAATTAAATTTTGATATTTCAAAAACGAAAAAGTACCATTTAATATAAAATAAATTGTCATCAAAATGAACGCATATGGGGATGTCCAATCGTAGGTGGGCAGGCACCAAAATTCTTGGGGGGGTGGAAAATGTTTCAAAGGTAAAAAAATGGTCTTAAAAGTGGTCGTATGCCGAAAAAAACACCATTTATCGACAACTTCTCATCGAGCACTATCCAATGGCATCAAAAAATCGCTAGAAAAGCAAAAAAATTCGAAATTTGAATTCTGGGGGGTATTTTGATTTCTGGGGGGATTTCAACTTCTGGGAGTGCATACCCCCAAACCCCACGCCCATGTGTGGATACCATCACATTTCAAGCATAATAATCCAAAATTTATGGATTTAGGAAAAGTGAGGTAAAACTAACGCTAATTTTACGACACGTTAAAAAATTTAAGAGCAATGCCGAGCATAAAATACAAGTAAGAATTAAATACAACAAAGTTTAAAAAATTGAAAAAAATTTAAATTCAAATTTCTTTAATAAAATTAGAAAAAACAGAAACTTTCGACGTTGTTATTGATTAAATCGGCAATTAAAGATAATGATGTGACCAGTAAAACGGTAGAAGCGACGCCTAGGAGCACCGAGACGGCTAAACCATTTTATGCAATTCGTGGAACCACATCCAAACGCAAGAACCGAGACCCAATAAAATGCCAAATAACAGAAATACCTGAGAAAATTTATCAACCCGTGACTAACACGTTTTAGTATAAAAATAAATAAATGATTAGCAGCATTTCAAATAATTATCTCGAAGCTTCCACTTTAATCTTAGTCCGACATTGTTTAAACTGAAACTAACAATCCATCCGTTTACGAAAGCCTGTTTGAACGCTATTTATTTCATTTTATTTATTTATTTATTTATTTATTTATTTATTTATTTACAGATTTTATGACTTTGATTAATTGCACGTACGAAAGCGCACCTTTCGAGGAATGTAACGATTGACAGATCGAAAGCTCAATGCAGCTGACGTCACGAAACTGCTCGTATATACAACAAGCGGAATGAGAGCGATAAAACGCTAAAAACAACGATAATAATAAAAACAATAATAACGAATTGGGCGAAAATTGCGCGTTTTATGTCCTTTCTAGTGTTTTTTCCATTTGTAGGCAAAACGAAAAGATTAGAATTAAAACTATATAATTTTCCAGTTTTTTATACCTTGACACTTTAAATTCATATAAGGATGAGCCACATTCCATAAAGAGAATATAAACCCGTTCGATAAAACTACTTTTTTGTTACTAAAAAATTGACATTAAAATATTTTTAACATTCAAAATAATTTAGTTCAATTTATAAATAAATATAAATAATTAAGCCAAAATAAAATTTTAAATGCAGATAAATCAATCGATAAATTAATTTTTTACTAGAAAGCTTAAATAAATACAGCGAAAATATACAAATAAACGAAGTAGATCATAAATCAAAGAAAAGAGAATATACGTAACAATTATTGATTATCAAAACGAATTATAAAAATTTATTACTTTTTAATAATAAAATACGGAAAGATCAAAAAGTTAATAATAAAATAACCTAGGTAGCCAATAGGAGTTGCAACCGGTACTCGGAGTCCAGTAACCAATATCGAAATTTTTCCAGACCCGGACCCAGAAAACTTTTCTTAAAAAATAGCGAGGTAATAAACTTTTTCCAATTTTTCCAATTTGTTGTAAACAAGGCTGTTGCAAAATAAGCTTTTTCAGCAATAAGCGCGGAGCGCACTTGTTTATCCTGTCTCAAATTTTTCTCCAACATTTTCGTATCTACTTGTGACATATTCTCTTGTGAAATGTTTTGACTGAAGCTCTGTTTTTCACGAAATTTAGCAAAATGAACTACACAATTCATTGCTGAAGAAAAATTTCCACAGAATTGATGCTTTTAGCACGACGAATGGATGATTCTCCAATGCAATCATTCTCTGTATTACATCGAAAATAATTTTAAAAGTATTGGTTGCTCCAATCGCAGTCATTTTGAGTCCTCCGTACATTTAACGGCTCAAAAAATTTGAGGAAGGGGACGAGGCCATTTTTAGGGAGGGGTAGATGACCTTAGATTTTTTGGCCAAGAACTGGCAAAAAAATCGATTTTTTTCTCGGGAGGCGGGGCGGTCAAAAATTTTCTGGCGTCTGGGGGAAATGGCGGAAGTACGTCTCACTCTGAGTGGAAAATCCCCCGCTTCCCCTTATTACATATAGGAGTCATCCGCGAGCTTAAACTTAAGATTTTTCTGTGATTTTGTGCCGGACTGTTGGCTATTGTACGAAAATTTTCCAGCGGTAGTATTGTCATGTTCTGGAAATCCTGTCTGAACATCCTAGATCATTCTGTCTGACAAAAGCTTTGCTAATGGGTTAGCGAGAGAATGAAGGATGTTTTGCGCTTCAAATAACGGATTTTTTGAGACTATTTTTCGCTTTTTGAAAAAGTCGCAATATTGCCCTTTTCGAATATCCTAAATATTCCATTTCGAGTACGCCAAAAACCATCCATGTGCTCTGTAGGTCATTATGCGAGTAAAGTTTCTTAAACTTTTGAGATTCTCTTCCTTGTACATATTAATTGTATACTCCCCGCTGGAAGGTACAGAGTGCTCGCCACGAAACATGATGCACTATAATCATCAGATTTATATCAGATGATGCGTCGCGAGCACCGCATTTCGTCTGCGCACGCTATCATCTCTTTTTTATGCAACGTATAGGATATTTATCTGTATCATGC
Source organism: Mermis nigrescens (assembly GCA_036768485.1). Classification (NCBI taxonomy): domain Eukaryota; kingdom Metazoa; phylum Nematoda; class Enoplea; order Mermithida; family Mermithidae; genus Mermis; species Mermis nigrescens. Next base: position 3,706,514 of record JAVLUZ010000141.1, on the reverse strand, counting down.
CGTTAATCCGGCGAATGCGGACAGCACAATTCAGCTATTAATAGCGCCAAAGAAAAGGGGGAGCGCGCACGTGAATGCCGAAAGCGCGCGCGTGAAATGCCGTTCTATATTGCCGACTGCGTCGCCCACGTGAGTTCCGTTCCATATTCCGAGGCGCGTTCACGCTTCCCGGCATTTCGCATGCGTGCCCTCTTATGCGGGCGCTGTTAGTGGCTAAATTACGCCGTCACATCACCAGATTAACGGCATGTCGCTAGGACAGGGCGGATGCCCCCCCCATTCCCCATTTGGCCCTAAGTAGTTGCGCAAAATTAAGCATTTTATGAGCGATTTTTAGCGATTTTTCGGGTTAAAGCCACCTTTCGTTTTTGCTTCAAAGGTCCGTTTGAACATGTTCAAAGATGATCCCTAAAAGTCTTTGTACATTTCGTACACACAAATTTTTGGGTGCTATAATATGGTACAGTAGCGATTTTAGTGTGGCAAAAACAGGTTGTTCGACCTTTGGTTACGTATTTTAGCAATTTCTAGGTTTCTGAGGCAAAAATCAGTGATAATCGTCTCAAAACGGCGCGAAGCGCAAAAAATTTGGCATTTTTCCTTTCAAAATGCAATTTCTGAAATTATAAAGATATATAGAACACACAATTGCTCATTTCGGCGCGGAGCACCGAGAATTTTTGCGAATTTCGAACCTTTTTTGCAGTTTTTGTCTTCAAAAAATCTTTGTACATGTACAAAGACGGTCCCCAAAAGTCTTTGTACATCGCGAAAAATCTTTGCCGAATACAAAAAAAACGTGCTTAAAACGGCAAATTTTTCCGCCCGAAGTCGGGGTTACCGCCCCCCGCTAGGGATACCACCCCCTTAGGGAAAATCCTAGATCCGCCACAGCGAGATGAAAATATCCTATAATAATAAAAAAAGGAGGATGATGGCGCATTATAGACGAAGCGCGGCGCTCGCGCGCGCAATCATCGAGGAATATATCTGTAGGTTGTACTGCGTCATCATTGCATCCGCGGCAAGTACTGCAAGCCAGAACCTATGCGCTGTCCGGCGATTTTTTGAGCCGACGGAACGTTTTCTGCATCACATTTTTGGGACAAAAGCGAGTGAATATGCCAAAATTCTTAATACTTTATATGCTTTTTACTCAACAAGCGCCCGAAAATAGATCAATTTCAACGTTTTAAATGTTAATAGCGATATAACGCAGTCAAAGTGGACTAGGAAATGTGCTTTTGAAAATGCGGTATGACCGCAAAAATAGTTTTTAGCGTACCTGGGCGTGGGGGATTTGGGGGTGTACCATCCCGCGAGTAACCAATACCCCCAGAAACCAAAATAATCGCAGCAGGTTTCAGTGCTGAAATTTTTAGCAATTTTTTGGTGCCAATTGAGTAGTCCTCCGACGAGAAACATTAAAAAATTGTATGCTTTCACCGCACTGTCATTTTTTAAGACTTTTGCTACCTTTGGAAAAAATCTTGCGCCCCCCAAACTTTGGTGCCGCCCACCTATAATTTTTAGGCTATTTTGCCGATTTTTCATCGTTTGAATAGAAACAAATCGTGAACACCAAATTTGCTGTCTCGAATTACCTGAGATTTTATACTCCTTCTGCCGACGACTGACCTTTTGCATCTATGGTTTTGCTTCGCTTGGAACGCAATTTTCAGTAAATTTGTGCTTCTTTTGCGCGTTTCCTAGATGACTTGAGTTGAGCTTAATTTTGCAGTTTCGCGTTTTACGCATTCATGACAAAGTGGGTATAGTCAATAAAAATATGTGCACTGGGTAGTAGTTTTTCCAATTTATATCTTTTGTGTTAAACCCACCCGGAACCAGAAGCCGTTATTTTTTTATTTTACAGACCTAGCCCGGAGCCGTTATCGGCAAAATCCGAGACACGAGACCCGATATTCAAAAAAACCCGGTGCCCGTTTGCTCGACTCGACCATTAACTAATGTTTACTTAACGTTAAATGGTAAACCTTAACACAACCATCAGTTAGTGGTCGCGTCAATTCCATTCCACCTTAACGGAACCATTAAAAAAATCAGGTTGGCGCTCGAAAGGGAAGTCCAATGGTCCGATTTGAATATCGGTTGCTGTTGATCTCCACCTTGATGCAACCGTTGGTTAAGGCTCCGTTTTAATGTCTACCTCCAAAGCCGGATTTGGCTCGGCTGAGCCCTTAACGCTCTCATTAAGCGTTTAGTGGTTTCTTTAAAGGTATGATTGGGTTGCTGAGGCTTTACCTTAACGACTCTAATGGTTTTGTTAAGGTTCGTTCTTTAAGGTAAGGTCGAGAGCTACATTAACAAACTCATTGATTGTTTTTCACATTGAAAAATGGCACTTCTTCCTATTGTTCCGATTTTTTAATATTATGACAGGATTCTCGCCGGTCCGAAGTCAAAAGAAGTCGCTTCGACTAATTTCATTCGCCGACGAATTTTATGACCTATTTAGATTTAGCAAGTTATCTTAATGCCCCGAAAATTTCATAACAATAACATTACTTTATCTTTTTTTCTAGTTGCGAGACAAGGCAACTATGAGCGCTTCTTCTACTGACAATGCGAATTGCAGAAAAATGGCTCATTACAAACCTCCTCTTTTACGCAAATAGAAATTTTTTTAACTATTAAATATTTCCAGCTACATAATTTTATAGAAAATTCAAAGCGGATTCTTATAGAGACTTCGTGTATGCAATTATCGTGCTGCACGATAACTCAATGATTACATTTCACACTTTAAAATAAAGCTTCTTTCATTATTTTTTTAATAATATGATACATGCTCGTCAGATCCACTGTCAAATGAAATCCATTGGTTCATTTTAATGACAATGAATTTTAATAAAGATTTTATTCCGGTATGGAAAAAACCCAGATTTGAAAATTTTGAATTTTGGGTTTTTTTTTTGTTTTTTGGGTTTTTTTGTGCTGTTTAGTTTTATTGGGTTTTTTAATAAAAATGACAACTAGAGCTACATAAAAAGTAGGTAGAATACTCCAAGAGGTGCAAGACACGAGACAAACAAAGAGCAACAACTTTATTCAGCTAATATTGAAATCCAACAACAAAATCGATCGTTCACTGCGGTTGCCACATACCATATGTGTCATATTTATCTTCCTCTTCAATGCTCGGACATTACCAGATTTTGATCAAAAAATGCACTGGCTCTCAAAAAATATTAGGAAATAGAAAAATTGGTCGAACTCAGAAAAGTGTGGGCTATTGAGGTGGCTGAATAAAAGCGCCGTGTTTTGCAGCATGGGATGGCAATTGTGAACTAGGGGCTGAGATTTTTGAGCATGGCACTGTGTTGATCAGACTGAGGTTGGTTAGCCTTTACTAGATCAAAGGAACAGCATAAAGCAAACAAAAAGAGATTGGAAATACAATTTGAATCACCTACAATATTTATTTCAGTCTATTTGAAAAATTGGTAACCTGTGGATAAAAAACCCGAAACCCAATAATTTTTTGCACCCAAAAAACCCGCAAAAAACCCAAAAAACCCAGCCTTGCCAACCCTGATTTTTATTCGAGAACGAGTTTTTTCATTTAACTTCTTCATTTTCTTTAGCTGTTGCCGAAAATGCGCTAAAATCAAAATTGTATTTCCCTATTTTTATTTCTCTATTTTTTTTAATTTACATATCGTCGCAAGCAACCAATTATGTTTTACCCAAACTAACGAGCGTTTTCCTCTTTATTTTCTAATTAAGCGTATCGCTGTCACTGCAATCCATTATCAGCCGAATTCGAACCAACACCATAAGTCAAGCATCAAAAGAGTAAAAATAAAAGAAAATTCGAATTTTCAATGACTATGGTCATAAGGTTTTATATCTATGTATTTTAATTAAGACATTTAAATTCTCATGTAATGCGTGTGAACTTAATACAACCATTAAACTTCCCTTAACGCAACCATTAAGCTTACCTTAACGCTACCATTAGATTTCTCTTAATGCAGCCATTAAAGGTTTTTGTTAATGGTTTCTTTAATGGTACCTTTAAACTTCCCTTAACAAATGCTCGACCATTAATTAATGGTCAAGTCGAGACAACCCGATTTCTACGAACCTTAACGAAACCATTAGTTAAGGTTTTACCTTAACGTTAATGGTTTCGTTGAGGGAATCTTAATGATCGTTGGCGTTAAGGTGGAGTCGAGCAACCGGCCGACCATTGAAAATTAATTTTCAATGGTTAGCCTTTATTAGATGAAGTCGAGCAACCGGGCCCTGGACCCTTTGCATCGCTAATAAATAATAACAACTTGATTCATCACCAGCTTAAAATATTAGCAGAAATGAACAATATTTTAAATAGTACTTCAGATTCAAGGCAATTGCGTACCAGCTCTGAAAGACGCCGAAGACTATCATGCAATACTGCAAAGATCATGGAGATCAGTCGCAAATCCAAAGTATTCTCCAAATTCGTAACACCCTATTTAGAATTAAACTTTCAAATTTTTTTCAGTTTTTTGCGATTTTTTGATAACAACGGATAGAGCTCCACGATAAATGTCAATTAATGGTGTTTTCTGCGCCTAACAACAATTTTTCGACACTTTTTCATTTTTTTGCATTTTTTTGTAATTTGTTTAGAATTTTTTCGATTTTTTTCAATTTTTTTTAATTTTTTGGATCCGGACCTAAATTTTTAAACCGAAAAAGCTTCGCATAGATTCGTATGCACGTACTTTTGCAAAGTGTTGCGTTTCGAGTACATAGAGGGGCAAATAAGCCTGAGTTAAATTGCCGAATAATCTAGTCGCCGTATAAAGAAGGGCGACGAGATAAAAATCAATAATTCTAAACCAATCCTTCCACAACATCACGTGCCTTCGATTTTCGACTGACGAATTTTCGTCATTCAGCAACGCGGGCTGCTGATTGGACGACTTAAAACGTTCTTTGGTTCCCACATGGAAAATCACCGAAAAAACCGAGCCGACGGCCGTAGTTACCAAAGCGACGTACTGTCAAAAAAGTAGAAGTACCAGCAACGAACATATTTTGGAGCCGGACTTAAATTATAAACAACAATCTACGGCGAAACTAGGATTATCCTAGGAAGGGTTCTCCAAGTTTTTTCGAAAACAGTAAAAAATAGGCCTAAAAACCGTCTATACACGTGCAGAATACTGTTTTCCCCGTTTTATATTGCCAATTTTAGCCTAAACAATTTCTGGTGGAAAAACTTCGCGAAAAAATTTACAATTTTGAACAATTTTAAACAAAAAGTGCTAAAATTTCTCTAACAATAGTCTAACAATAAAAACTTTTTAAGACTACTTTTGCATTGCATGTCAGTAACATTATGCATAGTAAAACTGAGTTTTTCGACCTTTAGTAGTGTAGCCTAGCTAATTTATGGGTTTCTGACGATCAAAAATAACAAAAAGTGTAAAGCGACGCGAAGTGCCGAAAATTTTGGGAATTTCTACCGTTTTAATGTAGAATTTACGGCCTTTCTATTAACAAACAGTTCGGAAATCATAAGTGGCGCAAAGCGCCAAGAAATTTAGTCATTTTTTACCGCCCTTAACATTTTGTAGCTGTGTGAAAACTAATAGTCTGACAGAGCAGAAAATTATCACATTTGTACTAGAACAATTTTGACACTTCAAGCTTCTAACAAGAAAAATGCGAATTAGTAACTTTGTCTGAAGATATTTTGAGTGATTCGGGCTTTTAAAACGCAGACAGAAAGAACAGCAACTGGCGGCGCCGAAAAATTTTGACGTTCTTGCACTTAAAGCTCAATTTATACCGCGCTTAAATCATACAAAACAGACAAATTAATGCCGGCGCGAAGCGTCGGAAATTTTTAGAAATTCCTAACCCTTTTACCTGGCTCGTTCTCCTAAAATCTCGTTGCACATGTACAACGAAATTTTAAAGCTGCGGGGGGTCTGGTGGTGTGTCGCGCTCAAGCGTTCGCAGCGGGTTTCGGGGCAGAGTCCTGATAAATTTTTGTAAAAAAAGCATTTCAATGTTAAATAGTAACGTTAAAATTTTCGCAAAATCGGCCAAATCTCGGTTCTGAATCAAGCCCAAAAACACTTTAAAATGATGAGCTCACGTACATTGCACGAAACTTCTGAGCTGAAATGCGTTTTTCGACCTCTGCTAATTTACGTAGCGCAGCAACGTGTCGCTGCCAATCAGATAAAGAAAATGTATCAATGAAAATTTTCTTCTTTCCGTTTTAAGGTCCATTTGTGGCCTTCTTATTAACAAGATGCAGTTCAGAAAATAGGAAATGCGCAAAAACATAAGAAAATTTGGCCATTCCTTCCATTTAAAATAGGATTATGTCACCCTGTAAAGAAAGACAACAAAGCAAAGAATAGTCAAAGTGGTACACAAAAGACAAACAAAGCAGAGAATGGACAAATTGGTACACAATAATTTTCGCACTTTTACTATTATGCTCAACAAGTATGCGCAGTTTCATTCAACGATTAAATAGTGCATTAAATTACTTAAGTGATGTGAAGTGCTGGATTATTTTAGCTGATTCAAGCTTTTAAATTCATTGGATCTATATACATAACAATAAATAATAATGACTCGGCGCGAAGCGCTGGAAAATTATGACGTTTTTGCCTTTTTAAATTCAGTTTTCTGGGCACAAATTATTGCAACAGAAAAATCATCAGTATTTCTGAAAAATTTCGGGGGGGGGCATGAGCCCCCGATGACCCCCCTGGCTACGCCTATGCCCCCCACCTTCCCACCTACCAAATCCAGAACATTTGTGAACCCCTCCCACGATTTTTGGCGGCCATTTTTACGTGTTTTTTGGCCGTTTTTGGCCAAAATTGTAGGTCATCCCCCCTCTGAAATTGGCCGACGAAGCCAACCCAAAATTTCGGGTCGTTACATGTATGGTAATCAAAAGTCATTGCAAAACACCTATCCAGACTCTACCTCGCCAAATATTTTTTGCACTAGGGGAGAATTTTGGAGAGTAAATGGAATCAAAATGTTGCAACGGTCACAACAGTGCCGAAAATAAATACTACGTCGAAAAAATCCTTATTTTGCGACGTTCTTCAGTCGTTGCTATCGAGAAAATGCGAAAAAAGCGAAAACATGTCGAATATTAAATCATGGCGAGATTTGCGGTGCATTTTTATTTTTGGCAGTCCAAACAACAAATGTACGAGGGGGAGAAGGGCATAGGTGGGCGGCATCAAAGTTCTGGGGGTGTGCAAGATTTTTTCAAAGGTCGAAAAATGGCATTAAAAATTGTGGTATAGTGACAAAAAAGACCATTTTTCAACGTTCCTCATCGAGCGCTATCCATCGGCATCAAAGAATGCGAAAAAATTTCAAAAAGTGTATTCTGGAGGTTATTTTTATTCTTTGATTGCTGGGAGCGTGTATTTTGGTTTCTCGGGGAGGTGCATACCCCATAAATCCCCCTTCCCACGCCTAGGTATGGAGAAGGGGTGTCTGGCGGAAGGGTTTTGGCGCCATACAATACTAAAAGCCGTCACAATATAGAATATCCAAAAATTAAATTTAAAAGTTTTCCGTTCTTCGCGATATTTTGTAAACCAATGAGTGAGAGTACGAGAGAGTTCAATGGAAGAAGTTCAAGATGGTTTTTTTACTTCAACCATCAAATTTCAGGCATTTTTAACCTTTGAAATATTTGTACCCTCGACCCACAAAATTAAGGCTCGTCAAATGAGGCTCAAACAAAAAAGTGGTCGCACGCTTTGGGTGAAAAGAAAACCCCTACTATATCCTCTGCTTTATAAGTGTTATCAAAGAGTAGGCAACGCTTAATCTGGGAGTGAAATTCCCACAAACTATGTATGTATATACATGCATAAGATCGCACTTTTTGCTAAATCGATTATGATTTAAATTCATACTGTAAAACTGATTCCGTCCTTTTCGGTGACGTCTCGATGGCCCGCATCAACCAAACCGACGAAAACGTAAACGAGAAGGAATACGGTTATATTGCCAATAACGGTAAATGCATATCTGAAGGCGTATGATGAGTAAAGCGCGATATAGCGTTCTTTCGGTGTTTTACATTGTATACTTTAACATAAACAGGCACGTAGCTGTGAGGGGAAGGAATGGGGGTCCGCCGAACCCCCCCCAAAATCAGGAAAGACCGAAAAATATGACTTTTCACGAGTTATTTTGTGCTATTTTTGGCTTGGACCCCTTAAAATTGGTGTTGGTTTCCCCAAAACAGGAGGGCCAGCTAAGTGCCTGAACATAAAGTCACGTATGACGCAATATTTTTCAGAAAATTTTAAAATTTTCGACAATTTTGTGCCAAAAAAATCATTAAATTTCTTTGACTTTTACAAAAATCTGGCGCGTAGCTCCGAAAAATTTGTGAAATTCAGGCGAATAGACGTCTAGAAGCATGATTTACTGCTTGATTTCCTGTTTCTTATAGCATTTGATGCGAAATATCGAAATTTTCAATTGAAAATAGAAGAAAACTATGCAAAAATAGAACAGAAAATAGCTTCCAGGTCGCTAAGAAAGGTAATAAATGTCAATAATAGATATCATCCAGCGCTTAGCGCCTAAAAAATTTAAGAAATTATGGTTGCTGACGGCCAGGCACGTAGCTGTGGGGGGACTGGGGGGTCCGGACCCCCCCCAAAATTCAGAAAAAACCCGAAAAATAGGACTTTTTACACGTTATTTTGTACTATTTTTGGCTCAGACCCCCAAAATTGGATGTTGGTACCCCCAAAATAGGAGGGCCAGCTACGTGCCTGCTGACGGCCTGAAAAATCATTGCAAATTGCATATCTATTCATTATAGCGCCAAATATTTTTGGCCAATGAGGAGGCGCGGCCGCCCCCCCCCGCCCCCCTTAAATCCGCGCCTGTATATATATAAAATAGTTCTTTGGAGATATTTTGTTCAATTTAATCGACTTTTAAAGCATTTTTTCGGATTTTTTAAATGATTTTTACAATCTAGAAAGATAGAGCATAGACCGACATGTCGAAAAACGATTTTTGACGCGTATCGACCACACGTGTGCGTGGGATCTGGCTGGGGGAAGGGGGTATGCAACCCCTAGAAGGCCGAATACACCTCTCCCCAAACACCAAAATACTCTCCCGAATTCAATTTTTTAAATGTTTTTCTTTTTTTGCAAATTTTTGATGTCAATGGGTAGTGCTCGATGAGAAACGTTAAGAAATGGTGTTTTTTCGCCCAATTTTTAAGACCATTTTCTTGACCTTTGAAAAATCTTACACCTCCAGAGTTTTAGTGCTGCCCAGTGCCCACCTATGGTATTGACTGTTTTTTGAAGACACAAAAGGCATTTCAAAAAATTGTTTGGCTTCACTCCGCCAAAATTTCCCATGATGTGCATGTCTGAGCGGAAGTAAACTTAGATACAGGCACTTTTCACTGTTTACACACCGTATGCCATTCAACGCTGAACGCTCGTGTTGGCAGGTAGACAACTCGGGAATGAGCGCTAAATGAGAGATTTGTACGCAAGCCCAACCGAATTGAAAGACCACAACGAAAGGCACGTAATAAACAAGCTCCACCCAATGTGACGTCACATTTACAGTACAACCCAAGCATTCGACGAATAGAAAGGCGAATGAACACAAGACGCAAATAAAACCTGTAATAGTATTAATACAAGCTGATGAGCAATCCATGCACATAGCTGTTGGGATAGGAAGATGGGACAAGCACTTCCCGAATCTCAATTTTAAAAGCACGAATATTTTTTGCAAGGATCCCCAAAGCAAAAATAAAAAAACCACCAGAAAAAATTTCAGACTTATTTATAAGCTTTATATTTTATAGATTATTTTACTTTTGAGCTAATAGACCCAACATTTTCTGATGCTTCTTGCAGAACCATCTACATTTCATTGTGTTTTTCTTTGCGATGCACCAGAACTGAGCAGAAAATAAGTGAAATAATTTTTAGCAAACTCAACCTTAGATTAATATTGAGAAATCATTTATGTATCAATTTTATAGGTCATACTTTTGAAGACATTCAAAATGAAATTGATCCTTTTTAATTTTTTTTATAATTTTCTTCTCCAAATATAAGGAATTCGATAAGAAATGCTCAAAGACGTCATTATTTTTGTCTATATACAAGTAGTTGTTGAGACATCTGACTTCAAAATTTTAGTCCTAGCCAATTCAGAAGGCCGGTTACATGCCTGAAGCAATCATAATAAAATACATAAATAAAAAATAAAGTATGGAAAATAAAAATACATACCTATTAAATGCCATGATTTTCTTCTACCGTATCTAATACAAAACCTATGCAGATCTGTGCGATCGGATTCAAAGCCGACCAATGGCGTGCAAATAGCATCAGTGATTTGACCAATCAATATTAAAGTTCCCGCCATTGAACTGCTGAATCCCAGAACCCGAGTTGAGAAAATAAGTAAATAGGTAAACCACATGCTAGCGCACATGTCGTTATAAAAATGTCCAGCGCCATAAGCTAATAGCTGAGCGGTGGACAAACCTGACAACTTTAGCTGAACACTTATGGCATCAGGATCCGGCGCGTCCATGCCTAAAACTTTGTATAATTGATATTATGCTAATTAATCTGTACATACAGTGGCGGACCTAGGACTTTCTTAAGTGGATAGGTACCACACCTGGACGTGGGGGGCTTGGGGAGTATGCACAGAGCTGTGCCGGGACCAGGCCCCGGCCCCGGCCCCAGGCTGGGGCCAGGCTGGCCCCGCACCGGGCCGGGGCCAATATTAGAGTTGATTTTAATGTAGAAAATTGATGTTTTGGGTAGATTTACCTTCAAACTCATTTTCATACCACAGATCTTGCTAATTCAAATCTTTATTTCGCTATGTCAGATTGGTGCAAATTTCTAATTAATAATCAAAATTGACTTATTTTAAATTGCAATTCATATAGACGAGCATTTCCAGCTTGCTTGGTAGCAGACAGCTACGTCTATCAGAACAAATAGAATAATAAGCCTAAAAAAGTGCAAAGTAAAGCTCAAAGCTCATTGAAAAACGCATCCAAGTCAGAGAAGTTAAATCCATACATGGGCAGCTCAAAATTTCTAGGGGTCCAAAATTTTTCAAAGTCAAAAAGTGCCTGATAATATATGGTAGAGCGAAAAAAACACCATTTTCTCGCGTTTCTCAATGAGAGCTATCCATTAGCATCAAAAAACCGCAGAGAAACAGAAAAAATTCTGAAAATCAATTTCTGGGTGTCTAGCGGATTTTTCGGGGGGGAGAATGTGAATTCTGGGGGTCTAGATCCCCCAAAGCCCATGTTCTGTTATATCTTGTAATCCCAACAAATATTACCGCTTGACGTGCATATCTACAAGCAAGAATATATGCATAGGTACATATAAGGGGTAGGGCAGGGTCGTACTATGAGCATCATCGTAAAGCATGCTATTATTGGCCCCGGCCAGGCCCCAGCCCCGGCACCGGCAAAAAAGGCGGCCCCGGCACAGCTCTAGTAAGCACCCACCCCCCACCCCCTGCGAGAAACCAGAATCCCCCCAGAATTCAATTTTTGAACATTTTTTTCGTTTTTTTCGCAATTTTTTGATGCCAATGGATAGTGCTCGATGAGAAACGTCGAAAAATGGTGTTTTTTGCCATACCACCATTTTTAAGGCCATTTTTTGACCTTCAGAAAATCTTGCACCCCCCTACCCAGAATTTTCTTGCTGCCCACCCACGTGTGGGAGCACTAGGGATGTTCCAATTAATTGGAATCGGAATCGGTTGGAATCGGTCATTTTTTGTGGAATCGAATCGGAATCGGAATCGGCGATAATAAATCTTGGAGAATCGGCATCGAATCGAATCAGTATTCCTAGGTTTTTAAGAATCTGAATCGTATCGGAATCGGCTAAAAATGGTCCAATTATCGATTCGATTCCTTTTTATTTTAATTATAGAAGAATTAAAATAAGGGAAATACTACTTCATGCTTTAAAACGTAAAAATAAGCAATTTTTCCCTGGTAGTAAAGTACTGGTAACCCAATGCTACGCCACATTTATGACAAGAAGCAGATCGCGCGGGTAATGGTCAAGTTTTTATTCATCTGAACGTCATATGCATACTAATGTCTAATACTGAAATTTAATTTAGGGCAGATTATATTTTAGAAATAATAGTTTTTCAGCCTTTTTGCTTTGTAATCTATTTCTTAGCGGAACGTATATTATTCCAGCGCCACTAAACAATTACTACGATGGGACGCTCTTAGCTGGGGCTGCCAAATATTTTCTTGCTAAAGTTGACATTAGCAGTTAGGTTTATCGCTTCTCTTCCCACCAGGGGCGGGTTTAAGGGGTGGGGGGCGGCTGCAACCCAATTGGCCAAAAATATTTGGCGAGATAAAGAATGGATATGCGATTTGCAATGATTTTTGGCCATCAGTGACCATAATTTCTCAAATTTTTCCCGCGACTTTTTTGGCTACCTGGAAGCACCGGTTTTTTGTATTTGGCGAACAATTTTCCCAATGTACAAAGACTTTTTCGGACCGTCATTGTACATGCACAAAGATTTTTGGGAAGACAAAAACTGCAAAAAAAGGTCTAAAATTCGCAAAGATTTTCGGTGCTTCGCGCCTAAATGAGTAATTGTGTGTCCTATTATAGCAGATATCACATTTTGAAAGGAAAAATGTCAAATTTTTCGGCGCTCCACGCAGTTTTAGGACGATTCTCAATAATTTTTGCCCTCATAAAAGCAGGAATTAGCCAAAATACATTACCAAAGGTCGAACAAACAACTCTATTTTTACCACACTAAATTCGCTATTGTACTATATCATAGTACCCAAAAATTTGTGTGTACAAAATGTACAAAGACTTTGTGGCACAATCTTTGTATATACATGTACAAAGATTTTTGGGAAGACAAAAATTGCAAAAAAGGTCTGAAATTCGCAAAAATTTTCGGCGCTTCGCGCCGAAATGAGTAATTGTGTGTTCTATATATCTTTAGAGTGGCAGAAATTGCATTTCAAAAAGAAGAATGTCAACTTTTTCGACGCTTCGCGCCGTTTTAAGACGATTCTTAGTGATTTTGCCCTTAGAGACCCAGAAATGAGCTAAAACACACTATCAAAAGTCGAAAAACTCTGTTTTTTCACACTAAAATCGCTACTGTACCATATAGTAGTACCCAAAAATTTGTGTGTACGAAATTTACAAAGATAGTTGGGAAGACAAAAACTGTAAAAAAGGTGTAAAATTAGCAAAAATTTTCGGCGCTTCGCGCTGAAATGAGTAATTGTTAGTCCTACATATAAACTACATATCTTTAAAATGGCAGAATTTGCATTTAGGATGGAAAAATGTCAATTTTTTTGGTGTTTTTGAGACAATTTTTAGTAGCTTTTGTCGCCAGACACCCAGAAATTAGATAAATACACTACTAAAGATCGAAAACTTTGTTAAAATCGCTACTGTACTATATTATAGCACAAAAATTTGCATGTACAAAATGTACAAAGACTTTTGGGGACCATCTTTGTACATGTACAAACAGACCTTGTACAAATAAAACACTGATTAGCTACCTATATATTTAACATGTTTGTCGCAAGAATCGGAACCGGAATCGGAATCATCCGATTGCTGTTATTTTGGAATCGAAATCGAATCGGAATCGGCTGTCTTGAGATTTGCAGAATCGGCATCGGGATCGGAATCGGCTTTTCTGAGATTTGAAGAATCGGAATCGAATCGGAATTGGTCATTTCCAAAAAAGCGGTATCGGCACATCCCTAGGGAGCACCCCTACTTTTCCAAAAGCAGTCAAAAACAAGTCCAAGAATTTGTTCTTCACTGTGCAAAACACTTTTTTCCAGCATTTTACGTCATCTACTTTTATTTTTAGTCACGTTTGTGCAAGAATTTCGAGCACAACTTTTTGAAATTTTTGACAATTTTGAGCAAAAAAATTATTGAATTTTTTCGACTTCAACAAAAATCGCACCAGAAAATTTGTAAAATTTTTGTAGAGGATGTTAAGAAGCTTAAATTAATGTTCCATTTCCTCTATTTGTTGCATTTGATGGCTCAAAAACCGAAGTAATTTATGTCGAAATGGCTGCTCCTGCTCTTAAAATCATTTTAAAAGCTATTCCATGAGCAAAAAATGATTTTAACGAAGCCAAGAAAGTAAATACAGTGCTCGCCACAAAACTTCACGCTTTAAGATGCTTCTAGCAATCTTAAGGCGAGCACTGTTGGTCGGTTGTTCTGGCCTAAGATCACCTAGCGAGATGCTTCGCTTTAGAAAGCGCTAGAATGACATGAGATGGTCCTAGCAGCCTAAATAGGCCGCACGCAGCATTCTATTTTTATCTATGGTGCAATAGATTGGCTCTATTGTTGCTTGACCAAGATAACCCAGGAAGAAGGCACATATGTACATCTATACATATGTACATACATTGAATACAGAATGGTATGTACATGAAACACTTTTAAAATTAACAATCGATAAATGGAGTACTAGTCATGCCTTAAAACGTTTCAGTTGACACTTTGCTTAATGTAGCCTGGATTATCCAGCCAGTCGCAAGATTGGAATGAATTTGTAGATATTCATAATTATTATTTGATTTAATTTAGTTCCATTCCTATCCTTAGTATTTTTAACAAATTTTTATTATCGTTGCCGAAACAGAATTTTTTATTTTTCCCATGGTACATTTTTATCTACCATGAGTCGTTTTGTGACTGAAAATTATTCTTTTTCCAATTTTATGCATAGACTTTGAATTTAATTAGTACTTAGCGCATCATTTACGTCTTTTACAAAGTTTTATTATTGATTTCGCCAAAAGAAAGTCTCATTTTCTAATGGTAAATTTTTATGTGCCTTGAGTCGTTTTCTGACATATCCTAATTGTTCCTTAATTTTTACAAATCTTTAACAAATTTTTCTGAATCACTAAAAGACGCGGAAAAAAGAATTAACCCAAATCCATACAAAACTCACAGAGTTACGGTACTTCAAACATTATACTTCGACATTCACCATTTTGAGCCACTTTTAGGTATTTTAGCAGTTTATCAAAAGTTTCCAATTTTTACTACAAACATATTTTTCTAGCATTTTTAAGGTCGCAGATTACAAAAAATTAAGTTATGCTGCGCGGAAACCAAGATTGAAGAAAATTTTTTGTAATTTTTTAGTACAAATTTTCAAGAATTTTTTCAATTTCGCTACTTTTAGCATTGTTTACATCCAGTTGAAAATTTCATCTTAAATACGATTCAAACAGCATTTTTGGATTATCTCAAAAATCCATCCATTTGAAGATTCAAACATTGCAGATTAACATGAACCCAATTTAGGTCGACCTAAGCATCTAAACATCGACCTGAGCATCTACACATCGACCTAAGCATCTATACATCAACCTAAGCATCTATACCTTGATCTAAGCGGGAGCGACCTTGACCTAAGCAGTCGGAATCACCTTATCAGATACACTAAGCCTAAGCCTAAGCGTCATTTAAGCAGAAACTTGAATTTTTACATATCTTATCAAGTAAAATGACAGAAAAAGCATGCAAAAAATTGTTTTTTCAAATTAAAAAATTTGAAACAAAAATTTTTTTTCCACGCAATAAAAGTCATTTAATCGTAATCAGCGACCTTGAAAATGTTAGTTAAATATGTTTTTAGCCCAAATTCGGATCATTTTTAGTAAACTAACAAATACCCCACTTTATAGTAGCTATATCCGGACCGGAGTACGTTGTTCAATCGTTTTTGTTCACATCGCCACAGACTTTTCCTGATGCCCTACTTTTTGAAACACATCAGATCCACATTTATATTCTCGCTTACATTGCCTGCCATCTAAGTGCATTTATGACAAAGTAAAGTACCGTAACTCTATCTTCACCAATATTGGTCCGTTTTCAATGAAATTTTTTCCGCACTTTCTTTTTGCATGTCCTCCTCATTTCAACCAATTCCGTTCCTTTCCACATACATCTGCAAGTTTTCCGTTCACACCATAGAGTAAAGTTTAGCCGTTTTTTTCCAATCAAAGGCTTTTCCGTCTGTTTTTTCAACTTTTATGTTAAGGATGCCTCCTTGAAATCGCATAAAACGATATTTTTTGAAATTTAGAAAATGGATGTATTCTAGAATTTGCCCGTTATATTTTGCGTACGTGTACAAAAGGTAGGTGTCAACTAAACGTAGAAATACCGAACCAGCTACACGCACTGGCGTAGCCAGTGGGGGAAGGGGGAATTCCCCCTGGGGAAAATTTTTACATTTTCAAAAAGTGAGCAATATGGTTGCGTGATGCTGTTTTGCGATGAAAAATCGAATAATTCGGTGCTTCGCGCCAGTTTATTCTATTATTTGGCAGTTTCTACCGTTTTATTGGTGGAAAATGAAGAAATTAGCGCTTCACGCGCATAAGAAGCATTTTTGGCACTGATTATTGGCCAATGTTGGCCCCGAATTTTTCGTTAAAGACCAATATTGGCCAATAACGCGTGCATTAGGGGCCAATATTATTAAAACTACAGTATATAATGATAAACATATTATGTAGAAAAATTAGAACCTGCTGAAAAAATACTATCTACATTCAAGTAAATGTTTAAGTGAGTCTCAACCTACTGTAAAGTGTAAGATATCACACGCCGAATTTGTATGACCAGAATTAAGTATAGTCTGTTCCGTTTATTGGAAAGCTGTCGCATTAGTATAAAACACTTTTGTAGCCACTTTAAACTTTTCAAAAAACCCTCGATCAAATGAATTACACTATAGTTGCGTAGGTACCTTTATACGTATAGTCTGTTTCATTTATCCGAGAGATTTTTCAGTGAATAATTTCGACGGCTACAGTAATCCCTTTTTTCTTATTTACTGTAGGTCGCTAGATGTCCCTGTAGCTACGTAGCAAAGAAGGGTTTTTCAATTACATTTTTAGCGGCATAATTAATTCTCGTCCTCCAGCAGATCAATCAACTTACAGATAAAATCACGTATTCAGCTATTCCTAAGTTGACATTTTAAACACAATAGACTAAGATGCTAAGAAACACCGCGAACTTCCGCATGGCTCAGTGGTAGAACGTCCGCTTGTCGTCGAAGCAACCCGGCTTCGATTCCAGCCGACAGCTTTTTATTCAGCGCACTTACTATAGCATGTCCAAGCGCTGATTAAATGCCTAAATTAAATTTATATGGACGGATTAGTGCATTTAAAATGGAAGAATTCCAGCCACTCACCCTCACTGAGCTGATTTGCCCAATTACAGTAAATCGTCTTGTTTCGCTTACTGTAGCCCTTAAAAATTGACTAAAAATCTCTCGAATAAATGAAACAGACTATACCTATTGTCCTGCTACATAGGTAGGTAACCTCTACCTAGCTATTTGAAATCGCATACTGACATGCACACCTGGGCGTGGGGGTTTGGGGGGTATGCACCCCCCAGAAACCAAAATACTCCCCAGAAATCAAAATAACCCCCCAGAATTCAATTTTTGGAAATTTTTTTCGTTTTTTCGGAATTTTTTGATTCCAATGGATAGTGCTTGATGAGAAACGTCGAAAAATGGTGTTTTATCGCCAAACCACCATTTTTAAGGCCATTTTTTGACCTTCAAAAAATCTTCACACCCCCCCGCCCCCCGGAATTTTCTTGCTGCCCACTATGCTGACATGGCATTATAATATTTATGCACACATGTACGTACATATGTATTTATGTAGGTACATACAGTCAAGACCACAAGTAACGTTGCTCAAGCGCAGGCACGACAGGCAACAGGTGCCTGTGACCTGCCTGTGAATCAGCCAAAATTTTATATTAGTAAACACGCGCGTCGAAAGAAAATTGCCTGTGCGATGCCTGTCACTTTGACTGCCAGGCGCCTGTAGGACATGTGCTTGAGCGACGTTACTTGTGGTCTTGACTGTATGTAGGATTTTGCAATATGTACGTTAGGCAAACCAACGACAATTAGAAATACCTACCATACAATTCAAACTACTTAGGCATAAAAGATAGCATAAGCAATCTCTTTCAAACAAAAAATAGCAACTGCGTATACATAGGTACTGTATATAACAGATAGCATTAGTATCATTCTTTAGACACTGATCCATAGGCGTAGCCAGGATTTTTTCCTAGGGTAGGCACATCCAGTTAACATACAAACAGTCTGCACATACTAAAGGACTACATATGTATAAGTGTGAATATAACAAATTCATGGCAGTTAGCAATAAAAATTTGCTAGAAAACAAAAAAGCTATAAATCTTGAATTGTTTAGTCAATACAGTATTTTATTCCCTCTAATCGCATATGATGCTCAGTCCAACTGCCCAAAAAATGAATAGTCAATTTTCAGACACTATCATTAGCTACCTACCTTAGAAATCGAACAAATGCGCTGGCTGCTGCATTAAGTATACCATATGGAACACAAATCAAATGACCGCCTAACCAATCAGGAAAACCATCAGGTTGTTACTAGAACAGCTATGGGGATTGGGGGATTAGCAGGCACGTAGCTCTAGAGGGAATGGGAAGAGTCCGGTCCGGACCCCCGAAAATTCAGAAGAATCGGAAAAATAGAACCTTTTAAACATTTTTTGTGCTATTTTTGGCCTTTATGGGCTTGGTCCCCCCAAAATTGGTGTTAGTCCCCCCAAAATAGGACGGCCAGCTACGTGCCTGGGGATTGGCCCCCAAAATTCTGGAAGTACCAGTATTTTTTCAGGGATCCTTCAAACGAAAAATAGAAAATACTTAAAGCTCATCTGAATCACCGCCTGAATAGATTTTAGCACATTTTTGAATAAGCCTAAAATTTTTGGGCGCTTTGCGCCTATTCATATGCATACAGCATATTTTTATTATAATTCAAAAGAGCTAAACTTTAAATTTCCTGAGTGAGTAGATTTCACTGTGAAAAGCTAAAAAACACCATCATTTTTACCAAGTAACTTAACAAAATGCAAATTTATTTAAGACGCCTCGTTATTGGCTTTAAAATCATGAAATCATCGAGAACAGCATTGATATCAATCTTTATCTCTGTGAATGTTGATCATCGCAAGTCCAAATTTTTGTGTACTATGATGTAGTACAGACTACAGTAGCGATTTTAGTGTGGTAAAACAGGGTTTTCGATCTTCGATAGTGTATTTTAGCATATTTCTGGGTTTCTGACGCCGAAAATTACTAAAAATTGTCTCACCGAAAAATTTGACATTCTTCCATTATGGTACAGTAGCGATATTATTGTGGTAAAAACCGAGTTGTCCGACTTTTGGTAGTGTATTTTACCTAATTTCTGGGTCACTAAGGGCAAAAATCAATAAGAATTGTTTTAAAACGGCGCGAAGCTTCGAGATATTTGACATTTTTTCATTCTGAATGCAAATTCTGCCATTTTAAAGATATGTAGGACAAACAATTACTCATTTCAGCGCGGCGCGCCTAAAATTTTTGGGAATTTTACACCTTTTTACAGTTTTTGTCTTCCCAAAAATTTTTGTACATTTTGTACACACAAATTTTTGGGTATTATTATATGGTACAGTAGTGATTTTAGTGTGGTAAAAAGAGTTGTTCAACTTTTGGTAGTAAATTTCAGCTAATTTCCGGGTCTCTAAAAGGAAAAGAATCACTGATAATTAATTTAAAACGGCGCGAAGCGCCGAAAAATTTAACATTCTTCCATTCTAAATGCAAATTCTGCCATTTTAAAGATATGTAGGACAAACAATTACTCATTTCGGCGCGAAGCGCCTAAAATTTCTGGGAATTTTACACCTTCTTACAGTTTTTGTCGCCCCAAAAAATCTTTTCTGGCTGGGGGTCTGGGGTGGCGCGTTCAAGCACACCCAGCGGGGTCCGGGGCAGAGCCATGGAAAATTTCGCCAGATTAAGCACTGAAATATTGAATTTCAATATTAAAATTTTCATAAAATCGTCCGAATCATGGTCCTTAATTCAATTGATGAATAGATAAAATAGACTGGCGCGCAGCACGGAAATTTTCTGATATTTTCAGGCCAGAGTGACTGCTCTTAACACGCATGAGGTGCGAATATTTTGTAGACTTGTCATGTTCCCAGTGCTAAGACAGCTTTTAAAAACGCAATCTGCACAAAGCGAACGAATCTTCTCCATACTTCTCCATACTAGAAATGTTTGCAAAAAGGTACTTTATCTACTCATGGCGACAAACGCTTTATTCCTTGTTATTATATTTTTTATATTTTATTTCCTTTGTCTTTACATATGTCTATGTCTTCTGTATCAAATTATCAACGGTTTTCCTTACCAACTTACTTTAGCAGTTGTCCGTTGCAAATATGCTCACCTCAATAACTTTTCCTGAGGATATTCAAAATTTTGGAACAAGTTACCTGATCATGTCGTCGCTTCTCCTAACGTTGGTTCGTTCAAAAAGAGCTGCTAAATATTGATTTTACAATTTTATTGTTGAAGCATACCTACTTGCATCACACTCCGTGATCTGTATGTCCTTTTGTTCTGTCACTCTTTTATCATGTATTTATGTTTTACCAAATTTACTGTATTTTTTTGAACAATAGATATTTTCTTGTTTTGTCTCTCTCGTGTTTGTTGCCATCAAGTTAAGATAATGGCGAACACTAGAATAAATCGGCGCGAAGCGCCTAATTTTTTGGTTTATTCACAACAAAATCGTCGCAGAACAGCGTTATGCAACCGCATAGCTCCATTTCTGAAAATTCGAAACTTTCCCCAGGGGGAATTCCTTCGTTCCCCCTGGCTACGCCCTTGCTTTTGGGGACCATCTTTGTACATACATGTACAAACGAACCTTGTACAAAAAACACTGCTTCCAGCGCATAATAAACATTTTTTCCGTCAAAAACGTAAAAAATTTAGATGAAAAAATAAATTTTTCGATTGCATAAATAGTGCAGGAGGATGTGAAAAGCCCTGAAAACACGTTATTAGAGGCCCCCGTCCGTTTTTATGAGTTTTCAGACGGGAAAATTCTTTTTTGGATTCCCCTTGCAAAAATCCTGCTACGCCTATGATCTGAGGCATGAACACCACCGCTACTAGCAATCGTTTCATTCTCATCGCCATTTATCGAATATGGTGGATTACTTGAGCTAGACTCATGAGGAGGCATGCCTGGCTCTAATAGGCTGATTCGCCTGGCGTTTCATGGTGATACAGCACTACAAGAAACGAATCGACGCTGCCAAGCAAGACAGGCGAGGCAACAACTCTAAGACGATGTTAAAACTTACAGTAACAGAACACAAAGTTGTAATAGTTCATAGTCAGTAAAGTTGTGGCCAAACATAATTCGAAATTTTTTCTAGGGTAGGCACGTGCCTCAAGTGCCTCCACGTAGCTACGCTCATGTGATCACAGTTTCGCTATGGCGCAGTGTGCGCACGTGAGTTTACCAACACGAAAGTATGGGGTTCGAAACCCACAAATGTGCAGCTTTTTAAGAATTTTAAATCTTGCAAAAATTGGCCCCTAATGCACGCGTTATTGGCCAATATTGGCCTTTAACGAAAAATTCGGGGCCAACATTGGCCAATAATCAGTGCCAGCATTTTTTCATCAAAAACATGAAAAAATCTTTGGGGAATTTTTAATTTTTTAATGGCTTAAATCGTGCAGGATGATGTGAAAAGCCCAAAAAACACGTTATTTAACGGCCCTCGCGTTTTTACGCGTTTTTTTAGACGAAAAAATTTTTTGGAATTCCCCCTGGCGAAAATCCGGCACTGGCTATTCGCACGGCCGTGCAAATAGCCCTCGGTCTATTAGCACGGACATCTACAGTAAAATAAACTTTTAATTGCGCGAACAATCTAACTTGCGTACAAAATTTATCGGGATAGTTCGATATCACTAAACTTACCAATGTTATGCTGTTATTGTGTTCATTATTGTAATTATTTTAATCAATATCCTCTACAATTGTTGTCTCAACCATTTTAATTATTTTGATTATCATGATTTACATTTATTGATCAAAAATTGCCTATTGTAAGGACGGCTATAGTTATGAACTATGTGATTCGAATTTAGTAGGTACCGGCTTACTTATACATATCTAAATTCTGTTTCGATATTAATAAAAAAATTATTTTCTTCGATACTATAGTTTGTTTCATTTATCCGAGAGCTTTTTCAGTAAATGTTTTTGGAGCCTACAGTAACCCCTTTTTTCTTATTTAGTGTAGGTCGCTAGATCTCACTGTAGCTAAGTAGCAGAAATGAGGTTTTCAATAACATTTTTGCGACATAATTTATTCCCTTCCTCCAGCATATCAATAAACTTACAGATAAAAATCGGGTATACAGCTTATTCTAAGTTGACACCTTAAACAAAATAGACTAAAATGTTAAGAAACGCCGCTAACTCCCGCATAGCTCAGTGGTAAAACGTCTGCTTGTCGTCGAAGCAGCCTGGGTTCGACTCCAGCCGATAGCTTTTTATTTAGCGCACTTACTGTAGTATGTCCCAGCACTAAATTAAATGCTTAAATTAAATTTATATGGGCGGATTAGTGCAATAAAAATAGAAGAATTCCATCCACTTGCCCTCACTGAGCTGATCTACCGAATCACAGTAATTTGTCTTGTTTTGCTTACTGTAGCCTTTGAAAAATTGATTAAAAAATCTCTCGAATAAATGAAACAGACCATAGTTTGATACGACAGTCTGTCAAATAAGCCACATATTAAACGAAGCATATTGAACTTCAATACGAAGTGTTTAAATCAGTCAGCTGTTACGGAAGCGTAATTGAAGAAGTCATTTGTGCCGTTAAAATCTATTACAGTAATAAGACTAGCTAAAAATGGGTCGTTTGGAATGGAACTGACTGTAGCAGATAACAGTAGGGCATTGTTACGTTTATGGATATTACTACATTATCATTTTTGTTTTTGTATGCAAGTCAGATCTTTTAGGCGATAAAGAAGCATATCTTTGGAAAATATTCGTAATTACTGATTTTTCAATTTCTTACAAAACAGCCGTTTTTCGGGTTTCTAATCATTGCGAGCATCACTAGAAACCCTAAACTGGCCGCGGAAACCAAGTTTTGATATGCAAATCAACCTGATTTGCATAGTATGCAAATTAGGCTGATTTGCATATTGCAAACTTGGTTCAGGGCATGTCTTGGATTCAGATTGCTGCTCCTGATGATTAGAAGCCTAAAAAGCGCTGTTTGAGGCTTCAGATTGGTGTCAGGGGATGATCTAAGCCTAAGCCAAAGATGGGGCAAAATTGCTTCGCTCGCTTTGCTCGCTCCGCAATTTTTGCCCCACCTGACTCAGGCTTACATCATCCCCTGGCACCAATGTGAAGGCACATAACTAAGCCTAAGCCTAAGCCCGTCTTAAGCTGAACTGAATGATCAGAAAATATGTTTTCAACACAACTTACTATACTAAAACTCCAATTCGTCGTGGCTGTCACTGTCCTCCAATTCCTCGCGGCTGTCCCTGTCCTCGTCCAATCGTGGTGCACTGGGCTTACACGGATTGTACAGCTGCCCAGCCATCCGCAGAAACTCGACCGTACGATCAAGTTGCATTTCCTTGCATCGCTTTTGGAACATGTACCGAGCTAGATTACTGGGTACGTGTGCTTTGATTCTCCCTGACGATGCAAAACTAGACTTGGCTGCTCGCCAGGAGGACTCAATGGCGTTAGTATGTGTCCGTGTGTCAGGATCTTTAAAATTCAGAGAATGATTTACTTTCATGTGAATGTAGCCATGGTCTTCCAAGCAGTCATATGCCTTCCAAAAGTCAGAAAGAATCGTCGTACCCGGGTTAATCCACTCTCGGATTATGGGTAGCAGTGTGTCAGACCCCCGGCCCTCAACGGCTACCATAAACACGCGACCGGAGCCACGTTCATAGCCGCCGAAGACCCATTGGCCCTCCACAGAATGCCCCCTATGATATTTTTGCTTACCGAATTTGGATTCGTCGATCTCGACGACCTTCCCAGGGCCACCGAGTTTTTCTGGGTTCGTGAAGAATGCATCAAATACGACCTCCCGGCAGTAAGATGACCAGTTGACCAGACTTTCTTGGGCCATCTCAAGCTGTTCGCCAGTAAATCGCAAAGTTGCACCTCCGACCCAGAAATTGACGAATCCAAGAACTTTCCAAATCAGTAACTTCGAATTCTCAAAAAACGTGTGCTTGCGCAAGCCCACTCGCTCTCCGCAAGGCCGCGCCTTCTGTTTCCTGACCAACACAAGCGCCCGGCACGTCCATATCCATCCATCCACCCATGATTCATCCTTGATAAGAACCATCTTCCCGCCACATGTTGGACAGTCGTATTCGCCTGCACATGGAACCAGTCCCAACTCCGCCAGCTTCTCGGGCAACCCATCACGATCTTCGCAAAATTTCACAATTTTTAATAAATTCATTTAAATCGTTCCCTGAATAACAAACATTTATGTAGGTAATTATTTATGCAGTGTATCACTTCATATCTATAATTCATTTCCAGCACAAACAATATGTAAATCGCGATTTTACAAACTATTATTCATCATACTATTGACACATTAATCATGCCACCCATTTCCAACATATTCACCCGTCAGAGCACTGTGATCTAATTGACTACGTGCGTGTGGGCTCTGCATCCCCTTTTTATAGGTCATTTTTCCAGTCATGCTAGAAAATTTAGCTCGAATCAATTTGATTCGCTGTTGACGGATTTCGCAGAGGTCTAAAAAAAGATAAGTTTTGCGCTTTTTCCTACCAATCGCACATCAGTCTCTTAAATGTTGTCCAATCCCATTGTCGCCTGTGGTGAATATAGAAAGTAGTTCGATTTCTGTGATACAGTAATATTTGTGATTAGATAATTTTCATAAAGGAAGGTACTTGATCAAATGCGTTAAGGCTTTACTAAGATCAGTAACAAGACCAAACTTGTGTTCAACAAATTTTTACTAATACCATATTCTATTGTTTCTATAAGTACATTCCTCCCTAATGTTTATGTCCCTCCAACATCCGTACCAATCATTTCGGATCATGTAATCGTCTGTTTCATTGAACTTTGAATGTCCCTTATTTATCCGGACAAAACTATTGGGGTTGAAAATTACCTCCCTCATAATTTTATGTAAATGTCCTTTAAACTAATGCGGTAAACGTGATATTCTACAGTATAATGAGTTACAAGGAGTCAAACACATCCGCCTAATGGTGTTATCAATTACCTACTTCATGTTTATATGTAAATGTCCTTTAAACCTATGCTATTTACTTTATATTCTACAGTATAATGAGTTCCAAGCAGTAAAACACATCCGCATGTCTGTTTTTTATTCCATCTAGTCTGTTTCATTGTACTTTGAACGTCACACATTTACCCGCACACACCTAATGGGGTATAAATTACATGGTGTTATCAATTACCTACTTCATGATTTTATGTAAATGTCCTTTAAACTTATTCTATTTACTTTATATTCTACAGTATAATGAAACACATCCGCAGGTCTGTTTTTTATTCCATATAGTCTGTTTCATTGTACTTTGAACGTCCCACATTTACCCGCACCCATCTCATGGGGGTAAAAATTACCTACTTCCTGGTCCTTTACACTAATGTAGTAAACATGATATGTTACAGTATAATGAGTTACGAGGAGTCAAACACATCCGCATGTCTCTTTATTATTCCAAATAAACTTATCACATGACTAATTGGTTCAGGATCGCTTCACTCTTTCTCTAATTCTGCTTCGCCTTTCCTCTGTCATATTTCCATCAGCTTTGCAGCTTGAACGTTCTGGTTTTCTTTCCGCGGCTGCCACTTGGCTGGTCTTCGTTTGTTCTAACACCTCTATGCTTCTCCTATCGCGGTTCGCTGGTTCCAAAACTCATTTTTCTCGAATGATACCCATATCTTTTACTGTAGATGTCCGTGCGAATAGACCGAGAGCTATTTGCACGGCCGTGCGAATAGCCAGTGCCCAAAAATCCTGGCTACGCCTATGGCTACACGAATGCCTGGAATTCGCTTCCAAATGATGTTGCAAATTCACCTAGCCTGGAAATTTTCAAATGTAAACTGAGTACTTTCGATTTGTCTAAGGCATGCGTATGTTGTCACTCTTGTGACTGCATGTCCCTATTGCTGACGTTA
This sequence comes from Mermis nigrescens, assembly GCA_036768485.1. Lineage (NCBI taxonomy): Eukaryota > Metazoa > Nematoda > Enoplea > Mermithida > Mermithidae > Mermis > Mermis nigrescens. Next base: position 3,680,236 of record JAVLUZ010000141.1, on the reverse strand, counting down.
TAGTCGTATATATGTTGTCATCTGTCATTTAAAAACTCGTCATCCTTGGTTTCCAAAATTTTAACTTCAAACTGCCTAGAAAAACCCACAACCAATGGTAGCATAGGCGCGAATAAACCTCAATCGCTAAAATATGCCTCCAACGGAGTCAAGAAAGCCCAGTGGTAGGACCCTGAGAACTTGGCTATGAGCCTTTACTGTTGCCCTCTCCCTTTTTTGCTGCTGCTCTATTTGATTACAGTAATTCTTTCAAGCGTTTTGTTATGCAAAAATGATATAACTTGTTAAGTTTAAAATCCGTCAAAACCGTCAAAAGCGATCGAAATCCGTCACAAAACCCGTCAAAAACCCCTTCCCGTCAAAAACCCGTCAACGCACTCCAAAAAACCATCAATCTGATGGGAAAAGGTCACACCAGGCAACACTGAACCTGCCATGCCATCATTTGACAAATTTATTTCTTTACAGTAAATTCTCAACTATTTTTCTATGTCAAAGAGCATGAACGTACTCTATTAACAAAATTCTCTGGCGTTAGTGCACTTACTTCATATATGTACATACGTATTAAGATAGCCACCTTAACTACGTACAGTCCGAGACACAACTAAAGCCCCAGAATTCCAAGCGATTGAAATTTTAAATTTACTGATAAGGAATTAAAAAATTTCGAGAAAAATTGAAATAATACTGTAAGAATTGTCATGAAAACACGTTGTTTCGTATGTTTATTAGTAAAGTCACTGTATATTGTGCACACAAAATATCAGTATGCAAAACAACGAAAGAGCGTAGGCAGCATTAAGGCAGGGCAAATGGAGAAGAAGTGAAGATTGAAGGGGCACCGAGAGAAGGCGGCGCCTGATGATACATGCATTCAGTAAGCGAACGATAGTTCTGTGGGTCTAGTGTTGATGCTTGCAGCCCAATTGTCTGATTTTTCGCCAATTGAATCTGTATATCTCGATATTATTATAGGATATTGCCAAAAAAGAACTTAATTGCGTAGGTAAATAAGCATATTGGTAGTGTAACGGCCAATATATATTTAGGATTTAATCGTTTTCTTTTTTGCACGTTTTCTTGAATTTCTCCTCCGATATACTCCCGCGTTTTCTTGGCCACAAGCCAATTTACATTCGAGAATCGTAGTTTTGCGCGCACTCGTAAATAACCATCTTTTCTCAGACACCATAATCTTTTCGCGTTGAATAATCGTCGTACATAATAGGGTAAATTAATAGTTCAGACGGTACAGTAAGATTCCTTTATGTACATTCATACGGTAGGTAACTATTGTATTGTTTTAAGCAGACGTTATGCATGCACTTTATCTAAGAACGTAGATATATACATTACAGTGTCTTTACGACTCACACGATTATTAAGACTTGCGTTTTTTTGAACTTGTTTTTGCATCGTTGTACGGGTTGCTTGACAAAAATAGTTGTCGAGCAGTCGTTTGTGTCTTTTGAATATTAGGCTGCACTGCGAAGAATAAAATTGCACCTGAATAAATGTTATCAGTTATTCTTGGAAGGCAAGCTTAGTTCTGGGGGCGTAACATCTTGGCGAGCGCGCCATCAAAGCCTGTTGAATCATTTTTTCAATTATCCCACTATTGCATTAAATCCTATACCAGATTTGAATCTGTTTGCCTTTATTATTCTTCCAAATATCTGTACTCAGTTACCACGGAACTGCTTCTAGCCGAATTGTGCTAATTTGACCATTTGTTTCGTCATTC
>JAVLUZ010000141.1:3384180-3678472 GCA_036768485.1 Mermis nigrescens | reverse complement strand
CTCTAATGTCATTGCGCTCTAATGTCGTTTCGCTCTAATGTTGTTGCGCTCTAATGTCGTGCACTCTAATGTTGTTGCGCTCTAATGTCACGCGCTCTAGTGTCATGCGCTCTAATGTCGCGTGCTCTAATGTCGCAGCGCTCTAATGTCGTTGCGCTCTAATGTCTGTGCGCTCTAATGTCGTGTGCTCTAATGTCGTTGCTCTCTAATGTCGCGTGCTCTAATGTTGCGTGCTCTAATGTCATTGCGCTCTAATGTCACGCACTCTGATGTTGTTGCGTCTCTAATGTTGCGCGCTCTAATGTTTCGCGCGCTCTAATGTCTGTTGGCGCTCTAATGTCGCGTGCTCTAATGTCGCGCGCTCTAATGTCGTGGCGCTCTAATGTCGCGCGCTCTAATGTCGCGCGCTCTAATGTCGCGCGCTCTAATGTCGCGCGCTCTAATCGTCAGCGCGCTCTAATGTCGCGCGCTCTAATGTCGCGCGCTCTAATGTCGCGCGCTCTAATGTCATTGTGCTCTAATGTTATGCGCTCTAATGTTGCACACTCTAATGTTGGCGCTCTGATGATCTGTGCTCTAATGTCTGCATGCTGGTAAATTTAAAGCACTTTTGAGGAAAATTTTTTATCCTCACCCCTTTTTTGCCTTCATTTTGCCTCATTTTACCAGTATCGAATTCTCACCCGATGCTTGCCCTTGCAACCTGCAGTATTTTTTTAAATCCTCTACCCACCGAGATCTACAAATGCGCTGCTAGATATATACGTAGCTGTGGGGCATATAACACGGAATGCTGCTGATTCGATTTTTTCAAATGTGCAGGGGCCGCCATAATGGTTTTCTAGTTTTTGTTTTTCTTCATTTCTAAAAAATGGAAATTGTACAAAACAAATTATAGATCTGTAATCAAGAGGAAAAGGGCTTTCAAATGCACATTTTTATTTAATTTTATTGACTCAATCTAAACTCGAGTACATGGTAAAAACGTCTGTTTGAAAGACACGGTAAACTAAGGTTTATGGGAGGTGCTCACGCGCTTCACATTTTTTACAACAATTAGTCAAGTTACCTTTGATTAGAAATCAATATTTTAATAGGTATATATTTTACAGGAGTACAAGCAGCTGCGAAACAAGCCGTCCCTAATTTATCGATGCATTAGACCATGCAGGCATTCAGTTTTGGAGCTAATCTATTTTGCTGTATGATATGTGCTTATGTGCATCAATCAGTCAGCGCCACATTCAATTTATCGTTCTGGATGATGCACTTTCTTGAGTATTTTTTGACATTTATATTCATTTATCTCGCACTTTCTACTGGTTTGATAGCCACTAATTTTAAAAGTGATAAAGAACATAAAAGACTTCTGTCAGTCTGCCAGATTGGTCCAATTATTGCAGCTGAATGCGCAATTTATTTCTCCACATGTTTTGTGCACCGTGCTGGAATTGTGCGCGACCTAATACACTATTCGATCAGCGGATTTTGCTGTAACACTATTGGTTATTTATTTAGGCCGCTATTTTATGAATGCACTCAATATGAAGAATACTATGCTGGTAGGTTTTTTAAGGGTATGATTAAGAAGCTTTTTCCCTTGAATAGTTTACATACCATATGGCAGACGATGTTATGGGCAGACAAGCCCAGACCGAAATTGGGCGTTGGGGTCTTGAATCCTTCCCTCTCCGGGAATCCGGCAGAACTCCTTCTAAAAAATTCGATTGACCCCAGAAATGAATTTTCAGTGCTATTTTTGTTGATTTTGCTCTATCGGACTACCAGAATGTAGCAGCTACGCATTTATGGCTAGGTTGAGGGTTAAAGGTTAAAGGAAGGGCTTTGCACCCAAAGTGGGTTTTACCTATGCATCCGAAGATGCTTTCAGCTAGATACCGCAAGGGGGCGCAAGTCCCAAGGCTTTTAACCTCCGCCACACAAGTGTGGCTTCCCATTCATCGACCCCGGAGGGATGGAAGGCTGGGTTGGCCTGCCGAAAAGAACTGTGTCAACGTGGATTCGAACTCGTCCTTAGTGAATCTTAAACCCGTTTAGTGCTCGATCATGCAAACGACATTTGTCATTGCAAATTTGCAAGTACCTACCTATAATGTTAGCTGGATATGTGTAGTTATTATTAGCTACCAGTGAGCAAACCTATGATCAGCCTCGTCCCTCAAAAAATGCATCATCACACAATGAATTATAAATTTGGTAGTCAGGAATCAATAAAATTTGAATTTTCTCAAGAGACTAAGACCTGTTGTTTGCCTTACTAATGCTAGCTGCTTTACACAGTGCCATGACTTTTATCTTTTCCTGGTAGAGTTAAATTATGAGCCTTGTAACTTAGCTATTTAGCGGCTCACATCCACACATGTACAGCAATGAAATTCGGGAGGGTCAGCTCCAAAAAATTTTTAAAAAGCACTTTTTTTGGCTTAAAAGCCATTGTGCACGTCAGAAACGCGAAAATGTAGGTAATTACGTACCTAACTACTTTTTGTGTTCAACATGGATTTTGATATTAAAAATGTCGCAATTCTGAAATTCTTGCGCGTAAATCTTTCCACTTATCGATGTCTACCGTTTAGCCTCGATTTTCAGAATGATTTTAGTTCATTGTAGAATTTTTTAGAGTGAGGCCTGCTAAATTGCTTGTAGTACAAATAATTTTGCTTATCGCAAAACTGGAAAAACGCTATGCATTTAAACGAATTTCGGGAATAATTTTGATTTTAAAAAACTATTCCCCCTTCAGAAAACAATTAAATCTACCACACCATGCAACTGAAGTCATATGCAAAATATTTATTGTTCAAAGTAGTGCATGAAAATGAACCTCATCATTTGCCACGCTTGAGTTTAAGCAATTTAAGAGCGTCTATTCGCTCCATTTTTGTGCATTGCAAAAATGCATTTGGTTGAAAAATTATTCCAAAGCACAGCAAAATTTTGACATATTCTCTATGTGTACCTCAAATTTAGGCTATTTAGACAACAAACATAATACAAAAACTATTATTATGGCACGAGACGCCCGAAAATTTCGGGTTCTTTAGCTGAAAATTGCTAAACTTTGTTTATAGGCCTGCAGCCAGGGACGGGGGGGCCGCTCTCCATAGGCCAAAAATATTTGGCGAGGTGAAGAATGGATTTGCAATTTGCAATGATTTTTGGCAGTCAGTGACCATAATTTCTCAAATTTTTTCTGCGCTAAGCTCCGCATGATACCTATTAACGACATTTAGGTACATATTTACTTTCTTGGCGACCTGTAAGCCATTTTCTGTTCATGTAGGTTGCAAAACAACTTTAACAGCAGAAACAGCTATTTTTGCATAGTTTTCTTCTATTTTCAACTAAAAATTTCGATGTTTCGCAATCAAATGCTATAAATAAAGGAAATCAAGCAGTAAAATATACTTCTAGACGTCTATCCGCCTTAATTTCGCAAATTTTATGGCGCTTCGCGTCAGATTTTTGTTAAAAGTCAAAGAAATTTAATGATTTTTACGCACAAAATCGTCAAAAAGTTCAAAATTTATAGAAAAAAATTTGCGTCAAAAGTGATTTTATGTAAAAGTATACAGTGTAAAATACTGAAAAAACGCTATTTCGCGCGTTAAGGGCAAATTTTTGGACCTATTTTTAACTGTTTTTGGAAAAGTTGGGATACCGTTCCCCCCTGAGGAAAATCCTAGATGCGCCACTGCATGCAGCTATGTATGTACATTAGGGATGCAACGTGTAGTGAATTTTGGTGTATTCGGTTTCGGGTTCGGGTACTTCATCCAACTTTATTCGGGTTCGGGTTCGGGTAGTCCACTTCAATTTATTCGGGTTCGGGTTCGGGTGTCAAAATCAATACCCGATGGGGTTCGGGTATTTCAGTAAATATAGAGGAATGCCAGTGTATAGCGAATTTCTTAGGTACATGTAAGCCAGATGTTACAATTTTTATTATTATCAGATGCCTAAGTGCCTAATTATTCAATATGTTTCACTCAAGTTTCCAGTGATTTCCCTTCCTCCTCTCAGTGTGCAAGAACGCTAATGTAAATGAGAAGTAGTGCTCTGTGTATTGCAGGGGCGTAGCCAGGATTTTGGTTCGGGGGGCATGAACAAAAATTTTTAAGACTACTTTTGCATTGAATGTCAGTAACGTTATGTATAGTAAAACTTAGTTTTTCGATTTTTAGTAGTGTAGTCTAGCTAATTTATGGGTTTCTGACGATCAAAATTACAACTAGTGTAAATCGGCGCGAAGCGCCAAAAATTTTTTGGAATTTCTACCGTTTTCATTTAGAATTTACGGCCTTTCTATTATTGACGAACAGTTCAAAATTCATGAGTGGCGCAAAGTGCCAAGAAATTTAGTCATTTTTTGCCGCCCTTAACATTTTGTAGCTCTGTGAATACTAATAGTCTGACAGAGCGGAAAATTAACAAATTTGTACAAAACAATTTTAGCAGTTCAAGCTCCTAACAAGAAAACTGCGAATTACTAACTTTGCCTGAAGATATTTGGCGTGATTCAGGCTTTCAAACGTAATGCTGGAGCTTTACAAAAGAAAGTACAGCAAGTGGCGGCGCTATGCGCCGGAAAATCTCGTTGCACATGTACAACGAGATTTTACGGCTGTGAGGGTCTGGGGTGGCGCGCTCAAGCGTTTCCAGCGGGGTCCGGGCAGAGTCCCGGGAAATTTTGTAAAAAAAGCATTTTAATGTTAAATAGTAACGCTAAAATTTTCGCAAAATCGGCCAAAACTCGGTTCTGAAGCAAGCCTAAAAACACTTAAAATTGCTCGAATGATTTTATACAAAACTTTGTACATTAGTTTTGATCATAGCTGTTTAAAGGCAATGATGAGTCACAGCTCTGGTGCGCGATAAAAAAGTTCTTGCAGATGCAAACACATAAAACCAGTTGGGGTGACATTGACAAACATAGTGTAAAAGCAAAATCGGTAGCTAATTAGAGTTCATTAATGATATAAAACGAAGATAGAACTCCAAGAATGCTAAAGTTTCTATTTTTTCATTCATTTTTCCTAGATTCGAATATCGTAAAAAGTACGAGTTGCTTTTTCAAACATTGAAGCGTTATCACAATAAATCTATTTGCTCAATTTCACAGATTTTTACCTAAAATTATGTCGAAACAGTGAAAAACGAGTCCTACTGTGCTTAAAAAATATTGTAATAATGCTTTACTAGTAAGTGAAATTATTTAGCGCTCGCATTTCATGTACGTAAGTCTTTAGATTTCGGCGTTAATAAATTATAATTTGTGAAGCTATACCACAATAGTGAAAACAATGTTTACACTTTACAACCTAAACAGTACCTGGTTGCTCTTCTTTATTCGCAATGAAATAAAATTTGGAATTAAATTAAAATAAATAGAATAATAAATTATTAGTTAGTAATATTGTAATATTAAATTATTATAAAATTAAGATAAAATTGCAGAAACAAATAAAATTCACTTTATTTATTCATCATACCTCGTGCTAAAATAATTACTGATTCAATAATCAAATTAATCATAAGCTTTTGTGAATAATTATGACAATGCTACGCTGTACCTTTGTAGGCTGCTATAGCGATTTTCAGCTCAGCTGCATGGTTTGAATCAGAATTGTACATCAGTTGGTTGGTTTCGTTTGCACTTTTAATCCTTGTGGTGTCAACTGCTGTGCGTTATTTAGTAAGACCATTGTCATGATTTTTTGGCAAAAAAATTTTTAATAAATCTAAAAATGAATTATGCTTAAAAGTATATCGAAAGAGATATCAAAGCATATGACTATAATTACATATAAAGTTTTACAAAAGAGATCTAAATAGAATGAAAAATATCAAGCTCCCACTGAGAAAGGTAACATTCATCTGATTTTTAATTCAACTTATTCTTCATTTGATTGTTTCTCACCAACTTCTTAGGTATCGAATAAAATCTTTTATTGGTAGAGAAAATCTATCCTTTTTAGTTGTTTCTTCCGGTGTCGCATGCATAAGGAACTTTTTCCTAGTCTCCTTTTTTATGTCTTTATTGATGCCCAAGTTATATTTGATCGTTTTCATTCCATCAGAGCATTTTTACTTGCTAGTTAAATAAAATGAGTACATGCTTCAAATATTGATTATCCTCTGAAAACTGGATAATTTTACAGTTTTACGACTGTCTTTTCAGAAAAGTTTACGGATAGTTTTTACTCAGGATGACTAACCGGCTGAGCTTTTTTACAGCAAATATGTTTATCTGACATCGTGCAATTTTAAAGCTCTTTTAAAATCTATTGGCTGTTTTCTTTTTAAATCAAATTTTAGAAAGTAATAAAAAACTAGTATTATACGTAATCATAAGTAGGAAGTGGAATCATAGCATGTGGAACGTTTGTTAATGCATCTACACTATCTGGACGATTTCTTTATTTTATCCTCATCTTTATCTTTATCTTTATCCTTTGGAAACATCAGAGGCCATCTTTATCTTTATCTTTCTCTTTTTGATAGGAATTTATCTTGCTAAAAAAGAGAAAGTATGTACATAAGCTAGCACGTAATCCAAAATGCAGGTTTGACGTGAAATATATTTAGACGCATTGAAGTTTTGCAGTAATACAAGAAAAGAAAAGAAAACGATTGTTTAAACTCTACGGCGTGCGGCCCTAACTAATGCCTGTATATCGACCTAAGTAAGCGGGACTGACACCCATCTAAGCGGGAGTACTAGCACCCATGTTAATCTAAGTCTAAGCCTGGGAAAATAAAGAAGTTTGAAAAATTCAATAACTGTAGCGACTATAATTCGTACAGGCGCACAGAGCAGGGTTTTGATGCTTGTGAAAAGAAAGAAGCGACCTGCTGTCAGCCAGTATTAGTAGTACGTAAGTCAGTCAGATACCGCTGGTAAACCCCCAAACCTACATTTATTTGTGCTTAATGCCATTCACCTCTTTGACCTCAGGTGTAAAAGTTAGGTCATTCTATTGACTGCTTTGCATCACCCACTCTCGTTTATTGCACTTCACATACATCATTCTCCTAGGTCCAGGCGACCATATTTACACTTTATCTTTATCTTTCGTAATTTTTTATTTTTATCTTTATCTGTATGTTTATCTTCTAGATTTCAAAATTTCAAGTTTATCTTCATCTTTTATCTTGCGAAAAATCCGTATCTTTTACAACACTAATCTACACAGCAATTACGTGATCCAGTTGGTATTTTCAGCTGGTGCTTCAATATACAAGTCGAGTCAATGTCCATCCCATTGTTTTTACAATGAATATTTGTGGATATGTCAGTTTAATAACGTTCCCAGCTGCATATGCATCTCCAATGGCTAGCTTTCCGGCATCGCACGTTAAGTTTTATTTCCTTTCGCCAAAGACAGTAAGTCTATGTCTATCGTAAATTGCATAGCTTGCATGTACATACCCATGAATTAGCTCTAATTCGCTAAAGTATAAAGAGCATTACATCATTCTCAATATTGTTTTTTATGGACTTTTTCAAACAAAAAATTTAATCTGTCGACATTCTTATGAAACGCTTCTAGTACAACACAGGGTTAATTTATCAGAGGTGTAGCCAGGATTTTGGTTCAGAGCTGGGGGAACACACACAAAATTTTTTAAGACCACTTTTATACTGAATGCTCTGATAATGTACAGTTTATATAATTAATTTATGGGTTTCGATGATCAAAAATACAAAAAGTGTAAAGCAGCGCTAAGCAGCGAAAATTTTTTGATATTTTTACCGTTTTTATGTAGAATTTGGGCCTTTCTATTAACAAACAGTTCGGAAATCATAAGTGGCGCATGACACCAAGAAATTTACTATTTTTTACTGCCTTTAACATTTTGTATGTGTGTAAATACTATTAGTCTGATTTGGAAGAAAATTATCAAATTTGTACAAAACAACTTTGACAGTTCAAGCTTACAAGAAAACTACTAATTTCTACTTAGTATGAAGGTATTTTGACTGGTCCAGGCATTATAACGCAATGCGCCGGAATATTTTAATTGAGCTATTAAGTCAGTTTATACCGCCTAAATCATTCAGAACAGACAAACTGATTCCGGAAGCGCTAGAAATTTTTAGAAATTCATAACCCTTTTACCTTTTTGTCCTCCTAAAAATCTCGTTGTACATTTACAACGAGATTTCACAACTGTAAAGTCTGGGGTGGCGCGCTCAAGCGCCCCTCCCCCTCCTTGCAGGGTCCGGAGAGCGGAGCCCCGAAATATTTTGTAGAAAAAACACTTTTTTTTAAAATAGTAACGTTAAAATTTTCACAAAATCGACCTAATCTCAGTTCTAAATTAAGCTCAAAAAACACCTAAAATTGACAAACTCCTACATTGCACAAAACTTCTGGCCTGAAATGACAGTGGCAAATAATGTTTCTGACAAATGCATCATGATTTGAAAGTAGTAATGGCCGTCAGCCTGGACCGCAACGCTGTAGGATAGCCTATGTTATAACATAGGCGATGACGTAAAAATCTGCACCCTGAGGTAAGCTGAGGGTGCAACGTTAAAGAATATAGAACATTAAGGACGGGAAAGGAGGGGTGTGTAAGGGAGGGGCTCCCACCGCGCCGCCTGTTATAACATGGTCTATCTTGCAGTGTTGTTCCTCAGGTTGCATGGTCGATCTGGGGGGTGGTGTCGATGAATTTTTTTGCTAAAAAATGGTATAAATGGCATAAAACAGGCACGTGGCTAGCCGTCTACTTTGGGGGACCAGCACTGATTTGGGAGGACTATACCCAAAAAGACCAAAAATAGCACAAAATAATGTCTAAAAAGTCCGATTTTTCTGAATTTTAGGGGTCACCCCACTCCCCCAGATCTACGTGCCTGAATAAAAATAATGTATACTCGTAGTCAAGCATTTTTCCGATTTTCGCCCTATTTTATCTAGAAATTTTCCTTGCTGAGATGCCCCCCTCGTGCATGTCTTGTTGTTACTGTAATTATTTACTGTTCGAAGAAAGCACGTACACAACAAGTCACGAATAAATAAGTAATGTACAACTAATTTTGCTAAAAATTACAGTAAAAATGAACGAGGCAGCCATATAGATCAGTGAATACATCGGATATGCTACACGCAAATGTGATCTCATTCGGATGTTTGATAAAGAGAAATACGATATGACAAATCGTCGCAGGTTGAACATGAAAAAATTCGCAGTAATTTCAGGTGATTTTGAGGATTTATGAGCATCTTATCCGTAGATGCGAAGCTGGGCGGTTCTGGGGGTCGACCTTCAGCCTCAAAAATAGGCATAAATTGACAGTCATTGCAGCAAAAAATTTTAATTTTTATCATTTCCCAGGAACTTTTCCATTTAGGTCCCCTCCCATAGGTGTTCGTCTCGTCTCCACTCATTTGCATGGGCCTGCATACTACCGAAAACTTTGCCGTTTAAAAACAATTATTGATATTTTTTGTAAAGTCGTGGAAAATTTTTGTCATGTTGTGAAATATTTGTGTCACGTTGTGAAATATTTTTGTCAAGTTGTGAAATATTTTTGTCACGTTGTGAAATATTTTTGTCACGTTGTGGAAATTTTTTGTCAAGTTGTGGAAATTTTTTGTCAAATTGTGAAAATTTTTTGTCAAGTTGTGAAAATTTTTTGTCAAGTTGTGAAATTTTTTTGTCAAGTTGTGAAAATTTTTTGTCACGTTGTGGAAATTTTTTGTCAAGTTGTGAAAATTATTTGTCAAGTTGTGAAAATTTTTTGTCAAATTGTGAAATATTTTTACGTGCTTAAGCATAGTACTTTTGTCATGTTGTGAAATTTTTTTGTCAAGTTGTGAAAATTTTTTGTCAAGTTGTGAAAATTTTTTGTCAAGTTGTGAAAATTTTTTGTCAAGTTGTGAAAATTTTTGTCAAGTTGTGGAAATTTTTTGTCAAGTTGTGAAAATTATTTGTCAAGTTGTGAAAATTTTTTGTCAAATTGTGAAATATTTTTACGTGCTTAAGCATAGTACTTTTGTCATGTTGTGAAATTTTTTTGTCAAGTTGTGAAAATTTTTTGTCAAGTTGTGAAATATTTTTTGTCAAATTGTGAAATATTTTTACGTGCTTAAGCATAGTACTTTTGTCAAGTTGTGAAATTTTTTGTCAAGTTGTGAAAATTATTTGTCAAGTTGTGAAAATTTTTTGTCAAATTGTGAAATATTTTTACGTGCTTAAGCATAGTACTTTTGTCATGTTGTGAAATATTTTTGTCAAGTTGTGAAAAATTTTTGTCAAGTTGTGAAAATTTTTGTCAAGTTGTGAAATATTTTTACGTGCTTAAGCATAGTACTTTTGTCATGTTGTGAAATTTTTGTCAAGTTGTGAAAATTTTTTGTCAAGTTGTGAAATATTTTTGTCAAGTTGTGAAATATTTTTGTCAAGTTGTGAAAATATTTTTGTCACGTTGTGAAATATTTTTGTCAAGTTGTGAAAATTTTTTGTCAAGTTGTGAAATTTTTTGTCAAGTTGTGAAATATTTTTGTCAAGTTGTGAAAATTTTTTGTCATGTTGTGAAATTTTTTTGTCAAGTTGTGAAAATTTTTTGTCAAGTTGTGAAAATTTTTTGTCAAATTGTGAAATATTTTTACGTGCTTAAGCATAGTACTTTTGTCATGTTGTGAAATTTTTTTGTCAAGTTGTGAAAATTTTTTGTCAAGTTGTGAAAATTTTTTTGTCAAGTTGTGAAATATTTTTACGTGCTTAAGCATAGTATTTTTGTCAAGTTGTGAAAATTTTTTGTCAAGTTGTGAAAATTTTTTGTCAAGTTGTGAAATATTTTTACGTGCTCAAGCTGTGAGTACTTTTGTCAAGTTGTGAAAATTTTTTGTCAAGTTGTGAAATATTTTTGTCAAGTTGTGGAAATTTTTTGTCACGTTGTGGAAATTTTTTGTCAAGTTGTGGAAATTTTTTGTCAAGTTGTGAAAATATTTTTGTCAAGGTGTGAAATATTTTTGTAATGTTGCGAAATATTTTTGTAAAATTTTTATATTTTGCTGAAAGTATGCAGTTTTACGAGTGTTTTTTTACCAAAATTATAGAAATCCATCAATAAGACAGAAAAACAGAAAAAAGAAAAAACGTAGACCCTAGGCTGATTGGCGATTTCTGGCGCAGGGCCAAGTTGGTCCAATTGAGACCGCTTTCTAACACATCTAGAAAGAAATCCGTCGGCGGTCTTCTCCAGCCAGCAGCTGAGGGCTTTTTTCCGTCCGATCTAACGCTGGCAGACGCTGTGAATCAAGCGTTCGTCACGAGAGGCAAACGCAAACGTCAAGACACAGAATAAAGTAAATAATATAAATTAAGCTTTATTAAAGCTATAAAGGAAACATCTCTATTTCCTCGGCTACTTGAGGCAAATCGTTAGTGCGAGAATTACGAATACATAAATACATAATTATTAAAAAATTAAAAAAGCAAAAATCGAGGCAGTGGCGATGACGGGTGTCCAGTTGGGACGTTTTTGGGGGGTCTGGCCGGTGAAAACCATTGTAACTAGTGATTTCGGGGCAGTGGAGATAGGTTGAGCAGTGGTCTGGGTGTAAATTGGGCCCGTTGTTGTTGATGATGGAGCATTGTTTGTTGAAAACTGGGTGGAAAATTGGGTAGTTGTGGAACTTAAATCAAAATGCTTATCAATTTTTCAATAAGCACCGAATCATTTTTTTCTTACTTTTTTGTATGTAGGTTGTTGGGATCGCGGTGTTGAGGCCACAGCAGGTTGATTGTAGTGTTACTAGGCTGGTAAAAAAGATGTTCGAGATGAAAGCATGGGATCCGAACTGTTGCACCGGGGTTGGTGGGTGTGTAAACCAGGTTTGTAAAGATATCGTTGATCATCTAAAAACGACGTTTTTGCAGTATTTCAACATTTTTAGGAATCGGAAAACTTTTTACTTGGCCGCCATCGTCAAACGTATACCAATCACGAGTAATTTCACATAGTAGCGATTTTTCGGGTATATTGCACGAGCAATAAGCGCATAAATTGCATAAAATTAGGTTGGAAATGAATTAAAATCGACAAAAGCGACAAAAATCGCATTTTTGATGATGTTATCTAAATGACTGACAAGGCGTCCCCCCACGCCTTCCTTTTACGCGTATTAAATAAGTATGTGACGTTCCGTCAACTGGGGTTACATTGCCACGTTTTTCGGCTTTTTCTCAGTATAACTTATGATGTAATAGTTTTTGGATACTGTAATTTTGCCAAAACATAAAGAGCGAGTTGTTGAATGTATTCCATACAATTATTTTACTCAAACAGGCTACAACAACGAATAATTTACACAAAAGTGGTATGGCAAAGTTTGACCTTGAAGTGGGGTAAATTTGCCACTCCCTGAACAGATTCAAAAATACACTGTTGCAGGCAGAACAAAAATCGCCTATACTTTGTGCGGTACAATCTTGTACAAAGATCGCTCCAAAAATCTTTGTACAAGCCTCAAAATCTTTGTCACATACAAAAAAATTTAAGCCTAGGCAATATTAGTTTTGATGACAGATTGCCCATATTTCTATTCAGAGACTGAAGAGCACGATTCAAAACTCTTGTCAGTGCTTAAACATAAATTAAATCCTTTATTTTGATGAGTTTTCGAGTTTAACAATAGGGTAAAACAATTTTTCATTTTACGATAGGTTGCGGGGGAACATTGCCAACCGATTTTTCTGAAAACTTTATATACAACAAAATATGAAAAAGACACATTTTCTGGATGCAAAATATCTCTAGTTTCGATAAGCCTAAACAAGAAAAACAATCTGTTTCAGGTTTCCGAGTGGCCTGAACACTTATGAGTTGATAAAAACTTGCTAAAAAATGATAGCCCTCACAAAAACGAGAATAGACACACGAAGAACTTAAAGAATCCATTCTTTCTTTGTTACCAGATGAATAATACAGTAATAAATCGAAAACAACAAAAAATAGCGCACCACACATGACCTGCGACAATGAAAGCAGTCTGCAATAAAAAACCTTGATTGGCAAAATTACCCCATACTCGGCAAAGAAACCCCAGTTGACGGTAAGCATACCCATATAATCACAGCAAGAACACCCAAATTTTCAGTCAATGTTTTATTTCGGAGAACGCCATTACGTTACGTAATATTCAAACTATCGTGATCGATACAACTAATAAATGCCCAAAAAGCATTTTTCCGTCGTGTCAACACAATTCCCAGTATTCATCGATTGTAATACGGGCAAAATAAAACTGCTAAATCGATCTTAAAACCCTACTGGCGCGAAGAGAAATGCATAATAAAGTTTGTGTTGACGCACGTGTAGAAGGAATTTAAACATCATCCTACGCGTAAAGTAATGTCTAAACCTTCCGAAAACTTATAGTCAATTCATTTAAACGCGTAAATTTCGAAACTTGAGATAAGATTACGAACGTCAGCATCGTCGAAGCTACGTAGCTGAATTGAGCGGACTAAAATTTACCCAACGTACGATTGTGTAATTAAAATGTATATAAATTTATTTATATCGTAGGGTGATAAAGCGTTAGGAAAACGAATTTTTCGTTTAAATCGATTTGTCTCTGGCCTGTCGTTTCAGAAAAGCTTTATTATTCGTCGTAGGGTACATAGTTGCGTTCGATTTTTGAAACCTTTAATGAGTTGGGGTCGGTTTAAAAAATTTTAAGAGAACATTACTCAATAAAATTACCGGTGAGTTTGACGAATTCGGGATTAGTCGAAGTAAGTGAACGTATTTGTGTCAGAATTATCCCTTAATTTCGACAACCTCAATATATTTAATATATACCGATTATATGTAATCAGTCGATATAAGTCTGAACTTAACCCTTATTAGGCCTGTTTCCCAAATAGTCTGTATGGCCGTTTGTTCAGACTTATATCGACTGATTACATACAGTCGGTATATATTAAATATATTGAGGTTGTCGAAATTATGGGATATATTACGTGACACAAATTACGTTCCTTACTTCGACTAATCAACCCTGAATTCGTCAAACTCACCGTAATTTTTATTGAGTAATGTTCTCTTGAAATTTTTAAACCGACCCCAACTCATTAAAGGTTTCAAAATCGGAACAGCAACTATGTACCTACGACGAATAACAAAGCTTTTCCTGAAACGACAGGCCAGAGACAAATCGATTTGGACGAAAAAATTCGTTTTCCTCACGGTTTATTCTCCACTACGATATAAATAAATTATATACAAGATTTTAATTACACAATCGTACGTTGAGTAGAATTTTGAATCCGCTCAAATTCAGCTACGTAGCTTCGACGCATTCTTTGACGTTCGTAATCTTATCTCAAGTTTCGGCAAATTTTACGCGTTTAAATGGATTGACTCTCAGTTTTTTTCGGAAGAGGTTTTAGACGTTACTTTACGCGTAGGATGGTGCTTAGAATTCCTTAGCACGTGCATAACGCAAAACTTTATTATTAATTTCATCTTCGCGCTAAACTAGGTTTCAGATCAGTTAGATTTCAAGATTTTATTTTGCCGTATTACATTCGATGTGAATACTGAGAAGTGTCGTATGTTGGCAACGACGGAAAAATGGCGCTTCTTGGGCATTTATTAATTGTAGTCGATCACGATGGCTTGTAATTACGTAACGCAATGTAATGGCGTAATTTTCCGAGCTCCATACATTGACTGAAAATTTGGGTGTTCTTGCTGTGGTCATATGCGGTATATACGTCACACACTTATTTAATACGCGTAAAAGGAAGGCGCGGGGGGACGCCTTGTCAGTCATTTAGATAAATAACATCATCAAAAATGCGATTTTTGTCGCTTTTGTCGATTTTAATTTATTTCCAACCTATTTTATGCAATTTATGCGCTTATTGCTCGTGCAATATACCCGAAAAATCGCTACTATGTGAAATTACTCGTGATTGGTATACGTTTGACGATGGCGGCCAAGTAAAAAGTTTTCCGATTCCTAAAAATGTTGAAATACTGCAAAAACGTCGTTTTTAGATGATCAACGATATCTTTACAAACCTGGTTTACACACCCACCACCCCGGTGCAACAGTTCGGATCCCATGCTTTCATCTCGAACATCTTTTTTACCAGCCTAGTAACACTACAATCAACCTGCTGTGGCCTCAACACCGCGATCCCAACAACCTACATACAAAAAAGTAAGAAAAAAATGATTCGGTGCTTATTGTAAAAATTGATAAACATTTTGATTTAAGTTCCACAACTACCCAATTTTCCACCCAGTTTTCAACAAACAATGCTCCATCATCAACAACAACGGGCCCAATTTACACCCAGACCACTGCTCAACCTATCTCCACTGCCCCGAAATCACTAGTTACAATGGTTTTCACCGGCCAGACCCCCCAAAAACGCCCCAACTGGACACCCGTCATCGCCACTGCCTCGATTTTTGCTTTTTAATTTTTTAATAATTATGTATTTATGTATTCGTAATTCTCGCACTAACGATTTGCCTCAAGTATCCGAGGAAATAGAGATGTTTCCTTTATAGCTTTAATAAAGCTTAATTTATATTATTTACTTTATTCTGTGTCTTGACGTTTGCGTTTGCCTCTCCTGACGAACGCTTGATTACAGCGTCTGCCAGCGTTAGATCGGACGGAAAAAGCCCTCAGCTGCTGGCTGGAGAAGACCGCCGACGGATTTCTTTCTAGATGTGTTAGAAAGCGGTCTCAATTGGACCAACTTGGCCCTGCGCCAGAAATCGCCAATCAGCCTAGGGTCTACGTTTTTTCTTTTTTTCTGTTTTTCTGTCTTATTGATGGATTTCTATAATTTTGGTAAAAAAAAACTCGTAAAACTGCATACTTTCAGCAAAAATATAAAAATTTTACAAAAATATTTCGCAACATTACAAAAATATTTCACACCTTGACAAAAAATATTTCACAACTTGACAAAAAATTTCCACAACTTGACAAAAAATTTCCACAACGTGACAAAAAATTTACACAACTTGACAAAAAAATTTTTCACAACTTCTGACAAGAAATATTTCAAGCTACAAACTTGACAAAAGTAATTATGTCTACGCACTTGACAAAAATGTTTCACAACTTGACAAAAAATTTTTCACAACTTGACTAATAATTTTCACAACTTGAGGCGAAAAATTTCCACAACGTGACAAAAAAATTTCCACAACGTGACAAAAAATTCCACAACGTGAAAAAAAATTTATCGACACCACCCCCCAGATCGATCATAAAATCGGAGGAACAACACTGCAAGATAGACCATAAAAAGATAATGAGACGGCGCGGTGGGAGCCCCTCCCCTTACACACCCCTCCTTTCCCGTCCTTAATGCTCTATATTCTTTAACGTTGCACCCTCAGCTTACCTCAGGGCAGCAGATTTTTACGTCAATCGCCTATGTTGTAACATGGGCTATCCTGCCAGCGTTGCGGCCCAGGCTGACGGCCATTACTACTTTTGAAAAGCTAACTTTACTTTATTTCCGTATCCTACGGATGATAAAGTAAATGCAAATAATTATCACTTTAATGTTCATGCTAGCAGGGAAAAATATTTGCTATGCTAACACCGATACAATCATGTTAGTGTAAAGCCTTCAGGCAATGTAATGACAATGCGTTTATTTATCTACTATCTTTAACAATAAACAGAATATTGCTAACGTTAAATACAAATTGTTTCAATAAATGCAATATTGATAAACATATTATTTAGCATACAAGTATATCGAAGCTTCTTCATGGGCCCTTCGGTAAATTACTGAAAAATGCTAAATGAAACTTGTTTTTTTCATGCCGTAGAATATACTTACATTGCGGATTTTTGCGTTGCATGACGAGTAATTTTTTAGCAGCTTCTCACGACTTTTGACAAAACATATCGTATTCTTCATGAAATCCTTTTTATACTCGCTGTGGCTCTCTTGGAAGCTGCACAAAAGTTGATGTTAAATTCTCCTATTATTATTATTCATAGGCTACATTTTTGATTTACTTTATTCTATACATTATCTAGTGTATATTGAATGAGCAGCAACCAAATTCTTTGTATTCGATGGGTCAAAATTGCCAAGAAATAGCATCAAAAATTCCATGGGAATTCCGTCGATTTTGAGGAGTTTTTCCGACTATGGGGTCCAGCCCATACATGTAAAGCATGGAAATTCTGGGAAGGGAGGGGGGTCAGGCCCCTAAAATTTTTTGAAAAAGTGCCTCTAGGACTGAAACACGATGGACACATATCAAACACACTGTTTGTTGACGTTTCAGACAATGCTCGTTTTTTCAGAACATAAAAACGTAAAAAAATTTTCGAAAAAATTTGAAAAAATTGAGTAAATTGAACAAAATATGGTCAAAAATGGGGTGGAAGAAAGAAGCGCTGAAAATTTGATTTTTTTTTGCCAAAAATGGGATGAAAACGCTTTAAAGGGCACACTTTGTACAACTTTTACCAACTTTTACAAAAAAATCGATAATTCTAGTGGAAAGGGGCCGCAGTCATTTTCGCGAGGGGTCAGTTGCAATTCTGGGGGTCAAACTCCCTACCCAAGAACAGTCTGGAGCCTCCACGTCCATGTGTGATTTGCACTCAACATGAGTTATGTCCTAAATTATCAGAATCATTATTATCTACGTGCAATTAAAAATGGAAAACTATTTAAGTGAAATAATGCTGTTAAGAAGATTTTAGATCACTTTCTGTCACTAATATACAGGGTGAGTCAAAATAAACGAATTGCACATCTGACCTTATAGTTTCTCAAATACTTGACCAAATAAAACGCGGTCTGTTTTGCCTAAGATCAAATTAGCATTACCGAAATGCAGCAGAATTTCAATTATGTTGGTTAAGCTGTCATTGTTTTACGCTAAGCAAAAGTCGTTATTTTCACGATTTTGCAGATTCAGTGCATAAAATAAGCCATTCTCCACAACATTATAACTTTTTAACTTAGAAAGGTAATTGAACGCGGTTTACTTTTAATGGAAATAAAATTATTTATCCCTTCCTTTTCTTTATTTTTATTTTGACCAGTCTCAGCCTATGCGGAACAGGCGCGTAGCTGGCCACCTGAATTTGGGGAAGACCAAAATTTTGAAGTCAGATATCTTAAAAACTACATGTAGATTAGTTCAATGTGATGATATTGTTGAGCGTTTCTCATCGAGCTATGCATACTAAGGAAAATCATTTTAAAATATATTTAAAATATTAAATTTGATTTCGATTATATTCAAAAATGTATGTCCTATATAAAATGACCACACGCACACGCACACACACATGATTTCACAATATTATATCCAAACATAAGCCTGCTGAAAAATTCTTCAACTTGTTCTATGCCTCAATTCTGAAAAATAATACGAAAAGTAAATGGTTTTGCAAAGAGAATTCTGATATTTTATCATAATAATAACAGAAAGTCATCTATATGAAAAAATAATAAAATAAATTTAAAAAAATAATAATAATAATAATAAAATAAATTAAAAAAAATAAATAAATAAATAAATAAATAAAATAAAAAATAAATAAATAAATAAAAGGTAAATAAATTAGGCATGCTGTTAGTATAAAAGAAACAAAAAGACGCGAGAAATAGTATATACACAAGTATATAAAAAGCACACAAAATTATATTATGAGAAATTACGGGTTTTACGAGGTGCAAGAGTTCAAGTGAAACGAGAGAAGTAAGCAGGAGTTATACAGAATAAATACACAAAAAAAACGTGAAAAATATAAACAGGCGAGGTCATCAGAGAGGAACTAGGTTGCTACAGTTTCGTGCCTTTAATCCTCTGACTGTCACTGCAACCTAGCGGCACCAGTCTAGGCGGCTAGACTGCCTCTCATCGTTGAGAAGAAAAAAAAATAAATAAATAAATAAATAATAATATAAAAATAAAAAGGGAAAAATTAATTAATTGAATAAAGAAATAAACGAATTAACATTATAGATACTATAAATATTATGCTATATAAAAAAGAAACATTAATAGAGAATATATAAATAATTAAAAAATAAATGAAATAATAAATAATAAAACAATTGTAAACCTACACGTGAATTACTGCCGTAACTGGCCTGTTCAATCACGTGAGGAAACACAATGAGTAAATAGATAGCGAGAGCAGGACAGGAATAGAAAATCTACATCGATGTGCCCGAATACTATGAATACTATAATAATAGTAATAACATCAATAACAAAAAGAATATTCTAAAAGAAAGAAAATAAATAAAAATCATTGTAAACCTACACATGAAATACTGCCGTACCTGGCCTGTTCAATCATGTGAGGAAATACAATGAGTAAACGAAAAGCGAGTGCTAAAGGCGGAAAAAATAAAAATGTGGGATTGACGTGGGAACATGCCGACGCAACTACATACTCATATGATTAGCGTACTCTAATGAAAACCGAAGCTACTTACTAATACGGATGTAGTTATGAAGCGCGTCTGGGAATGTGACGGGAGGCGCAGTGCAAACGCGAAGAAAAAATTCAAAATGTCGTTATTGGAAAATTTAAAGTATTGTTGACGTATAATTTTAACATATTGGCTTTGCTTACAGTTTGGTGAAGCTACTTATTCATGCGCATAATGCTGGAAGCAGCGTCCTAACAGCGATGATAAAATCAAAACGGTCTTAAACAGTTTTGAATATAAGAATGTGCTGGAAAATCAGAAAGGTCGCTGTTGGAAAATTTTAAGTATTTTTGGCGCATGATTTTAACATTATAGCCCTGTTTTTGCAATTTGAGTGACAGATGATTCACGCGCGCTTTGAAAAATTCTTCTTTAGAGCAAAGACGCGCAAAACGATGGAGCTGACTTACAAAAACGGCATATAAAAGATTTTTAGGTACGTTAGAGTCTGAAAAAGGGAAATTAACAATAGGAAATCGAAATTGTTCCCTTTTATCAAAAATCGTGTAAGAAATCGGTGTAGAAAGATTAATTTCGACGTCTAAATAACTAACTTTTTGAGCAGAAAAAGTTTCCGTGACATTTAATGATTTTGGGTAAATCTCTTTGATGTAATCACGAAAATTTGAAATATTTATAGCTGCGATGTCATCAATGTAACGAGTTACGTTATTAAAACAATAAGCAGAGTCATTATTTTTAGACGATGATAGGAATTTATATTCGCAGTAGAAAAGGAAAAGATCCGCCAAAAGTGGAGAATAATTAGATCCCATTGGGATGCCAATTTTTTGATGAAAGATTTTACTTCCAAAATTAACGAATGAATTTTGGATCAAAAATTTAAGACTTTTTGTAAAAGTGTCAAAGTCAAAAGTGAAATAAGACTTTTTATCCGAGGGAGAAGAACTCCAGTATGATTTGAAACCGTTAGTACATAAAAATTTATTCTTTTCAAAGGGTTTCTCCAGGAAATCAAAAGAAGTGGAAATAAGGTCATTTTGCGGAAGAGATGTGTAAAGAGTTGAAAAATCGAATGTATTAATCGATTTAATCTTTTTAATTGATTCTAATTTCTTAACGAAAGAAAATGAATTATTGATAGACCAGAATCTGTTAATTCGAGAATTTCTAAAAATGGCTTTACAATAGTTCTCCCAGAAACGACGGACTAACTTGAGGCCTTCAGTAACTAGCGACGATATGAAAGTAGTAGAACAATTTTTAGCCGAAGTAATAAACCTGGATTTATAGGGAATTTTGTGTAGTTTTGGAATCCAATACATATAAGGTAGTTTTTTGTTGAGACGTCCTTCATTAACAGGTCCGGAAAACTTAGAAAAAATATTTTTCTGAAACTGAATATGGTCAAAGATAATGTTTTCTTCACGTAAGTTAGACAAAACGTAGGTACCACTAGAGGGTAGGGATGGAGATGAAAAATAGCCCAACTCCTCACAAAGAACGGACAAATAATGATGCTTACATATGATAACTAAGTTATTACTAGCTTTATCTGCGACGGTGATGACAAAATGATCATGTAAATTCTTAAGTTTCTCTTTAACGATAGTTTTACCGAGGAGCGAATTAGAAAAGGAAGGAAAATTTGATTTTTTAAATTTATGAATTCTTTGTGAAACCAAAATCACCAAAACTTGGGCTGTTTAGGAGACAAAAATTATACAAAAATGAATGAATTTGGCGCGAAGCGCAGAAACTTTGGTCTTATTAGGTCAAAGTGTGCTAAAATTTACATTATGACAATCTTAACGCGCTTCAAGAATTCGTATTTTTTCTTTCGTGGGACCCTTGTGAAAAATATTCGTACTTCTAAAATTTAGGAGGGATTAGCCCCCTCTTAGCCCACAGCTACGTGCTTGATGTGGAACAAATGAATTTTTTCTATGGGTTGTCGTAATCGCAATAAACTGTTGTAATTTGCAAGCAGTTGCTAAAACGTGCAAGTTTTAATGAAAGCTTTATTATTGTAATGACCCGAAATGTCGCAAAGCAAACCGCTAACTATCACAGAGTGCTGAAAAGTTACAGGGTAACAAATGCAATTCTTACAAATGCTTTCATGACTCGAAAAAATGACTTGCTGAATCGTGTGCACCTTTGAGATAACGCAATAACTACAATTATCTAATAAATTTCTCACTGCAGGGATGATGCCTTTTATCAAAGTAAATTGCACTCTATTATCTTTTATCATTAGGAAGTAACAATGTCCGATACGATTAGCTTTGTTGACTCACACTTCTATTAGTGTCCTATCACGTATTTGGTGATAATGTTTTGTAATATAAGAAATTCCAGCATAGTGACTACATGTTGGTTTGAGAGTGTGGGAGAGCTGGGCAGAGCCTGACCCCTTGTGAATCTGAAAGATTCCAAAAATCGATGTACCCCCACAGAATTAAATTTTTGATGCCACTTAAGCAATTTTACTCCATCAAACCCCCAGAATTTGGTTGCTGCCGATATGATTATGACTCCGACTAAGTATGTGAACGACAAATGTGACAGTCAAGCAATTGGGCTTTAAAAAATTTCGTCTATTCACTATTCAGCGCGAAACAGAAATTATTGCGAAGTGCTAGAAAGTCTTAGATTAAATGACATGAAAAGCAGCGAAGAAATCAATATTACTCGTACTATAAATATAAGTTTTAGTCATGGCTTATTCTAGAATTTCATTGTGTAGATACATTAAATAGTCATTCTAACGGATAATGGCCTGTAGCCTCAGTAGAGTTTCCCTGCGCGAGTTTGACTAAGTTGCCCTCGTTGACCTGATTTTAATTTTTTGTAAAATCATGTTAACTTCCGATTCATTATTAGTTGGTGCGATTGCGGAGGTCATGATTTCACTTCTAGCTCCGAGAAATTCTATGATTGTAATTATTGAGGTCATTGAAAGTGATATTTAATACCCTAGCAAACTGTACCAAACCTTTCAGTCAGACCCCTAAATGTATTAGCATTTTTTAGTACTTGATCATATGGCTCGTTGTTGGCATGTCATATATCTCGAAATTTGAACTTATGCTCCGATTGAAACCACAAACGTATTTGCTTCAACGCCACATCAAATATACGCTGGCTGCTATAGGCTGCATGGTGTTCAATTTGGATTATTCAAGTCCCATCAGTAACACTGGCAAGCTTTTAAGCATTGTATTTATTATTGCTTTTTTGCTCAAAAGACAAAGGAGCAATAATTGGAGGCATGAATGTTAGAGAGACAAGTGGTCATAGTGTCTACGAGGAAAAGGATTTCAGTCTTTTAAATCATGTGCTTAATAGACAATAAGAATATTAGCCCGCTAATTTCAATCTACATTCCTGTCTTTACTATTTGTTGTAAAAAAGGTTGCTTGTAGACATTTAATCATAGAAAATGTTTGCTTATGTTACACTGCTAATTAAGCCGTACTCATAGTAATACGTCTTTGGAGGGGGTGGTTTCGACGTCCCAGAATGGATACTGACCATCCCTTAAATGGCTGTGACTCCCAAAAATTGTGGATTTTTCGTAAAAATCGTAAAAAGTGTGCTTTTTAAGTGTGTTTAGCTCATTTTTGGCTCAAAAGTGTCTTATTTTTGACGCTTCACGCAATTGTCAGCAAAGAACGAAGTCAAGTACATATGTAAAGCAAGCAATAATAATAATATTTCATGTGGAAGCAATAATATGTGTAGATAGGTACATAGGTACATCTAAAGGTAACGTGTCGAAGTAGGTGTATATTTTTGTTACTTTATATTTTACGTTGAATGCATATGAACGCGTTTAATATGTATAAATTATTGCTGAGAAAACGAGAATTCAGAAGTGGGATTAATATTTAAGGATTAATTTTAGACAGGCGATGATTGCAAATATTAGTGGACCAAGATCCATAAACGAGAACAATAGACCAAAAATGGAGAGAAGCCGAGTTAATCCCTAAAAAATGTAGAAATTTTACTAAAGTGGGGTCAAAGTCCACGATTTACGTGCCAAATATATGAATTTCCAGCAAGTCGTATAGCCAGGAAAGCACGCGTGAAAACGTAGAATAACCAGAAAATACCAGAAATAACTGAAAAATATCCAGCTAGGAAGCGCTGCCTGTGAGGAAAAGCATGAGCGCAAGTAAATAAAGCGGTCACGAACAAAAGCGCGCCTCAGCCCACCTAGGAAGGCTGAAAACCGCCGATATAGAATGGTACAAATACAAATACAAATATTTTATTTTCGTCGCACAAAAAAAAGAACACAATAAGAAAAGAAACATTAATATACAATGAAATACAATTATAAATAAACATTCGACATGAATCATCATACAATATCACATATTCTAAAAGCAAGAAATTATTAATTAAAGTACATTTATACGAGATTAGTGCAAAAGACGAAGGTAGGCGCGCAGGCTAAATAAATTATGCACTTAGAACACGTTGATAAAGGTCAAAAGGTCAACCAACCTTACATGTAAATTACATGGTAAGACTACGCAAAACATACAAATTTTATAGGAAAATTGAATAAATATAATGCTTTCCGAAAAGACAACATTGCTCCAAAACTAATCCCACTTGAGCTAATGGACAGCTCCGAAAAAGCTATAAAAGCGGCCAGAAAAGAGCACCGAGTTAGTGTTTTTCGGAGAGCCTTATCATCAACGGTCGAAGTATTTTTCTCTTGGTTATTTGTGTGTGATTTTATTCGTCAACGCTGTAGTAAGTGAATACGTGTAGTTTAATTTATTTAAAATAAAAGGAAAAATACAAAAAGATTGTTGAGTAGTTCCTAAGTACTGACAGGTGAGTCAAAGGAATTCAGAGCCTACGTGACACAATTTAAGTGACGTTATTCTGCTTAAGTTACTCGATTTTTGTTTTAAGTAAAGTCAAGATTTTTTATGTTATTGAACGAGCATTGTCCAAAACGTCAAAACATTATTTTTGACATGCAACCGTCGTTTTTCAACCCAAAAGACACTTCTTAGAAGTTTTGTTGCACCCCCATGCTGTACATGCATGTTTTTAGTACGTTTCATTCCAAACAATTCAGTTTCGCCTTAAAACAATATTTTACCTTAAAGACCGCTGCGGCAGTTTGTCAGTAAAATTAATATAGTAATATGTCAGCCAGCAAGCGAAAATGGGCCCTTCGGAATGGATTAGGATTATATTTTGGCTTGAGGAAGATTTTCAGTATTCCATCCTAAGAAGGGCTGACCCCAAAATCGGCTTAAGAAGATCTCGAAAATCCCAAAAGCGAGTTAAGTCTATTCAAAGAAATCATGTTCTTGTTGCATGGAGAGATATGAAGGGTAGCGGATTGAGATGAATCGTAAAAGTAAAATAAAAAAAATATTCTGCTAAACACCATGATTTATAAATTCTACGACTAAAGTTGATCAATCCAAACGGATTTCGCTCGAGATTTTCGTGTTTGCTTCCGGTTCCTCAGGCTATAAAAATTAGCCTAGATGCCAAAAATAGTATGTCTTGAAAATCTTGCGTTCCAAACAGTCGCCTAATAATTTAAAATTCTCATACTAATTTTTTTGAAGAAAAATAGTCACTTGATCTACATCAAGCATTAACAGTTTCCTAGGCCGTCCACTTTCCTTCATCAAAATCTAGAGTTGCAATGAAGAAAAGACCTGGTACTGTACATCTATGTAATGCGAAACTCGAGTTCCCTCGTCCATTCTATGTCGAGAATAATCGGCATGGAACAGTTTGATATCTAGTCGCAATTTTCGAAATAAAAATTTAAGCCTCAAGTTCTGCAAAGTGGGCAGTAGTACGCGTATATGCTGGGTCCCTGGATCTCTCTTTGTAGATCTTATGTATACCCACGTTATCTTGCTTATTACATCTTGATAAGTAGCGGGTGAATTCTTATAAGATTCTTAGAAATCTTATTTTTCTTCCTCCGGATGCTTATGTTGTTGCAAGATTTTATAAGAAAACGTTACTGCTTGCAAGCAGTCTTACAATACATAAAATTCTTATAAGATGGCATATACTATCTTACATTCTTGCCAGCCTTTGCTTTTTGCTTACACGCAGTCATAAGCAGGACAAGAATTAAAGACAAGCAGGATTGTAGGACAGCGTAAGCAAAAAGCCGTCTTGTAAGAAAGTTACGTCTGCGTATTACAGACAAGCATGAGCAAGCAAATTACGTTCTTGTATGCCTTATTGCAAGATGACTTGCATGATTGCTTAAGTGTGCTTGTGACATGACAAGCAAGACACGATTCATTTATAAGATAATACAAGCTGTCTTATAAGATACATATATGTACCTACCTAGGCACGTCATGCTGTAAAAACGGTAATATTATCAGTATAATGAAAGTGACTGAAAAGATGAAAGAAAAATGACAAAAAAATTGAAGATGATTGAAAATATCTTTTCGCAAAAGAGCATAAAAATGTGAATCAACTTTAATCTACAAGTCATTAGTCATTGTAATACTTTTTTAGGGAATTTGTCCTTCAAGAAGCTCGATTACTGAGCGAAACAGACCGGCTGACTCACGAGGCCGGCCTTGCTAACCTGGGTGTGGGGGTTTGGTGTAGGTATGCACCCCAGAAGGCCAAATACCCAACACGAAAGTGTAAATACTCAACAGTTCTCCAAAAATTGATTTTTT
Organism: Mermis nigrescens; assembly: GCA_036768485.1. Classification (NCBI taxonomy): domain Eukaryota; kingdom Metazoa; phylum Nematoda; class Enoplea; order Mermithida; family Mermithidae; genus Mermis; species Mermis nigrescens. The sequence continues at coordinate 3,652,304 of JAVLUZ010000141.1, read as the reverse complement.
AAAGATTTTTATTGTTGCTTACAAGCATGAATAAGCAAACTTATAGGTCATAGTATGCATTATCGCAAGACAACTTTTTTGCTTGTTTCTGCTTGCAAGCACTGACAAGCAGAAGAGCAAGATAAGTTTTAAATATATCTACGGATTTACAGTGACGTTTTATCAGACTGACCAGGGGCCAATTGCACCAAACTAGGAGTGTAGGAGTTAGGAGTTAGGAGCAAATTTACTCCTGGCTCAGGAGTCTCCTAAATTGGGTTGCACCACTTACTCCTAACCTAGGAGTAATTTCTTCATGGTTTCTAGGAGTAAACTCTCTTCAATCTTAGACTCCTAACTAGGAGTAATTTTAGGAGTAACTTTAGGAGTGTTTCTAGGAGTTTTTTAGACCGGATTTTTGCAATGTCCATGAATTTTTGAGCATTTTCAGTCAACTCAGCCAAGCTATTTGGAGAATCTGCGACTGTATGCCAAATGTGTTCAATAATAAGCTGAACATCGGATCAAATTTTCCAACAAACAGTAGACTTATGCTAACCAAGAGCATCACCAACAATATCCTAAAATTTTCCGGTAGCTAAGAATCTTAGAGCTGATAAAATTGGTTGCTTTGGAGAAAGTGCCCTGTGTAACTCTTTAGCTGTAAAAACCATCCAATTATCAACCAAACACATTCCGTCTTGCGGCGACAGTCAAGCATTCTTTGAAATTATCAACATCAAAATTAATACGCTGCTTGCTTGCAGACTCTTTTTTGGCGTAATTGTTCATTAATTTCATCATTGCTATCACTGCTAGTACTATTCATCGCAGTCAAAAAAAGACTAATTCAATACAACCAACAGCTTTAGGAGAGAATGGACACTCCTAACATTCTGTGCAAAGATAAGGAGTAAATTTACTCCTAAAAACACTCCTAATCGTGGTGCAACCCACCTGAAAAATTACGCCTAAACTTGCTCCTAAAACACCCTCTTTGCTCCTTATATTACTCCTACACTCCTGATTTAGGAGACTCCTAGCTCCTAGATGGTGCAACTGAAATTTACACCTTTACTCCTAACTGTTATACTCCTAGTTTGGTGCAACTGGGCCCAGGAATGATTTAGAATGAAGTCAAATTCTTGTAGGTACAGAGTCTGATTACTTTAACTTTATGGTTTTCTCTTGAATTCAATTAATCCGCATGCGTAAGGCCACAAAAATGGTTAAACGGAAATTTAATAAAATTGAATTAAAATTAAGTCAATTAAATAAAATAAGTCTATTGAAATTTTCACAAGCGTACTAGTTATTGCTAAGCAACTCCAGTGATGCAGAAAATATTGCTAAAGCAAGTGGTGCACCTGCCAGTCTCCTCATAAGGTTATTTAATGTGTATTATTCATCCTCCTCGGCATTTTTCAAGGAAGGCTATAATTGTATACATAAACGCGCTGAGCCAATCGTGCTTATAAGTCATGAAAACAGGCCAAAATTCTTACAAAAATAATTAAACGCTTATAGTTTTATTCAGCAATCCAAAATCTTGTAAGACGTTGAAAGTCTTAGCCAACCTTCAGCTATCGGAAATTTTTGAAAACTTTATAAGGACTAAATGAAATGTGCTGGGTTGCTGCCGGTTTTGGTCCGAAATTCGCATTTTCACGTCAAAAATAGCTTTTTATGAATACACATAATAATCGTGGTGGTGATCCTTCCTGGGCGTGGGGGGTTTGGGGGCATGCACCATAAGTGAAAAGCTCCAAAGTTCTGGGGAATTCAAAATTTTTTGAGAGTCGAATATTGGCCTAAAAATGGTGCTATGATGAAATACACCATTTTTGAACGTTTCTCGTCGAGCTATATATCGATTGGCATCAAAACATCCAAAAAACATAAAATTTTTCAAAAATGAACTGTGGGGTATAGTTAGGCTTACCTGGGCGCGGTAGGTTTGGGGTATGCATCCCCCAGAAGGCAAGTACCCAACAAGAAATGGCAAATACCCAACAATCCCCCCAGAATTTCAGTTTTTGGAATTTTTTTCGCTTTTTTCGAGTTTTTTTTATGCCAATCGATAAAGCTCGACGAGAACCGTTCAAAAATGGTGTTTTTTCGCCATAGCACCATTTTTAAGGCCAATATTTGACTCTAAAAAATTTTGCACCCCCTCCCCAGACCTTTGGAGCCGCCCACTTATGTTGTTGATTATTTCCATTTTCTTGTTATGCATTTGGCCATCTGGGGATGCTTACCCCCCACCCCGCCCACATGTGGTATGCTCCCCCAGAAAGCAAAATGCCTAACATGAAAATAAAAATACCCAGCAATACCGCCAAAATTTCAATTTTTGAATTTTTTGCTTTTTTCATGATTTTTTGATGCCAATGGAGTTACGAGGAATGTTCAAAATGGTGTTTACTTAGCCATAGTACCATTTTTAAAGCCAATATTTGACTTTAAAAAAATTTTGCACCCCCAGAACTTTGAAGCCGCCAACCTACAGTCGTGCTGATGCTGCTTTTGGTCATATGTCTGAAATGGAGAAATTCAGCCTATGGTTTTGATTTCCAAAAAAACAAAATATAAATGGAGATATATTGTAGGTATATTACAATGAAATTCAAAGAAAATTTGACATATAAGCCCAAATTCTTTTTTGTCCACCTATGCATATAGCTGCCCCCCATGTTTATCTTGAAGCTGTGAGGGACATACCTACATACATAAACAAGATTTAAACTTTAGACGCTTATAATTATGCACAACCAAGTTGATGTTGTCAAATTTTGGGCAATTTAAAAAAAATCTTATACTTGCTTATAAGCACTTCTCTTTGCTATTAAACCCGTGAAGATTATGTTTCAAGTTCATATTAAGCAAATTCAAAATTTCACGATTATCAAGCACGCATGCATGCCTGACTTGGAGCATTTTGCACAGGGTCACCAGACAACTCGACAGATTCAACTCGCCTCGAGACAACTGGACTCAGACTTCTGGACTCGAAGACTACTCGACGCAAGGATAACTCGACCCAAGACAACTCGACTCAAAGACAACTCGACGCAGACAACTCGCCGTAGGACAACTCGCCTCAAGATAACTCGATGCAGACAACTGGCTTCAAAACAACTCGCCTTCATATAACTTGACGCAGACAACTCAACGCAGACAACTTGCCTCGAGATAACTCGACGCAGATAGACAACTCGCCGCAGACATGTGAAATGTGCAATCCTGCGCATCAAGCAATTTCATGTTTTCTATTAAAAAATCCATTTAGACGCATTTTTAACCATTTTAAGACAGTTTTTGGTAAAAAACGCAATTTTTTCCAACGATCTTAGGCTAATACCCTTTCAGGACCAACTGCCCTACCGTCAATCTGCCATTGAGCATGAGGATATATGTATACAATAGACCTAAAGTGCTCAAATAGTTAAAAACAACGGGAAAAAGTGAAATCCGGAAACGGAGGTTGAAACGGAAACGATCGGTAAAAAGCGGAAAAGGAAAGATGTCGAGAACATCCCTAACCCCTATTTTTGGCAAAATAGAACCCACTAAGCTGTGATCGGGGGTCCGAAACGGGTTTAACAAAATGAAGCTAACACTGGTTCTGTCGGGGGTTTCTCTGCCCTGTGGTGGTCCAAAGTGCCGGGACCAGGGTTTCCCGAGCAGCCCCTATCAAGGTTAAAATACCCAAGCAAGTTTCCAACGAAATGTCTGCCGCAGGATTCAGCAGCCTGAAAACGAGGTACATATACCCCATTATTCACTATATCAGAAGTTCCGTCGGGGGTTTCTTTACCCTGGGGGTGGTCCAGATCAGACATGCACGTGGGGAGGGGGTCCTGAACCCGCCAGAATGGGAAAATTGAAAATTTTTGTCGGGAAAATGAAGCAAAACTAAGGCCAAAAACGGATGAAAATTGAAAATTTTCTTTAAAAGTGCTTCAAATTGATCTGAAACTGTGTAATAACGTAGTTTTAACGCTATTTTAGCGTTTATGCACGTTTTTGAGCTCATTTTGGCCCAAAAAAGCTCCATTTTTGACCCCCCAGACCGACTGACCACTGACCCCCCAGATCGGCCATGCTGTGCATCTATGGTCCAGACCGCCGGAACCTGGGTTTTCCGAGAGGGCAGGTCCCATCAAGATTGAGATATCTAACCGCATTTCTGGCAAAGCATCTCCTGCTTTAGGAGGGCTCAGGGGCTCTTAAACGGAGCATTCATTATTTACAATGTTAAGCTAACCACGAGTTTCGTTGGGAGCTTCTCCATCCTGTAGGGTGGTCCAAATTGTCTAAACCAGGGTTTCTCGAGCAGACCCCATCAAGATGGACGTACCTAACGCCGTTTAAAATATCTCCCGCTTAAGAAGGGTTCATGACTCGAAAACCCATCGTTTCTGTTTCCGGATTATACCCATCGTTTCCGTTTCAGGATTTCACCAATCCCCCTAGAACAACACTCGGCACCAGCTGACTGACGCAACCCAATGAATGCTCTGCTAATAAATCTAATTGTCATGACAGGCGCACGGACAGCACCAAAATTCTGCGGGTGCAAAATAGTTTAAAGGTTAAATTGTCGTCTCAAAATGATGCAATAGCTTAAAAACAATTTTTTAACGTTTCTTGTCGAGCGCTACCCACTGGCATCAAAAATCGTAAAAAGCAAAAAAGAATTTTTAAAAAGTTCATTTTGGGTATATTGCAGGGTATTTTCATTATGACGTTGGGTATAAGGTATTCTCGGAGGTGCAAACTTTCCTAACCCCCACCCCAATGCCCAGATATAATTGTCACTGCATATCCTATGTCGTAGAGTAAGTTTATTGTTAAATAACACATGAGATTCAAAAAGTAAAAAAAGGGATCTGTCAAAAAAGTCTCGATGCCCCAAACCTGGGTCCAAGACTCGATTCACTGATAGACGATTTTGAGCTACCAGACATTTTTTGCACGATTTTTGGATACAAAAGTAGCAAATATGCTAACAAAATTTTCAGCGCTTTACGCCGAATAGTACATACCTGTTTTGTTCATCCACAAAATGCTTAAAATAAAGTTAAAATGATCTTGAAAATCAAAATTTTCAATGAATCCTTATATATTTAATTTACAAAAGTGACAAGGGCAGTCAGAATTGGAAAACAAGTACTGAAAAATATTCATATCAATATTCGTATTTTCAAAATTTTGGGGGGACTAGTCCCCCCTGTCCCCCACAGCTACGTGCCTGTTTACACTGCATAGTGTTCATACATGGGCATAGTGGAGGGTGAGGGAGGGGTATTACCCACCCTGAGCTTTGAAAAACTGATAGCAATACAGCCATTTTGGCCGAAAAAACGTTGCTATCTAGCCTTTTTTAGGCTCATAAAAATAAGCTATATAGCCTTTTTAGATTCAGAAAACTAGCTATTTAGTCTTTTTTGAGCTGAGAAGTGAGAAATGTTTTTTAGTTGTAATTCCTGAGTTTTAAAAACATATTTAGCCATTTTCCTCTATCACGGAAGAGCTAAATAGCTACTTTTAGTACAAAAACTATAAAGCTATGCTTTGTAGTCCTAACAGGCTGCATAGTTTGTTTTCTTAGCCCAAAAGAGCTATATTGACCTTCTGAGCCCAGGAAGACTATAGCTAAGAATAGTGTTGCATCGAGTTGTCTGTGTCGAGTTGTCTATGTCGAGTTGTCTGCGTCGAGTTGTCTGCGTCGAGTTGTCTTGAGGCGAGTTGTCTGCATCGAGTTGTCTGTGTCGAGTTATCTTGAGGCGAGTTGTCTGGAGGCGAGTTGTCTTGAGGTGAGCTGGCTTTGTGTCGACTTGTCTCTGTGTCTAGTTGTCATGCGTCGAATTGTCTCAGTGTCGAGAAGTCCGCGTCCAGTTGTCTTGAGGCCAGTTGTCTTGCGTCGAGTTGCCATAGCGCCCTTGCACAGTAATGCAGATGCAGATGTGTATTTGGTAGTTGTGCTCAGTGCACTGTAACTAAGACCGGCTGCCAAAACTTTTTTGATCAGCATTGCATGTGCAAGAATATGCTTATAAGATGCTTGCACGTTTTTATAAGCAGTCAGCTGGAATCTTGTAGAACTGCTTGCAGGGCAAGCACTTGCAAGCAAAATTATAAGTATGCTTGCAAGATAGAAATTCTTGTAATATTCGGATAAGCAAGGTCTTACAAGCATTTCAATAAGATTCAAAATTTCTTGTAAGTTTGCTTGTAAGAATTACGTTTTCCTGTAAGTTGGCAAGTAAGCACATGACAAGCAGAAGGTACAGATCTTGCAAGAAAACTAACAAGCATTTCTATAAGATCTTATTCGTAAGTATTGCAAGCACACAGAAGGTGGGTAAGCATATGACACGTGCGTAAGTATAGGCCATATGTATAAATATAGACACAAGCTTGAGCATAATCGAAATTGATATATCAAAAGATGGACGCGGCCAGATCTCATGTTAAGCATATGTAGGGCACGCGCTCAAGCATAGGCAGAAGTGGTATACCGGAAATTGGACAAGTCCAGGGGCCCGTTGCACCAAACGCTTCTGAATCTTTCTAGAAGTTCAGAGGCGCGTTAATTCTGCTGCACCAACGTTTACACCTCTGAACCTCTAGAAAGGTTTTGATGATCTCTATAAAGGTCCAATATGCACTCCTAGAAAGGCTTCTGTTGCACCAAAATCTAGTGGTTCAGAGGTTCAGAGGCTCTTAGTACAGTTATTTCTAGTAGTTGATTTGTTCCTTTAATAAACAATTTTCTGGCTAAAACAACATCGATTAGAGGTTTTCAAAAAGCAAATATGGAATTTAGCATTTCTAGCTGTCTACAGGAGAATGAATAATCGATGCTTCAGCTTAATCGCGCCAGATTTAATTTTTATTCCATTTGTGATTGTTGCTGAAAAAACCCTAACACAAATTCATGCGCTTCTCAGTAGTAAGCCGTGTCTCCCTAGATAGCAAACGTTTAAACATAGCCTGTGTTATAGCATAGGCGGAGGGGCTCAGAATCTGCGCCCTGGCTTTTCTCAGGGCGCAATGCTGTAGCATAGGCTGTGTTGTAGCATAGGGAGGGAGGAGCGCGCGCACCAGCCCAGGGCCAGGGGCTGAGGGCCAGGGGAGGGGGAAATTTCCATGGGGAAATTTCCATGGGGGAAATTTTCCGGGAAATTTCCCTACTCAAGAACCAGCGGTCGGATTAGGCTCAAATTTTCAAAGAATGTTAAGTATACGTTAGGCATCATATAAACAGAATTTTAGCGCGTAACCTACAGTATAGCAGCGTAAGTTTACACTTTCTCATATAGCACTGTATTTGAAGAACCAGCAGTCGGATTTGGTTGAAAATTTCAGTGTATGTTAGGTATACATTGGGCATCATATGTACGAATTTTAGCGTGAAACCTACAGTATACCAGCATTAGTTTACACTTTCTCATATAGCACTATAATCCAAAAATCACTAGACGGATCTTATTCAAATTTTCAGGATGTGATGTATAAATCTTAGCTGTGCTATGTAAAGAAATTTAGCGCGCAGTCTACAGTATACCAGTTTACTTTACACTTTTTTGTATAGCACTATATTCCAAGAATCACTAGCCGGATCTTGTTCGAATTTTCAGGATATGATGTATATAGGCAAGGCATGCTATGTACAGAATTTTAGCGCGCAGCCTACAGTAAACTAATTTACTTTACACTTTCTCGCATAGCACTATATTCTAAGAATCACCAGACGGATCTTGTTCAAATTTTCAGGATATGATGTATATAAGCAAGGCATGTTATGTACGGAATTTCAACATGCAGCCTAGGGTATACTAATTTACTTTACACTTTCTCGTATAGCACTATATTCCAAGAACTGTTCGCCGGATTTTGTTCAAATTTTCAGGATATGATATGTGAACCTTAGCTGTGCTATATGCAAAAGTTTAGCGCGCAGCATACAGTATACCAATTTACTTTACACTTTCTCGTATAGCACTATATTCCGGAAACCGTGAGCCGGATTTTGTTCAAATTTCTAGGTTATGATACATACATACCTTAGCTGTGCTATGTGTAAAATTTTAGCGCGAATCATACAGTATACCAGCATTAGTTTACACTTTCTCATATAGCACTATATTCCAAAAATCACTGGACGGATCTTATTCAAATTTTCAGGATGTGATGTATAAATCTTAGCTGTGCTATGTAAAGAAATTTAGCGCGCAGTCTACAGTATACCAGTTTACTTTACACTTTTTTGTATAGCACTATATTCCAAGAATCACTAGCCGGATCTTGTTCGAATTTTCAGGATATGATGTATATAGGCAAGGCATGCTATGTACAGAATTTTAGCGCGCAGCCTACAGTAAACTAATTTACTTTACACTTTCTCGCATAGCACTATATTCTAAGAATCACCATGACGGATCTTGTTCAAATTTTCAGGATATGATGTATATAAGCAAGGCATGTTATGTACGGAATTTCAACATACAGCCTAGGGTATACTAATTTACTTTACACTTTCTCGTATAGCACTATATTCCAAGAACTGTCCGCCGGATTTTGTTCAAATTTCTAGGTTATGATACATACATACCTTAGCTGTGCTATGTGTAAAATTTTAGCGCGAAACATACAGTATACTAATTTACTTTACACTTTCTTGCATAGCACTATATTCCTGGAATCGCTAGCCGGATTTTGTTCAAATTTTCAGGATATGATAAATAAACCTTAGCTGTGCTGTGTAAAAAATTTTAGCGCACAACCTACTGTTTTCTGATTTTTTATTTGCACTGTCTTTACAATGCTTGATTTTTTAGCAGTACTTGTCTAATGATGCCATTAGGGGTTATTTTTGCCCAGAAATAAGCAACCAGTATAGGCAAACATTGCTCAAATTGGATTATCATGCTATTTTGAGCTTCTCAAACTTTATCAGAAAACGCCTGAAAAAGGGCGATCTATGCCTGCTGATCAACTTGTGGGAATTTTTTAAACTCTGAGCCAGGCTTTACTTTACACACATCCATACAAAATTCATTAATGACTAGGTAACTTAATCCATGTCATCAGTATTGATCTAAAAATTAACAAAGTTTGGCATATTTTTTGTAGAGTTTGGAATATTTTTTGTAAACTTTGGAATACTTTTTGTAGAATTTGGAATATTTTTTGTAAAGTTTGGAATATTCTTTGTAAAGTTTGGAATATTTTTTGTAAAATTTGGAATATTTTTTGTAAAGTTTGGAATATTCTTTGTAAAGTTTGGAATATTTTTTGTAAAATTTGGAATATTTTTTGTAAAGTTTGGAATATTTTTTGTAAAATTTGGAATAAATTTTACATGCTTAAGCATAGTACTTTTGTAAAGTTTGGAATATTTTTTGTAAAGTTTGGAATATTTTTTGTAAAGTTTGGAATGTTTTTTGTAAAGTTTGGAATATTTTTTGTAAAGTTTGGAATGTTTTTTGTAAAGTTTGGAATATTTTTTGTAAAGTTTATAATATTTTTTGTTAAATTTGGGAATTTTTTTGCAAAGTGTCAAATTTTATGTATCTAATCTGCATTTCTCAAGCATCGTTGACACTATTTTATATACCCTGTGCAACTCATGCTCCTGTTTTGCACCAGTAAGGATTGATATTCCGCTTGTGAACAATATAAAGGTCACATTGCGAAATTTGCAGACTAATCCATGAAACAGTGCTACTTCATACATGCATTTCCTTGTCGTCAGTTCATAAAATTTGCAAAGATTAAAATTTGCCAAACCTGCAAACATATGAGGTTTCACCCTTAAATCATCACTTTTAGCATTTAATGCATTAACACGCCCTGAAAAGGGCGATCTATGCCTGCTGATTAACTAGGGGGAATTCTTAAGCCCTGAGGCTAGGTTTTACTTTGCAAACCTTCACACATACGCGATTGATGAATACATAACTTCATCTGTGTCATCAGTATTGATCTAAAATTTACTAAAGTTTCAAAAATTTTCTGTAAAGTTTCAACAATTCGTGTAAAGCTTGTAATATTTTTTGTAAACCTAAAATATTTTTTGTAAAGTTTGGAATATTTTTTGTAAAGGGTGGAAAATTTCTTGCAAAGTTTGGATAATCTTCATTTAATATGGCATTGCTCCAGGATTGCTGACATAATTTTGTAAGCTATATATACACTAGCATACAGAAAATGCAGAAAAATGACAAAAGTCGACAAGGGTCAAAATCCCGAAATGATCTACTTGAATATAGTCATGTTCCTCACAGTATAAAATGGTTGATTGGATTTAAATTCGGGAAAATTGCATGTATTTTCTACACGTGTCCTAATGGCTTAGTGTTTGTCTCATAGCATTGGAATTTCATTGATTTTCATGCATGGTTTGCTTCAGCCTGTCATAAATTTCTTCAAATACCGTGTGAAACAAACATAGTTCTTTCCACAAAGTAAATTAATCAATTTGATACAATTGTTGCTATTCTTCTCTACTGACCGTTTTATTACTGTAACTTTAGTTAATGAATCACGCAAAATTTAGCCATATTTTGTCAGAGATTGTAGAGTATATGAATAGACTATGCAAAATTATCATGTTTTTTGTGTTTTGTAGTAATTTTTGACAAATATACCCCAAATTTTAATTAAAAATTATAGAACATTGCATGAAATTCGAGCAAGTCAATTCACAGAAAACTTCCGCCTCTTTGATGGAGGAACTCTAAGACTTTATTTTCTACATATTTTTACCCTCCTACAGAAGATTTCTATCAAAAAGTTAGGGTACTATGATATTAATAGAGGGGGTACATGGGTGATAACTTTGATATATGTATGCAGCATCTGCTGGATATCCTAACAGCTTCGGAGGTACAAGCCAATGAAATAATGTAATAATCATATAATTATATTCAGCTGTTGCTTAAGCTTAAGACAGCTAGCTTTTTCGATAGGTTTTTTAACACTTTAACACTGTAATCTTCCTGAGACTGGAGCAATGGCCGAAAAACTCTATTGTACTAGTGTTAAAGTACAATGCAGCAGCTTGCGGGTAAAATGGAATTGTCGGCTTTTTTAGTACTTAAGTAAACACTTAGAATAAGCAATCCAACAAGTCAAAATGGCTCTTTATTCTGGAACAAGGTACAGTTTGTGCTCTGAGGAGCGCCCCATTTGGATGAATCCTGCTGCAGACACTGCCGAATATCAAGTAAATCAGCTCACGCGTGAATCAAATTTACCCGTTGTCTGATGAAAACAGAAATTTAAGTAAAAAATGCAGATAATTTTATTTCTGTTGTGTGCACTCATACTTTGTGTGCTATTACCTATTAGAGAAAAATAGTCAAATACTGTACCTTTGTCATGAAAATATTATGCCAAGTTGTGAAAACTTTCCAATCCATCCAATGGTTTGTGCCTCAAACCATAAATGAACATGTAGAAAATAGGTAATTTTTGTAGTTTATCCACATTTAGTAGATGCATGCTTTCACATGTGTTTTTAACTAAATAACTGACTGAAGTGCTTCATCTTTATAACAATTTTATCATTTGTTACACCAAACGAACATTATATTTACTATCCTCTCTTATTTTTTAGCTAAATGTAGAGCTATTCACGCAAAGATGCTAATTTATCCTAATTTTCACACTTGATTATAGCATAATTTGGTACGTCTTGATCCCAGATATGGGTAATCTGTAAAGAGTCAAAATTGAGCTTTTATTAGGGCTAATGCCCATAAAACTAATATAGCTTGAATGAGGTCGTGCACATTGAAAAATTAGTAATGTGCATATTTTGAAATCAATAGAGTAAATATAAATTCATACGATACCGATCTACTAATTTTAGTAGATTAGTAGATCAGATAAATTAGATTAGATAAATTAGTAGATCGGTATCGTATGAATTTATTTTTACTCTATTGATTTCAAAATATGGACATTACTAATTTTTCAATGTGCACGACCTCATTCAAGTTATATTAGTTTTATGGGCATTAGCCCCAATAAAAGCTCAATTTTGACTCTTTACAGATTACCCATATCTGGGATCAAGACGTACCAAATTATGCTATAATCAAGTGTGAAAATTAGGATAAAGTAGCATCTTTGCGCGAATAGCTCTACATTTAGCTAAAAAATAAGAGAGGATAGTAAATATAATGTTTGTTTGGTGTAACAAATGATAAAATTGTTATAAAGATGATGCACTTTAGTCAGTTATTTAGTTAAAAACACATGTGAAAGCATGCATCTACTAAATGTGGATAAACTACGAAAATTACCTATTTTCTACATGTTCATTTATGGTTTGAGGCACAAATCATTGGATGGATTGAAAAGTTTTCACAACTTGGCATAATATTTTCATGACAAAGGTACAGTATTTGACTATTTTTCTCTAATATGTAATAGCACACAAAGTATGAGTGCACACAACAGAAATAAAATTATCTGCATTTTTTACTTAAATTTCTGTTTTCATCAGACAACGGGTAAATTTGATTCACGCGTGAGCTGATTTACTTGATATTCGGCAGTGTCTGCAGCAGGATTCATCCAAATGGGGCGCTCCTCAGGGCACAAACTGTACCTTGTTCCAGAATAAAGAGACATTTTGACTTGTTGGATTGCTTATTCTAAGTTTTTACTTAAAGTACTAAAAAAGCCGACAATTCCATTTTACCCGCAAGCTGCTGCATTGTACTTTAACACTAGTACAATAGACTTTTTCGGCCATTGCTCCAGTCTCAGGAAGATTACAGTGTTAAAGTGTTAAAAAACCTATCGAAAAAGCTAGCTGTCTTAAGCTTAAGCAACAGCTGAATATAATTATATGATTATTACATTATTTCATTGGCTTGTACCTCCGAAGCTGTTAGGATATCCAGCAGTAGCTGCATACATATATCAAAGTTATCACCCATGTACCCCTCTATTAATATCATAGTACCCTAACTTTTTGATAGAAATCTTCTGTAGGAGGGTAAAAATATGTAGAAAATAAAGTCTTAGAGTTCCTCCATCAAAGAGGCGGAAGTTTTCTGTGAATTAACTTGCTCGAATTTCATGCAATGTTCTATAATTTTTAATTAAAATTTGGGGTATATTTGTCAAAAAATTACTACAAAACACAAAAAACATGATAATTTTGCATAGTCTATTCATATACTCTACAATCTCTGACAAAATATGGCTAAATTTTGCGTGATTCATTTGATTAATTTACTTTGTGGAAAGAACTATGTTTGTTTCACACGGTATTTGAAGAAATTTATGACAGGCTGAAGCAAACCATGCATGAAAATCAATGAAATTCCAATGCTATGAGACAAACACTAAGCCATTAGGACACGTGTAGAAAATACATGCAATTTTCACGAATTTGAATCCAATCAACCATTTTATACTGTGAGGAACATGACTATATTCAAGTAGATCATTTCGGGATTTTGACCCTTGTCGACTTTTGTCATTTTTCTGCATTTTCTGTATGCTAGTGTATATATAGCTTACAAAATTATGTCAGCAATCCTGGAGCAATGCCATATTAAATGAAGATTATCCAAACTTTGCAAGAAATTTTCCACCCTTTACAAAAAATATTCCAAACTTTACAAAAAAATATTTTAGGTTTACAAAAAATATTACAAGCTTTACACGAATTGTTGAAACTTTATAGAAAATTTTTGAAACTTTAGTAAATTTTAGATCAATACTGATGACACAGATGAAGTTATGTATCCATCAATCGCGTATGTGTGAAGGTTTGCAGAGTAAAACCTAGCCTCAGGGCTTAAGAATTCCCCTAGTTAAACAGCAGGCATAGATCGCCCTTTTCAGGGCGTGTTAATGCATTAAATGCTAAAAGTGATGATTTAAGGGTGAAACCTCATATGTTTGCAGGTTTGGCAAATTTTAATCTTTGCAAATTTTATGAACTGACGACAAGGAAATACATGTATGAGGTAGCACTGTTTCATGGATTAGTCTGCAAATTTCGCAATGTGACCTTTATATTGTTCACAAGCGGAATATCAATCCTTACTGGTGCAAAACAGGAGCATGAGTTGCACAGGGTATATAAAATAGTGTCAACGATGCTTGAGAAATGCAGATTAGATACATAAAATTTGACACTTTACAAAAAAATTCCCAAATTTAAGAAAAAATATTCCAAACTTTACAATAAATATTCCAAACTTTACAAAAAACATTCCAAACTTTACAAAAAATATTCCAAACTTTACAAAAAACATTCCCAACTTTACAAAAAATATTCCAAACTTTACAAAAAATATTCCAAACTTTACAAAAGTACTATGCTTAAGCATGTAAAATTTATTCCAAATTTTACAAAAAATATTCCAAACTTTACAAAAAATATTCCAAATTTTACAAAAAATATTCCAAACTTTACAAAGAATATTCCAAACTTTACAAAAAATATTCCAAATTTTACAAAAAATATTCCAAACTTTACAAAGAATATTCCAAACTTTACAAAAAATACTCCAAATTCTACAAAAAGTATTCCAAAGTTTACAAAAAATATTCCAAACTCTACAAAAAATATGCCAAACTTTGTAAATTTTTAGATCAACTAGCAAAATGGGGCGCTTCGCTGCCCCATCTGCTAGAGTGTTTGTAAACAAATAATATCTTAACCAGTAATTAGTATAAAAATTGAATGACTCTGCAATGAATCGCGAGCGGTTTTTATATTTTTGTCTTTGGGAAGCCTTTGAATAGAAACCACAGACTGTCTAGAACAAAACTATCGATTTAGAAGATCTATGTAAATATTTGAAGTGTAAATTGTCACATTAATTTTAATATTCTTATTGATTGATTATTGATTTAAAGGTATTAAGTAAAGTTAATATATTATGTATTATTCTTGAACAGCTGTCTTCTTTGCATCTAGGTATTTAGATGGCTAAGTTCACATTCAATGCTCGATTGAATAAAAATTACAGTACATATTGTTTATGGTCATTTGCGAATTGTACATAGAAGGATCAAGTTTTATAGTACCTACCTACATATATAATTCAATTATTATTTTATGTGCAGTTTGTGAGTGCTTTCCATTAAGCAACGACTCATTCCATTCTGCTCTGTCTGCTTTTGCGTCGTTCTTCCGTTTATGAGGCAACTCAACGGCAAAACTGCGTACAATGTTCAGCTTTGCCCTCATTGTAAACAAATGCAAAAAGTTGCATATTAAATTAGCCGCTAGAAGCAAAAACATTTGGATTTGTATTTTCGAAAGCCGCATGTTTGCTACTTTCGATTGCTTCGCATTAAATTTCACGCGCGCTGATTTACAAGGTCAAAAATTTTGACTTGGTGCAAGCTCTTTTTCAGTGATTAATCATGTTTATAAGTACCCGTACGTGATTTCCTTTCAGCCAGTCTCATACATGTTTTATGATGCAAGATCGTATATTTAAAGTAGCGAATATGGAATCAGCAGTCCCAGAAACCCCAGGGGCCAAATTTTGGAAGCAACAGTCAATCTGTGCTTCTGCAAAAAGACAAAAACCTAAATTTTATGCTATGCATAGGGTACCTTTGGGCTCCCGTATCTCAGAAACCAATCCGTGAATTTTCTTCAAATTCTACAGTAAGGTCAGTCATAAGATATCCAATAAATGGTGTAAACTTTAAAAAAATTTATCCGTTGCGATTTGAGATATTTGACAAAATACACTTGTAAATCACGTTTTTCTTACGGCATTACATCAGTTTACACTGTAGTGTAAAGTGGTTCACACCAGTCGATAGCGCATAAAAAGTTGATCTAGGGTGGCTTTGAAATTTTACCCTGCGGCAATTGCATAAGCGGCTACAGCTACCAAAACCTTTTACATAAATCCGTAGTTTCCGGGTTTCAGGAGTCCGATCGAGCCATTTTAATCAAAAAATTGTAATTAGCGCCCGAGAATACCCATTGAGTGAAAATATAAGTATCAAAAAATTATCCAGTAAAAACTTTTTTGCCTCACGCACACACACACACTTACACACAACTCGAAATTAATATTATAGACTAGCAAATGGGGCGCTTCGCTGCCCCATCTGCTAGAGTGTTTGTAAACAAATAATATCTTAACCAGTAATTAGTATGAAAAATTGAATGACTCTGCAATGGATCGGCGAGCGGTTTTTATATTTTTTATATCTAGCCGAGCTGCCCGGCGTTGTCCTGGCTGAACTTAGGCCTGATAGCTGTATGGGATTGAGATGTCTCTTGTATTTTTTATTTTTCTGGACTTCTGATGTTTTTGGGATATTCCTAAAAAAATTGTTGGTAAAAACATATTGTATTTTTCAAATTTTTTAAAACTGTCTTTTGTCTACCATTTCTTTGATTAAAGCCATATTTCTGACGTTATAGAATGGTTCTGAGAATTCTTCATCCTAAATCATATTTTTGATGTTCTGGGATGTTCTGGAAATTATACCATTAGATGGTTTGGGATGTTTAAAAATTTTGTTTGATCATAACCATATTTTTAACGTTTTTGGAATATTAAAAAAACTTTTTTGGTCCAAAACCATACTTTTGATGTTTTTGAAGGTTTAACAATTTTTTTTGGTCAAAACCATATTTTTGATGTTTTAGGGTGTTTAAAAAATTTTTTCGGTCAAAACCATTTTTTTGATGTTTTGGGATGTTAAAAGATTTTTTTGGTGCAAACCATATTTTTGATGTTTTGGGACGCCAATCTTACAGCACGGGATATGTTATAGCACTGTGTATGGTATATCACGTCCTATCTTGTAGCATAGGGTATGTTATATCACGTCCTATTGTATAGAATGGGGTATGTTACATCACGTCCTATTGTATAGCATTGAGTATGTTGTATCACGTCCTATCTTATAGCGTCGGGTTCAACTTTGTACAATGTTCAACTTTGCCCTCATTGTAAACAAATGCAAAAAGTTGTATATTAAATTAGCCGCTAGAAGCAAATACATTTGGATTTGTATTTTCGAAAGCCGCATGTTTGCTGCTTTCTTTCGAAAGCCGCATGTTTGCTGCTTTCGATTGCTTCGCATTAAATTTCACGCGCGCTGGTTTACAAGGTCAAAAATTTTGACTTGGTGCAAGCTCTTTTTCAGTGATTAATCATGTTTATAAGTACCCGTACGTGATTTCCTTTCAGCCCGTCTCATACATGTTTTATGATGCCAGATCGTATATTTAAAGTAGCGAATATGGAATCAGCGGTCCTAGAAACCCCAGGGGCCAAATTTTGGAAGCAACAGTCAATCTGTGCTTCTGCAAAAAGACAAAAACCTAAATTTTACGCTATGCATAGGGTACCTTTGGGCTCTCGTATCTCAGAAACCAATCCTTGAATTTTCTTCAAATTTTACAGTAAGGTCAGTCATAAGATATCCAATGATTGGTGAAAACTTTAAAAAAATTTATCCGCTGCGATTTGAGATATTTGATAAAATACACTTGTAAATTACGTTTTTCTTACGGCATCACATCAGTTTACACTATAGTGTAAAGTAGTTCACACCAGTCGATAGCGCATAAAAAGTTGATCTAGGGTGGCTTTAAAATTTTACCCTGCGGCAATTGCATAAGCGGCCAGAGCTACCAAAACCTTTTACATAAAACCGTAGTTTCTGGGTTTCAAGAGTCCGATCGAGCCATTTTAATCAAAAAAATCGTAATTAGCGCCCGAGAATACCCATTGAGTGAAAAAATAAGTATCACAAAATTATCCAGTAAAAACTTTTTTGCCTCACGCACAACACACACTTACACACAACTCGAAATTAATATTATAGATACTGATGACATGGATTAAGTTACGTAGTCATTAATGAATTTTGTATGGAGGTGTGTAAAGTAAAGCCTGGATCAGAGTTTAAAAATTCCCACAAGTTGATCAGCAGGCATAGATCGCCCTTTTTCAGGCGTTTTCTGATAAACTTTGAGAAGCTCAAAATAGCATGATAATCCAATTTGAGCAATGTTTGCCTATACTGGTTGCTTATTTCTGGGCAAAAATAACCCCTAATGGCATCATTAGACAAGTACTGCTAAAAAATCAAGCATTGTAAAGACAGTGCAAATAAAAAATCAGAAAACAGTAGGTTGTGCGCTAAAATTTTTTACACAGCACAGCTAAGGTTTATTTATCATATCCTGAAAATTTGAACAAAATCCGGCTAGCGATTCCTGGAATATAGTGCTATGCAAGAAAGTGTAAAGTAAATTAGTATACTGTATGTTTCGCGCTAAAATTTTACACATAGCACAGCTAAGGTATGTATGTATCATAACCTAGAAATTTGAACAAAATCCGGCTCACGGTTTCCGGAATATAGTGCTATACGAGAAAGTGTAAAGTAAATTGGTATACTGTATGCTGCGCGCTAAACTTTTGCACATAGCACAGCTAAGGTTTACATATCATATCCTGAAAATTTGAACAAAATCCGGCGAACAGTTCTTGGAATATAGTGCTATACGAGAAAGTGTAAAGTAAATTAGTATACCCTAGGCTGCATGTTGAAATTCCGTACATAACATGCTTTGCTTATATACATCATATCCTGAAAATTTGAACAAGATCCGTCTGATGATTCTTAGAATATAGTGCTATGCGAGAAAGTGTAAAGTAAATTAGTTTACTGTAGGCTGCGCGCTAAAATTCTGTACATAGCATGCCTTGCCTATATACATCATATCCTGAAAATTCGAACAAGATCCGGCTAGTGATTCTTGGAATATAGTGCTATACAAAAAAGTGTAAAGTAAACTGGTATACTGTAGACTGCGCGCTAAATTTCTTTACATAGCACAGCTAAGATTTATACATCACATCCTGAAAATTTGAATAAGATCCGTCTAGTGATTTTTGGAATATAGTGCTATATGAGAAAGTGTAAACTAATGCTGGTATACTGTAGGTTTCACGCTAAAATTCGTACATATGATGCCCAATGTATACCTAACCTACACTGAAATTTTCAACCAAATCCGACTGCTGGTTCTTCAAATACAGTGCTATATGAGAAAGTGTAAACTTACGCTGCTATACTGTAGGTTGCGCGCTAAAATTCTGTTTATATGATGCCTAACGTATACTTAACATTCTTTGAAAATTTGAGCCTGATCCGACCGCTGGTTCTTGAGTAGGGAAATTTCCGGAAAATTTCCTCCATGGAAATTTCCCCCATGGAAATTTCCCCCTCCCCTGGCCCTCAGCCCCTGGCCCTGGGCTGGTGCGCGCGCCTCCTCCCTCCCTATGCTACAACACAGCCTATGCTACAGCATTGCGCCCTGAGAAGAGCCAGGGCGCAGATTCTGAGCCCCTCCGCCTACGCTATAACACAGGCTATGTTATAACGTTTGTTATCTAGGGAGACACGGCTTACTACTCTTCTCGATTCCAATTTCTGTACGTAATGAAGTTTTTGATTACTTCTGCAGAGAATGCGCCAAAAATTGAAAGAAACAACACTTTATGCGTACGCAACGCTTTACTATCCGTCTACGTGGTGCGCATTAAAGAAATATCTACAACTCTGAACCACTGAACCTCTAGAAAGTATCTCTGAACCACTGAAACAACCATTTTTTCTATAAGTCGTTGGTCCAACTGAAGATTGAGACCATACGTGGGCAGCACCTAAATTCTGGGGAAGGAGGGTGCAAGATTTTTCAAAGGTCGAAAAATGGCCTTAAGATGGTGGTATGGCGAAAAAACACCATTTTTCAACGTTTCTCATCGAGCACTATCCATTGACATCAAAAAACTGCGAAAAAAAACAAAAAATTTCAAATATTGAATTCTGGGGGGGTATTTTGGTTTCTGGGGGGTGTGCATCCCCTAAACCCCTACGCCCAGGTGTGATTGAGACCCGTTACCTCGAACGTCCTCTTACCTCGAATATCCCTTTACCCCGAAAGTCCCTTTGCCTCGAATGTCCGGTTACCTCGAATAATGTATAACGTTCCCGTCACCTCGAACAATGTTCTTTCTTCCAAAGGGATTGTTATCTAAAAAAATCCCGTTACCTCGAAAGTCCCTTTACCTCGAATAATGTATCCTGTAACTTCGAAGTGCAACATTTGCGTTAAAATATTAATTTTTATTGTATATCAGAATTAATTTTTTGTGTTGACGATTCATTTAATTTTCTGTCATCATCAATCATTAATTCTACTGACGAATGCTTAACTTTTACTTTGTAGAACAAAGTAAAAGTTAAGCATTCGTCACAAGAATTTCAGGTTTGAAAAGTTAAAAATTGTGTATCGAAGCAAAAATTTTAATAGAAATTTGACAACATTTTAGCCTAATAAGTATGATACACGACGCAAGAAAAATGAGCATCGCCTATCACTAATGCTCGTTGGCGCGCAAGGTTCACTTTGGCTGTGGAGAGCTGTTGATCTACTAGGACGTATCTCGGGATGCGGCGCCTGGGCTCGGCTCCTAAAATGGAATTTTTAAGCATTCACTGAATTCGAACTTTCCCAAAAAATTTTCATTTCAGGATTTTTTGGGCAAAATTTTTCATGTAAAGGGAGGGCTTTCCCATTTTAATGACTTTGATTTGCGATATTTAGTGAAGATAAACATATGTAGCTTGACCATAATCTTCCATTTTAGTAAGAAAAATGGCGCAAAATTCAAGATCAGGAAAATGTTCAGCTCGACTAATGGCACGTACATCGTATTTATTTTTGTGAAATTCCGTGGGAAAATAAAATTTTCTACCTTGGGAACTTTCAATTTAGAAAATAGAAAATTTACAAACTCGAGAGAAGGAGACGACTTTCGAGGTAACGGGAAATTTTATATTTGCGTTCTTTGAAGGAACATCGTTCTTTGAAGTGAACAAAATACTTCTACCGAGCTCTAGATCCGTGAATATTTAGTTAGCCTTTTTCTGCATTATACGTGGTAACGGCCATAAATTCTTATGTAAAGGCAACCTTTTCAGAACCCCATTTTTACTGGAACACATGTCGTGTCATTGAGCGAAAGAAACACGTATTAACGCTATATTTTATCAGAAAAGCTTGATTTCATGAATTTTATAACATGTGCTACGCGTATCGCAGATCGAATTTCTTACACATTTTGAATGGTTCAAATACGGTCTTTCAATTGGTTGATCAGTTTAGTGCAAACTTAGTGACATTTTTGAAATTCTCATGCTCTTGGCTACCTGAAAGTGTCATATTTTTATTCGTTTTTGTTATCTCCTCAATGACTAGATTTTCGGATCTAAACCTTGGTAAGTTCTAGGGTGCATGAAACCGTTGAGTAACACTGGAGGGTTAAGTTTTTAGAGAATAATTTGAAAAATAAAAATCATTGCGCCAAAATAATTTTTGACGACCGCCCCCTCTCATCAGTGGTCCAGGAGTGTAAAGTAAGGTGTGCGGATATGAAACTTTTTTATAAATCAAGCATGCGTGTAATGAGATCGTAATGACTGTGTGTCGCATATAAAGTTATAACATTTTCAGCCTGAGGCCCTTGATTAACGTTTCTACTTTTGCAAAATTGAATAAACCAATAGATGGTACTTGAAATATTTTGAACTTGTTTAACAGCTGCAGTTCCATATCCTGATTAGCATTTAAACTCAACAATTGTACTGCTGATTGTTTCTGTCTTGTATAACGATTTTTATCGCCTTTTCTAACAGCTTCCCAATATCGTTATCCGTTCAAAATTTGAAACCTATGTATAATCGTTGATGCACTCGAGAAAGTTTTCATAAAACTCTTTGGTTTCATCGCTAAATTCATACCACAAATGACATAATGTCTCAAAATCTCTGGTTTCGAGGCAGTATTCTACATCCTTAATAAATGCTTGTTTCTCTCGCTTTTGTTTATACTCTTGCATCATTTTTAACCAAAAATATCTGCCTGACTTTCCTCCTTTCATATATCCGTACTTTAAGATGTGCAAAACAATATGTTTGTAGGGGTGACCAGACAACTCGATAGATCCAACTCGCCTCGAGACAACTGGACTTAGACTTCTCGACTCGAAGACTACTCGACGCAAGGATAACTCGACCCAAGACAACTCGACTCAAAGACAACTCGACGCAGACAACTCGCCGTAGGACAACTCGCCTCAAGATTACTCGACGCAGACAACTGGCTTCAAAACAACTCGCCTTCATATAACTCGACGCAGACAACTCAACGCAGACAACTTGCCTCGAGATAACTCGACGCAGATAGACAACTCGCCTCAGATAACTCGCCGCAGACATGTGAAATGCGCAATCCTGCGCATCAAGCAATTTAATGTTTTCTATTAAAAAATCCCATTTAGACGCATTTTTAACCATTTTTAGACACTTTTTGGTAAAAAACGCAATTTTTTCCAACGATCTTAGGCTAATGCCCTTTCAGGACCAACTGCCCTACCGTCAATCTGCCACTGAGCATGAGGATATATGTATACAATAGACCTAAAGTGCTCAAAAAGTTAAAAACAAGGGGAAAAAGTGAAATCCGGAAACGGAGGTTGAAACGGAAACGATCGGTAAAAAGCGGAAGAGGAAAGATGTCGAGAACATCCCTAACCCCTATTTTTGGCAAAATAGAACCCACTAAGCTGGGATCGAGGGGTCCGAAACGGGTTTAACAAAATGAAGCTAACACTGGTTCTGTCGGGGGTTTCTCTGCCCTGGGGTGGTCCAAAGTGCCGGGACCAGGGTTTCCCGAGCAGCCCCTATCAAGGTTAAAATACCCAAGCAAGTTTCCAGCGAAATGTCTGCCGCAGGATTCAGCAGCCTGAAACGAGGTACATATACCCCATTATTCACTATACCAGAAGTTCCGTCGGGGGTTTCTTTACACTGGGGGTGGTCCAGATCAGACATGCACGTGGGGGGGGTCCTGACCCCAGAATGGGAAAATTGAAAATTTTGTCGGGAAAATAAAGCAAAATGAAGGCCAAAAACGGATGAAAATTCAAAATTTTCTTTAATAAGTGCTTCAAATTGACCAGAAACTGTGTAATAACATAGTTTTAACGCTATTGTAGCGTGTATGCACGTTTTTGAGCTCATTTTGGCCCAAAAAAGCTCCATTTTCGACCCTGCCCAGACCGACTGACCCCCCAGATCGGCCATGCTGGGCATCTATGGTCCAGACCGCCGGAACCTGGGTTTTTCCGAGAGGGCAGGTCCCATCAAGATTGAGATATCTAACCTCATTTCTGGCAAAGCATCTCCTGCTTTAGGAGGGCTCAGAGGCTCTAAAACGGGGTATTCATTATTTACAATGTTAAGCTAACCACGAGTTTCGTTGGGAGCTTCTCCATCCTGTAGGGTGGTCCAAATTGTCTAAACCAGGGTTTCCCGAGCAGACCACATCAAGATGGACGTACCTAACGCCGTTTAAAATATCTCCCGCTTAGGAAGGGTCTCATAGGTGGGCAGCACCAAAATTTGGGGAGAGGGAGTGAAAAAATTTTCAAAGGTCAGAAAATGGTCTTAAAAGTGGTCGTATGGCGAAAAAACACCATTTTTCGACGTTCCTCATCAAGCACTATCCAATGGCATCGAAAAATCGCTAAAAAAGCAAAGAAAAATTTTAAAATTTGAATTCTTGGGGGGGGGTATTTTGATTTCTGGGGGGGGGAGTATTTCAACTTCTGGGTGGTGCATACCCCCCAAACCCCCCACGCCCATGTGTGTTCATGACTCGAAAACCCATCGTTTCTGTTTCCGGATTATACCCATCGTTTCCGTTTCAGGATTTCACCAATCCCCCTAGAACAACACTCGGCACCAGCTGACTGACGCAACCCAATGAATGCTCTGCTAATAAATCTAATTGTCACGACAGGCGCACGGACAGCACCAAAATTCTGCGGGTGCAAAAGTCTTTAAAGGTAAAATTGTCGTCTCAAAATGATGCAATAGCAAAAAAACAATTTTTTAACGTTTCTTGTCGAGCACTACCCACTGGCATCAAAAAATCGTAAAAAGCAAAAAAGAATTTTCAAAAAGTTCATTTTGGGTATATTGCAGGGCATTTTCATTATACGTTGGGTATAAGGTATTCTCGGAGGTGCAAACTTTCCTAACCCCCACCCCAATGCCCAGATATAATTGTCACTGCATATCCTATGTCGTAGAGTAAGTTTATTGTTAAATAACACATGAGATTCAAAAAGTAAAAAAGAGATCTGTCAAAAAAAGTCGAGTCATAACAAGAACTGTCCAGCAAAAAGCATCACAGTCTAAAAAAACAAAAATAGACGATTGAGCTCAACAAAACCAAAAAGAAATCGGTCAAGAAAAACAACAACTCAAGTAAAAATAAATAATGTCGAGTAAAAAACATCGCAAAGTCCAAAAAACACAAAAAGATGATTGAGCAAAGTCAAACAAAACTAAAAAGAAAACTGTCAAGAAAAACAAAAAGTCATGTCACAATAAAAAGCATCACGTCTCAAAAAAACAACAACGAAATGCAAGCAAGGAAAGACTTGGCAAAGCAAATGTCACATAAGTCATAAAAAATACGAATAAAAAGATAAAAAGTCACGTAAACTAAAATTCGTAATTATACGAACAGCCGCGCAAAAAATCCAGCATGTCCCTACATAGACTATACCTATACATATGTACATATGTATCTACACTACATGTCGTGCATATTGCACATAACTACGTAGGAAGATATAGGTAACCTACCTAGCTAAGAATAGTGTCGCATCGAGTTGTCTGTGTCGAGTTGTCTACGTCGAGTTGTCTGCGTCAAGTTGTCTGCGTCGAGTTGTCTTGAGGCGAGTTGTCTGCATCGAGTTGTCTGCGTCGAGTTATCTTGAGGCGAGTTGTCTGGAGGCGAGTTGTCTTGAGGTGAGCTGGCTTTGTGTCGACTTGTCTCTGTGTCTAGTTGTCATGCGTCGAATTGTCTTAGTGTCGAGAAGTCCGCGTCCAGTTGCCTTGAGGCGAGTTCTCTTGCGTCGAGTTGCCATAGCGCCGTTTGTAGGTATCTTATCCTTTTGACGCCATTTTGTTGTAATAAATAAGGGCAGTCACTTATACAGTATTTATAAAAACTTGACCAAAAGTTCAAATAGTTGATTTGAACTTATGGTCAACTTATTTCTCGGTAATTTTAAAACAAAAGAATGGAGGAAGCAATAAAGGAAATTAAGAAGCAAGAAGAAGCGAAATCTGAAGTAAAAATGGAGGAAGTGATACCAAAAATGGATGAAAAACTTAAAATGGAAAAAAATCGACCATTTGAGGAGACAATAGATTAAAAATTAAAAAAAGGTAAGCAACCTTTCATGGATGAGGAAGTAAAACCTTATGGCCGTACAATTCGACCGCCTATCGAATTGTGTTGCAAAAATCTGGATAGGCCTATGTACATCTTAATGATTCAATTATGTGAATACTGTGAGAAAAAAGTTCCATGAGAGATGTGCTTGAAACAAATTCTGGCGTACTGTACATGCATGTAGACATGTGCCTGAGATGCACAGAATTCAACGAGCCACGCAAGAAGCAGGAAAAAGGTTTAAAACGTTACCAAAATCTATAAATAAGAGCATACATGGTTAGAATTTTGAACAACCATGTCTTCTCCTGTTGAACCCGATTATCCACATTTTGTTAGAAAGCTTGTAGAAAAAAGCAAGTACTGGAGCTCAAGAATTGTTCGAAACATAGGTTTATGCTTTTGGAGAAACTTGATTAATAAGCATTTAGGGATGATCAATGTGATTGTAAGGCATTTTGGCTTTTTGCAAAAATTTGAAAGTTTCAATTTTGCATTGATTCACTGTGCGGCTTATGGGAATTTTTAACACAAATGGAATTAACATGTGGGAGAACATGTACGAAAATTTTATTTCCTATTACGTAAATTATACATAAAATTGAGAGAACAAATGAGGGAAAATAGAGAAAGAATTGCAAAAATTGTACCACGACCACACCTGGGCGTGGGGGGGGAATTGGGGTTTGGTATGCACCCCTCCAGAAACCAAAATACCCCTCCCCCGAAAAAATCAAAATACCCCCCCAGAAATCAATTTTTAAAAATTTTTTCCTTTTTTTCGCAATTTTTTGATGTCAATGGATAGTGCTTGATGGGAAACGTCGAAAAATGGTGTTTTTATCGTCATACCACCATTTTTAAGGCCATTTTTTGACCTTCAAAAAATCTTGCACCCCCCAGAATTTTCTTGCTGCCCATGTATGACCACGACCACACATGGGCCGTGGGGGGTTTGGGGGTATGCACCCCCCAGAAGTTGAAATACCCCCCCCCCCCAGAAATCAAAATACCCCCCCCCCAGAAAATTTTTTTTGTTTTTTTCAGCAATTTTTTGATGCCATTGGATAGTGCTCGATGAGAAACGTCGAAAAATGGTGTTTTTATCGCCATACCACCATTTTTAAGGCCATTTTTTGACCTTTGAAAATTTTTTCCCACCCCCCCCAGAAATTTTTTCACCCCCCCCCCAGAATTTCGGTGCTGCCCACCTATGACCACGACCCTCAAACTGGTTATACAGGCGCAAAAACTGATTATTCATGTTAAGAAGTTGAGGCCAACTATAAAATTTGAACAAGTAAAAGCATGGTTAGAGAAGTAACCTACATGTTGCAAATGTCGCAAAAACGTTAATTTTGAGATAATAATATGTAAATTATTTGCCAGAAATCTTTCTAATTATTTATTCTTACGGATTTTCGTAAGCTATGCCAATTCACCACTATTTTGAATATAATAACTCTTTGATCGTTTTTTCACATGAATTTTTTAATGGCTCGCATATTGGTAGCAACAAAACAAGTTGCCGCTCGATTATCATAAAATAGATTTTCCAACCGATTCAAATCATTTTCGACCGACCAAATCCAATACAAACGGTAAAGACGTGAAACTTGCATCTGATTTTATGCTCTTTTACCGTTTAACTTTTGACTTTTCGAATATTTTGTATGAATCTGAAATTAGGAACATTTACATTTTGGGTGAATACGCTTGTATCAGTTATTCGGTCATTTGCATTTTTGAAACTGTTTATATACTCGTGTTCTCGTCAAAAAACTGTCATTCGCCATACTTATTAAATTTACAATTTGAATTGCTGCCTACGAGCTAAATTAGGACGCTTCGCAGCCTACCTGCTAGACTAAGGACGGTGAGTTGACCAATAGTAATACTTAGTAAAGCTAAGTTGAGATTTAGGATAATAAAAATTTGTTATCCTATCATAATAATTTTTTTGTCGTGAACAATTGAACACGAACCAGAAGAAGTGAATTTATAGCCGAAAATAAATCATAAGTAGACGTTTACGACACTACATGCATTTTATATAAATTTGCATTACGAAAATATTCACGGAACAAGGTTTAAGTAAGTGGGATTGATGAGCAGTGGAAGCCATTCAGGTCGATCTTTAGTCATTAGCTCCACACAACAACGGATACAAGTATCTACTTCATTGTGTGATATTTTCTCAAAGTATGCATGGTCTCTCTGTAAATGTAGGTGTCCGCACTGTACCTACTGAATCAGCACAGATACGGACAGCACTGACATTTGCCTTCGGGATTTACTTACGTAGGTACCTAGCTGCTCTTAACGCTGGTTCCGATCGCGTAGTCGCTAACAACTTCGATCTTCTGAACCCTTGTAGACCTACGGCTTCGACTCCCTCAGTCCTAATATTGCTGACTGCTTCTTGTCGGGAGTCTCAGCAGCTACGCCCTAGATCCTACAAGTACCTACCTATAGTCTGTTTCACACAACTTCGGTCATAAATTTTAAAAACTATCTACGACAATAAGCAGACAGATTGCGATTATATCATTGATCTGATATATAAATATTGTAACCCTCGGCCTACTGTCGACGAAAATTCTAAGAATTTATGCACGAACTTATGTGAAACAGACTATAGATCTCAGAATTGCCGCGAGGTCAGTTGACCTATCTCAACCCTACTCAAGTTGATAAATTAGCTTGTTTTCCAAAGTTTACACTTGATTCGAAATGTTTTGGTTCCTAATGTAAGTAGCACTTTGAAATTTGAAAACAACACCAACGAGCTCTAGAATGATCAATCATCATAAATAATTAAATAATATTTTTGACTAATTTTGGGTTGAGAAAAGAATATTGACTTTTAAACGAAATAAATGATTAAAAACTATTTACCTATTCTTTCCACCAAAAGCTCAGAAATCCTCGACGGTCGGGGCCAGCCAATCTCACCCTCGATATAATTCACCCCTGGGTGGATTTTATAATTTTATTCAACTACACACGGCAGATGCCGGGAAGCAAAAACAATATCGCTAGACGATAAAATAAAACAAACGACTATCTTGTCGAAAACTCAACTCCAACTAACATCCCATCATGGGATCAATACAGTAAAACGGAAGTTTAAGTCAAACTAACATTAAACAAGATTACTCTCAAATCGACTCGATACGATAGTACGATAAGTGGTAAACAAGTGAAACACTTACCATTATCATATATTTAATTCTGTTTTACCGGACAAGTATCTAAAAGATTTTGTAATAAAAAATAAGGGATTTATATGAGAACTGAAGGCATAGCCATGAGCTCACCCATCCGCAGATGTCAACTCGCAAATGGCTATGTTAACCGATACAGTACCATGCTGTTTTCGGTAGGCCTGTGCGGACTAATGGAACGAGTTCGCACCGTGTAACTCTCACAGTTACACTCCCCCACGTTTCGAAAAAAATCGAAACAACGTAGCAAATTTTTTGGGGGCTACTGGCGTCCGCAACGCCTCAACATGAGCAAACAAAAAATAAAACAACAAAATAATAACAATAACGCCAGCTCATGGCACCGTTCGCGCTTGAACAACACTCTCAACAAAGCTAATTCTTGTTTCAGCTCATCAACTTGCATGAGCAACTCTTCCTTTCTTTTTCCACGAAGTTCTTGCGCCCAAAGTTGTACCTTTTGCACGAAAACTTCGGCGCCTTCTGCCTTCCTTCAGTTCCCGGGTAAGGAAAATTTTTAAATTGAAAAAGTTTTGTAGATTGGGTGTGAAAACCCCTTGTCCGTTAAAGAAATAAGATATGATAATAGTAATACCGCTAATTGAGCAAAAAATTTAAGACACGAGATTATAAGGCAAGTAAAAGCCATTATGCATGAGCAAAAAATTAAAGACATAGACGAGAAATTAAAATACGAGGTAATTTAAAACGAGGAATGTAATTATGCGATAATGACGAGAAAAATAAGCACCAGAGAATCAAGGAATTACAATGATAATTTGACGCAAAAAATGTTGAACAAAAAACAAATAACATGATGCAAAAAAGTCCTGGAATCCACATCAGGAAAAACGAAAAACAAAAAAGCTGCTGGTCGAGTCGACGGCTGTCGCAGAGTTTATAATTTCGAACTTCAAAGTTCAATATTGATCCCGATAATTAGATTTCGATCCGCAGGATTCAGGATTTTCCGCAGCGATGCGGGAAAGATTCGCGATCCGAGTCCCTGTCGCGACGCATATTCAAACGCTCCCTTTCATGATATGGTGATGCGTTGCGTCCATATAAATGTTGACGTAAATTACGATGGGGATCAACGGGTCAATCGTCATCCTCGTCTTCATTGTCATCGTCATCATCCGCATAACAACGCGGGGTCAGGTGGAACCGGCATTTGATATGGTTCCGGAGTGAATCCATACAATTGATTGCAAGAGGAATCGTGCGAAAGTTCCTTTGATTTCAAAATAGGCCACGGTGGAGGCAATAAAGGCTCACGTCGAGGTGGTGGATTGGAATAGACCTGACTGGCTTCGCGGTTTGGATACGGCGTCGGATAAAATGATTGATCCTGCTGTTGACGCGGGCGAGATTGTTGACAATCCTGATGAGTTACGCGGTTTGGTTGTGATTGTTGGCAATACTCACGCGGCTGCTGCTGTCACGAGCACAACATATGTCCAGCATGTGCCTGCGGGTACGCTTCAGAACGCGAGTGCGTCACTGAATACTGTTTTGGCTGCGTAGGAGCCTGTGTGTGTGCTTGTGTTTGCAATTGCGGTTTTGATTGCGTTTGTGCCTGTGGTTTTGTTTGTGATTGAGAACGCGATTGCAATTGGGGTTGCAATTGCCTGGACAATTGCGGAGCTTGCCACCTGGCGCCCCTGTGGCTCACACTTGCTTGCAATCGCGTGCGAACTTCGGCTCGAACTAGCCGTTTCACATGTTCTTTTTCTAAATTTTTCAAATGATGCAAAGTGTGTTGCAATTTTGAGTCATAGAATTTGTTTAATCAATGACAATGTTCATCGTCAGATATTTCACAAATGCCTGATGCGAGCGTGAGTGAACCAGCGCGACGCAGATGCATTACGCGTCGCGGAACTTTGGGAGCAAGCACTTCCCTTTCGTGCTGTTCAATAACCATGCGCGCTTGTCGCATCGTAACTTGAGCTGGTATAGACAAATCAACGTCTTGCCTTTCTTTGTTTGCCATGGACCCGCGCGGGTCTTGCAAAGAGGCTTGACGTCTGTCTCTGCGGATTTTTTCTAAGTCTGCTTGCAATTTATGTTTTAGGTAGTAGGCCAATTTTTGGCGACCTTTATACTGATCAAATTGCACCGGGACAGCAAATTCTGGATCAGTTTGAAGCCAAATGGCTCAAATTGTGCGATGCAATTTGGCCTGGTCTTCAATTCTTTCAGTCAGTCCCGGGAATCCCGGAAAAGCATCAGCTGGCGTCGGCGTGTATGACGGGCCGAGAAAAGCCACACGCAACATATGGCGCAGCTGTTCAACCATTCGCCAGGCTATGGCCATACTGCCATAGGCGAATGCGAAATAGTGGAAACGTCTGTCCAAGAATTCCAAAAGCACTTTTGCTCGCATAACATCTATGGATGAAAAAATCGGTAGGAACTGATAGTCCAATTCATATGCAGCTTGGAATTCGCAAAAGTTTTCGAAAATATCGATCATTTGTCGCATAGTGACCAATAATGGTGCCATATGATCCGGTGCTGGGCACACTCGGTGCGGCAATACTTCAGGAAGAATGTTCCGTGCTTGGCCATCGGTCACAACACTCGGAGTTTTGAGGTACTGGTGACTAACCAAGTATTCTAGCAGAACTTCATAAAGCATCATTCCGGTGGTTAAGAAAAATCAATTTCTCACAAAATAGTCATCCGGATAATAGAGACGTTGGAACATGCTCAGTTGCGAGATGAAATGCGGCGGTGGTCTGTGGTCAACGTCTATCGCGGGTTGCGCGACTGTTGCCCAGGCCAAGGGGCGCTGGGGTGCATCAGCTGTGGGTGCACGTTGCA
Source organism: Mermis nigrescens (assembly GCA_036768485.1). Classification (NCBI taxonomy): domain Eukaryota; kingdom Metazoa; phylum Nematoda; class Enoplea; order Mermithida; family Mermithidae; genus Mermis; species Mermis nigrescens. Next base: position 3,620,915 of record JAVLUZ010000141.1, on the reverse strand, counting down.
AATGAATTGCATAAATTTTATTGAGGTGCACTTGCGCAGCCTCTACAAGTTCATCATACATGATCGATCCTTCTCTGTCACCCAAGTAGGTGCATCGTGCAAAACGTCAGGGACAATATAGCATGGAGGATCGCGAGCCAATGTCTCAACTATTTGGAAGAAATGTGCCATGTAACGAGAGTGATTGCGCTGTTGCACATTTTGTTTGGCTGATGCGTGTTGGCAAGCGATTTCTACATGCGGATGTGGTGTATCATCCGCATTTGGCGGTATATTGTGGGTACCCAGTGGCTGAACGCACACGTTAGTATCTGATATACCTGCCGTAAAGTCAACTGTAATTTGCGACGCAACTGGTGGCGCGCTTTGTGACGCAATTTGCGCTGATAACACGGCTTGCGACACCTCTTGGGGTGGCAGCGTAAGGTGCGTTTGCGGAGGCAAACTCAAAATTTTGGTCATTGTGATATCCGGCCCTGCATGTTGTTCTTCCCATCCGACTGTGGCATTGGTAAAGGAAGCAACTGCAAGGCATCCAAAAACATGTGCAACAGAGTTGTGAGCAATTGCGAAGCAATTGCTTGCGTTGCGAGGATGGCCCCCCTGGAGCGGATACAATACGTCCAGTTTTGGAAGGCAATAAATTCGCTTGCGTTGCGGTTTCAGATTCCAGTAATGCAATTACAAGGCGTGAGGGCAATAAGTTCGCTTCCTCAGTGGTCCCGGATGATTCAATTCCAACCATCGGAATTTTGAATTGCGGCCCGGCTTGCGAAAGAGTCGCAGTGGCCGGCGTAGAAGTGACAATAGTGGCTGTTTCAGGAACAGTTGTTACGCACGGGCCCAACTGAACGTTGGCATTGTACTGCAACTGTCGTACCATTAGGTACGCCGCGGCTATGGCCGCTTTGGGCTCCGGACGCGGCATATAGAAGTCTAAAGGCGTTACAACTTCTTCGCCGTCCGAGTTTACGGTGGTCTCAGCCGCCGAACTGGTTGACTGGCCTTGCGATGGCGTATGAGACAGCGGACATCACACTTTCTTTTTAGTTCCGCCTTTTTTAATGTGTTTTTTGTCGTCTTTAAAATAAAAAGGCAACGGTTTTTTGTCATCCGTGATTCGGTTATTTTGCGAACATACTTCCATCAATATGAATACATCGATGGTGATTAACGCATCCAAAGCCATATAGACTTGCATGTTGCGTATGAGTGGTAAGCTCCACGCCTGACCCCAATTCTCAGAGTCATCTTCATTGATGAGCATATCAAAGAAGAACTCTGCCAATTGCTTCAGCTTATGCGAGAAAGCTTTGATATTTTGGTGGCGAGTGAACATGTTTGCGTTATTAAGTATGTTAATAAAGATCGCCAGAAAAGGATTTTTCCAGTGCATATTACGGCGGATTTTGGCATCAGGAATTGCCAAATTTCTTCGAACGTGGGTCCAAAAACATGAAAATACGCAATTTTATCTTGCATTGGGTCATGGCACACTAGCCGTACGTCCGTAAGAGACGTTGCTAGCATTTGGTGCAAACCAAAAGGAGGCTTGGGAAAACAAGACATGTCCCAGCAAAACACATGGCCGAATGCGCTGGCCAGCATTATGTAACAGACAAATGGGCCGTTTTGGTCCGGGTACGTGGGACAAAATTGCTTGTAACGATCTTCCCAGTCCTTATATGTTAAATGTTTTCTGTCATTTACAAACTCAGAGTTGTAGCCTAAATACAATGTGCCATTTATCAAGTTTGACGGCTGGAGCAAAGCCAGCATAGCCTCATACGATTGTTGGTCATTGGTGACCAACACAGTTTGGAGTATGTTCTGCTTTGGCACACGAAGAGTAGCCAGCGGATAACGTCCAAACTTGTTGGCCCACCAAAGTTCCTGATTATTTATGCGTTTTCGATGGCACCTAGCCTCGTTTTTATGCTTGTATTTTATTTAATTTGCGCTTAGTGCTTCTAATTCATTTACATGTTGATTGTCATTTTGCGGCAACGGGTCTGGGAAGTCCAACCCCCGTTAGGTGGCCACTTCCACCATTGCCTTGCGGAACATCTAGGGTTGTTGGGTCGCATCCTTTGAGTGTAAATCGGCGACCAGCTGACTCCAAGAGCGCCTCTTTGCAAGGGGCACCTTTGTCAGCCATGGGTCTGCAAAAGGGAAAACGTCAGATAATGGTACTGCATGTGCAGTTTTAGAGCCATTTAACAAACATACTGGCGCGCAGTCCCTTGCTTTTTGCTCCCTGCCCGGTAAGTCCAAAAAACTTATTACTACAGCCGGGGCGAGAGGGCAATGTGGTAATTTTACCAAAACAAAATCGCCAGGAACATATGCGTGCTTCTCGGCAATTAGATCCGAGTATGGTAGTTTGGGCTCAGGTAGAAGTCTATTCCGATGAACATGATGCATAATTAGCGGATTATAGACATAAGCGATTTTTGCAGTTTCCAGTGTAGGTAAAGCAATAATTCGATAAGGACCTGACACGTTTAGGTGATAATTTGCCGATTTCAGGTTGAATTACCGATGTATTATTAAGATAGACGATATCCAAAACAGAAAAATTGGTTGCGGTGACAGATTTGTCATATTGCGATTTTTGCTGTTTACGCGCTTGAGCTAAATTTTTAGACACGATTTCATGCAGATCTTGCAAGGTCAGCTTTAAATTGATGAGATATTTTTCCGCAATAGGTTGTAAATTCGGATTTATTGTGAAGTCATTTATGAGTAAAGTGTCGAGAGGAAATGCAGGTTTGCGACCATATAGCATTTCAAAAGGAGAGATATTAGTTGACGATTGAGGAGTTGCACGATACGCGAACAACACAAATGGCAAAAATTGCTCCCAATCATACTGATTTTGTGCACTCAATTTAGATAAACCGTCAATTAAAGTGCGATTATAACGTTCCACAAGACCATCACACTGAGGGTGATATGGGGTCGTAAAGATTTTTTGAACGTTTAGTAATTTACAGACTTCCGAAATTAGGGCAGATGTAAAATTTGAACCCTGATCTGTCAAAAAATTTTTGGGAACTCCATAAGGTGGGATAATTTCTCTGAGCAAAAGATTTGCAATAGTTGTTGCTTTTATATCAGAAACAGCAAAAGCTTCAACGTATTTGGTAAAATAATCCATAAAGACTACAATTTGGTCATTCCCGGAGGGAGATCGCGGCATATGCAAGCAATCACACGCGATGAGTTCGAAAGGCGCGGATACTTCAATTGGTTGCAAAGGAACAGATGTGGAATTTAATGCGACCTTATGTTGTAAGCACACATCACAATTCCTACACCACGCGATCACATCATTTTCCATGCACGGCCACCAATAACGCATTTGCATGGCGGGCAGAATTTTGTGCGATGAAAAATGTGCTCCGAAAATAGAGTCATGAAATTTGGTTAATACGAAACGACGCAATGATTTTGGTATTACGATTTGATGCACAATGGTTGGCAAACGCTTAGGTTGAAAATGACGAAAAAGGATATCGTTTACGAGAAAAAATTTGTCACAATATTTTTTTGTTGTCAAATCGTTCAACGCGATGCGAATTTTATGTAGTTCGTCATCGGCGCGTTGCTCTGCAAGTAAACGCGCAGGCGTTAGCATTTCAGCTTTTTCTGCATCAGTGAGTTGAATGCATTCGCAAAACGTAGGAGGTTTAGCATTAGTTGGATCAATGGGCGGATTAGGATTATTAGTTTGTGCATTAGGATTATTATTTGACGCATTAGGAGTATTATTGCGCGGTCGGTCAGGTGGAACCGATTCATCCTCGGATTCAGAATCTTCCGAGTCTAATATTCGCGATATTAACGATATTTTTGCGCTCAAGTTTATATTTTGCATTCTGCATGATCGTATTTAGGATGTCGTGATAAGAGATCCGCTGTGCAGTTATATGCGCCAGGAACGTACACAATATCATATTCATACTCCTGTAATTTGAGACCCCAATGGCGTAAACGACTCGATGGGTCTTTTACGTTTACTATCCAGGTTAGCGCTTGATGATCAGTTTCGACAATGAATTTTTTACCATATAGATAGTGTCAATAATGCTTGATGGCCCACACCACTGCTAGCGCTTCCTTCTCGGATGTAGCATAATTACATTTGGCAGAATTTAGCACGCAACTAGCGTAGCTAAGAATAAAACGACTTTTTGATGGTAAGTGTTTTTGAGTCAAAATAGCACCTAATGCATAGTTGCTTGCGTCAGTTGTTAAGATAAATTGGTGCTCATTGTCAAATTTTGGTAATTATAAAATAGGTGGAGACGTAAATGCTTTTTTGAGAAGCTCAATAAGCAGTTTGGTGTTCGGCCTTCCAGCAAAATTCTGTAGCTTTAATGCAGCTTAATCCTGGGTTCTATAGCTAATTAAGTTGTGCTTTAATTGTATTGGATGAACGCAATGTGTTGTTGAGAATAATTATAACTAACTAACCCCATAATACGTAGGTAATCACAGTGTATAGTTATAATAATATTCGCGAATAAAGTTTGAAAGTTCGAATTGTTTCAACTAACCCAATTATTTAACCTTGTGTTAGTATGTTACGCGAATTAAATAAAAACGTACAATATGTGTTAGGTACGCGCTACATTTCCTCCACCCTAAAAGTTGATATACGCGCTGGAACAAAAATAAGACACAAATTATTTAAGCATGCTGCGTAAAACGCGATCCGACTTCTGAATGAGGGTTCCTTGATTCCATTGTTTTTGAGTATGAATAGTCTCTGGTGGTGGTATGTTCTTTTGCAGTTGAGTGTTTTTCCATTGATTATTTCCTTCATATTTCTTGATGCGATTGATGTGTACCAATTGAGTGTCTGATGGATTTCTAGCATTTTGAATGACGACGTTTGGAAAATGTATCTTTGTTACTTGGTATGGTCCAGTCCAGTTGTGAAAGAATTTTGAAGATTTCCCAATAGCTTGTACAGGTTTCCAAAGCATTACTAAATCATCAGTCTTTAGGTTTGGCGTGAATGTTTTATGACTTTTGTCATATGTGTGTTTCTGTTTGTCTTGCGCTTTCTCAATATTCAGTTTGGCTAATGTCCATGCTTTTGTCAAGTTATATTTTAGCTGTGTAATATAGTCTTCAGGATCAGGATTATATTTGCTTATTGAAGATTGTAAGGCTGCGTCTACTGGAAGTTTTGCATATCGTCCATAGAGTAGATAAAATGGCTCATATTTTATGCTTTCATGTTTTGATGTTCTGTATGCAAACAGCGCATATGGTAGGAATGTATCCCAGTCGTGCTGATGTTTTGAGACATACATCGATAATATCTCAGTCAGTGTTCTGTTAAATCTTTTCTACAAGGCCATCGGTTTGAGGATGATAAGATGAAGTGTTGATTTTTTGTGTATCGCATAATTTACATATTTCTAGCATTATTTTGGATAAAAAGTTGGCTCCACGAGTCTGATAGAAGTTCTATAGGAGCTCCATGACGACAAACAATTTGCTCTACAAATACTTTGGCAATTGTTTCAGATTTTATGTCTGGCAGTGCGAAGGCTTCAGGCCATTTTGTAAAATATTCCATAAATACAAGAATATATCTATTTCCTGTGTATGTTTGAGGCAGCGGTCCTAAGATGTCAACTCCCATGCGGTCAAACGGTTGAGTGACTGGAAGTGAAACCATAGGTGCTTTTATGTGCTTTGCTGGAGTTTTCTTTCCTATGCATGAAATGCATGATTTGCAGTAATTTAGCACATCGGATGTCAATGATGGCCAATGGAAGCGTTGCTGTATCTTTGTAAGTGTTCTTTGGTACCCTAGGTGGCCAGCAAATAGATCGTTGTGATATGCTTCTAGAATTTCTGGGATCATGTTTAGTGGTACTGCTATTCGTGGTGGCACATTTGGGTTTTCTTTGGAAACTAGATGTAATATGCCATCAAGTATGACATAATGTGACGATCTTGAAATTATCTGTTTCTGAGCATTTTTGTCTTCAGGCAATTCTCCATTCAAGAGATAGTTATATATATTGCCTAGGTATGAATCTTCATGCTGTCTTGTTTGAAGATTATCATCTGATACAATGTTTATGCTACAAACTGGATTCCTTGAGAGTGAATCAGCATTAGCATTTTGTGATCCTGGCCTATATCTGATTTCTAAATTGTATTCTTGCATAGTGAGTATCCAACGTGTCAGTTTCGAGGATGAGTTGGATGAAACTTTTAGAAAATTGAATAGGTGCATGATCAGTGTAAAGAATACATTTTTGACCATAGATGTAGGGTCGGAAATATTTTAGTGCCCAGATCATAGCAAGTGCTTCTTTTTCTGTCACTGAGTATCGTTTTTCAGCTTTTGTTAAAGATCGACTTGCAAAAGCTATCACTTTTTCATTTTGTGCATCAGTTTCTTGAGCTAAGATTGCTCCAAGTCCAGTATCTGAAGCATCTGTGTATATTGTGAATGCTTTCTTGAAGTCTAGAAATTCTAAAATTGGCGCAACAAGAAGTTCATTTTTCAGCTGTTCAAACGCTGTTTCTTGTTCATTATTCCATTTAAACTGTTGGTCTTTTCTTGAAAAGTTTCAAGAGTGGTGCTGCAATATTCGCAAAGTTTTTTATGAACCTTCTATAATATGAGGCAAGGCCTAAAAAACTTTTGAGGCTGTTAAAATCTCTAGGCACTGGAAATTCTATAATCGCTTTCAGCTTTTCAGGATCAGGCTTGAGTCCATTCACTGTAATCAAATGTCCAAGGTAGGCAACTTCAGACATGCCAAATGAACATTTCTTTAGCTTAAGCTTTAAGCCAGCAGCTTTGATTCGGTTGAATACATTTTGCAAATCGAATGCATGCTGTTCTATTGTATCAGAGCACACTAGTATGTCATCAATGTAGATGAAACAGTTTTTCCAGTTAAGTTCTTTTAAAATATGCTCCATGAGGCGTTGGAAGGTGGCAGGAGCGTTGCATAGCCCAAAGGGCATGACATTGAATTCAATAAGCCTAAGTGTGTAGTAAAAGCTGTCTTTGGCTTATCATTTTCATCCATGGCAATTTGCCAGTATCCTCTGTCTAAATCCAATGTAGAAAAGATTTTTGACTTTCCTACGCTATCAAATATGTCTGTGATGTGCAGTAAAGGATAGACATCTTTTTGTGTGATGTTATTTAGCTTTGGATAGTCAACACAAAAGCGATCAGTTCCGTCTTTCTTTTTGACTAATACAATCGGACTTGACCATGGGCTTTCAGATGGCTGTATAATATTTTGATTTAGCATATCGTCAATATGCTTTTGCACAGCAGGTCTCTGAAGAAATGGTAGTCTGTAAGGCTTCTGTGATATTGGTGGGTGATCTTTTGTCAAAATCTTATGCTTTATTATGCTTGTTCTTCCTGGCTTTTCATTTATTATAGAAAATATGTCAGCGTTTTTCTTGAGTAGTTCATCCAGTATCGTTTTCTCTTTGTCTTGTAAATGACTTGTTTTTGATGTAATCAAATCATTATGTTCGGCAATTTCTTTGTTAGCCTTACATTTTGTCTCTGGCTTATTGATAACTTCAGTTGTGGCTATGGTTGAGTTCGCGAAAATTGTAACTGGTGCATTGGATATATTTAAGATTGGTAGTTTATTAATGCACACTGCTTCAGGTGTCGTCATTGAAGGCATGACAATGGACGAATTTTTCAGGAGAGCTTCACTTGACTTTATATTTAGGGTAACAACTAGATGGATTTTGGACAGATTCTGCTGTCAAAATGAATTGTAGACTTCTTGGTGGCAGTTCCACTGTAGACAATGCATGAATCTGGCTTATTTCAGATTTATTTTCAAACATTGACTTAAATCTAGGTTGCACGTCTAGTATCGGCAGTAGGACATTGTCAATTGTTAACCAATTATTATTTAAGTCAAAGTGTAAATTTCCATTGCTAATTATTTTTAGTATGTCAGTTCCAATAAGAGCTGAATGTGGACAATCTTTCATTATATGGAAAAAGAATCTTTGATTTTGATCTCCAAATCCAAGTAAGAGCTCTACTTTGCCAATAGTTTGTATGTAATGCCCACTTAGTGCAATAGGTTCAGAAGTTGCCTTTAGGATATTGATACTTTTTTGTCTAGCCTGATACTTGAGGAACTCTTCACTTACGAGAGATATCGTAGCTCCAGTATCTATAAGAACTGTAGTGCTGAGATTATTTAGACGTAATAAAATGACAGGCTGAAAATGAATAGGTGATAAATTTGAATGAGCTAATTGTCTTCGTTCATTTTCTTGAGATCTTGGTTGCAACGAAATCATAGGAAAGGCTTCTCTGTGATTTTCATTTAAGTTTTGTCTTCGTGGCTTACAGCAATTGAAAAATCTGCTTATGCCTGATGTAGGCGCATAGCACAAAATTAACTTATAACTTATGTAGGCAATTATAATTAAAAGTGCTACTATGCCTATAGTATTCACAACAACTTGTAGAGGACCACTAATAAGCTTATGTGCAACATTTTCAGATCCGTAAACAAGACCACTTACACTATGCTCAAAAGGATTTGCTCGGTGCTTCTAAAATAGAGGCAATGCCATCGCCTATTCCTTTGATCGCATTCCTTAATGTTGATGGATCAAGTGATAAGGAGCTTGTATAATTGAGCAAATGATCGAATTGTTGTTGAAGTCGCATGAATTTTGAGTAATGAACTCTGTATCATTCCTAAGTTAAGATTACTATCAAAATAATAGTCATGAAAAAGTGGCGGTGAATCAAAAGTTACGCTTTCTGGATGTGATTTCCATGCTAGCTCTATTGCAATTTTGCTAACAGAAATCGGTCCTTTTGAAGTTCTGTATGTATGTAGATTTTGATCATAATATACACCAGAGATGACTTTTGAGCATGATGTTCTTGGTGAGTCTTTGACTAAGTCCTTGCTTCCAGGAAGAATGAAATAAATTTCTCCCTTGTTATCTTTTGCAGGCAAAAGATGATAGCAACTATCATTAATCTTATATTCCCAATATATAGGAGTTATATTTACATCGTAGCATTCCCATATCATGAGAATTTCTCCAGCAAATCGAGCATGTATATTATCTCGATTTAATAGAACCCTAGCTCCAACAGAAGGATCCATTCTCAAAAGTTGCCATATAATTTTAAGTTGGTTTGATGCTATATGGCATAAATTTAGCCAAATTTCACGAAAATCATACATTTCTAACGCTTGTATCGAAGCTTGCAAATAGTTTAGTTTAAAGTTGACTGGATCGTTGTTTTCAGAATTCTTTTGGATATTTGGAGCAAATGGCATAGAATTCGACTTAGTTTTCAAGCGTATAACTTGAATTTGACGCATTTATACCAAGCTTGTGCATAGTATGTATGCTGTTAAAACATAGGACAACTTCTTGATCCGTTTTTATACAATTTTCAGGTAAGCATGAGTTATAAAAGCTACTTATGTACAGCTTTTTCTGACGCGATAATGCTCCTTGTAATTTTGGAACAATAAAATAATTACCAGAGGCTTGTACTTCATAACTACCTTTCTTAATAAACTGACATGGCGCGCTCAGATTTGTGCTATTCCAGATTATCACAGAATCATCTGCTAAACATGAACCAGTTTTTGCATGACAAGCGCCTGTATCGCCTAAATTACTCATTAACATATGTCCATCGTATGTAGCAATCTGACCTTGCTGTATTATCATATTTTCTGCTTCTGTACATACGTCATGACAGCAATATTTGTACTTTACATTCAACAAATTATTAGTTGCTAATAGTCCATTATGATTAAGCAACGTATTTTCATGCCATTTTCTTTGCTCTATGGCAATTTGACAATCTCGCGCCGAAATCTTAATAAATGTTTCTGTGTCTGAAGTTATGCCACACGATCCAAAAAACCGACATTTGTACAGATTGTACGCTTTTTCACGGTGCATTTATATGCTTTACTGACTGACGGACTATTATTCGGAATATACAGATCTACAGTATCATTCTGAACTGGCAGCAATTCTGGTGGCATACATTTAATTATTTCTGGTACTTACAAACGGTAAGCCAGCATTACTACTTCCACAGAACTGATAGGCTGCTATCGACGACATGAGCAGACTAACAATGAAAATTGGCACACATTTAGAAACATATCTGAACATATGATTAATCACTGAAAGTGCCATTAACAGAACCGCAGTATATTTGCCATTTATTCATAACGTACTTAGGTACCTCACGCTTTTTCGCGTAATTTGAAAACATTGGTGCTGTGCTTGCACCAGATTCTAGATTAAAGTCATTGCAGACTCGGGTAGTTAACTCATTCAACTGTTGCTTAAGAGCTGAATTTTGATTTTGCAATGTTTTTATAGTTTCTTGCTTTTCAAAAGCGTTTTGATGCTCAGAAAACAGAGGCTGATTGAAAACAGGCTGACTAAAATTAGCAAAAGTTGGATTTTGCTGTCGCCAAGGATTTGGTGGTCTGTACTGCCTAGAATTATGATTTGGGTTGTAGAAACGCTGTTGATTGTACAAATATTTATGTGGACGAACATGCCATGATTGTGCTTGAGCAATACGCTTCCTACACACAGCTTTTACATGTCCTTTTTTATGACAGTAATGACATATTGGCTGACCGTCAGAACTGCGATCAGAAAATGTATGAGTTCTAAAGCGAGGTGTTGATTGAGTATGAGCGTTTGATGAGAAAGTTGATTTTCTTTGATTCACTGAGTTTGGTGTATTGTAGTTTTGATATGATGTGTTAGGTAATATGTTAGACTGAGATGGCAATCTTGGAGAGTTTAAAACACTATATGTCTGTTGTGATTGGCAATTAAGAAGAGTAAATTGAGCTTCAGCCTCTCGAGCTGCTGTTTCTGCTGCTGCAAAGCTTTGTGGATTTTTCAAAATTACAATGCGCCATAGTTCAGGCAAAAGTCCAGAGAGAAAGAATTTTCGCATAAGTTTATCACGTACCTCGCCTTTCAAGTTCCGGGTAAGCTTCATTGGTAAGCTGTTGTATATCCACTGCATATTGCAGTACTTTTTCATATGGTTGTTGTCGTCTGACATGTAATTCCACTGATTTTATATCACTTGCATAAGCTGGTAAGTATCTTTGCCGCAAGATTTCCACTATTTCGTCATATGACATTACTGATCTTTGATCAGATGGGATTCCATTAAATGTAACCTCGGCAGATTCCCGTAAGAACGTTGGTAAAATAGCCCTTTTATATTCATCAGACCAATTCAAAGCCTGAGCATACCGATTAAATCGATCTAGCCATAAATTAAAATTATCGCCTGTTCTTCCATAAAAGAAATCTTGGTCTGCCTTCAGGATGGTAAGCTGATTGGTGGACGTTCTTGCCTTGTTGCTAATGAATCACGGATTTCCTCCAGAGCATCACTGATTTGTTGCATTGCTTAGAGAACGAGTAAACATCAATTTCAAATTTGAAATCCAATCAATGTTTATAAACAACAATCAGTCTAATTCAATCAAGCAAAACAAACAGTTTTTAATCAGAAATCGGGTAAAACACAACTATAATCAGTATTTCCGGGTTGCCCCACAAATATTGTAGCTTTAATGCAGCTTAATCCTGGGTTCTATAGCTAATTAAGTTGTGCTTTAATTGTATTAGATGAACGCAACGTGTTGTTGAGAATAAGTATAACTAACTAACCCCATAATACATAGGTAATCACAGTGTATAGTTATAATAATATTCGCAAATAAAGTTTGAAAGTTCGAATTGTTTCAACTAACCCAATTATTTAACCTTGTGTTAGTATGTTACGCGAATTAATTAAAAACGTACAATATGTGTTAGGTACGCGCTACAATTCAACATCTTTGCAAAGAAGATGGAATAACGGCTTTAGCGATTTTAGCGAGATCTTTAACAAATTTCTTAAACCATTGGACTAAGCCAAGGAATTTCTGCAAAGATTTAACGCTTTTTGGTATGGGAAACGCGACTAAATCTGCGACTTTAGACATGTCAGGAGCGATGCCAAGCGAACTTATGCTATGGCCGAGAAATTTTACTTTGGCATGAGCAAGATGACATTTATCAGGTTTAACCCGTAAGTTCGCGTTTTGAAGTGCAATGAAATACATTTTCAAGATCTTTTAAATGTTCTTTGAAAGTGCGCAAAAAAATGATTACATCGTCGATATAAACAAGGCAGGATTTCCAGTTGAGACCTGCGAGCACAAGCCCCATTACCCTGTGAAAATCTGTGGGCGCATTTTTAAACCAAAAGGTAAAACTTCAAATTCGTAATGGCCAACAGGGCATATAAATGCAGTTTTTTCGCGAGATTTATTATCGAGAGGAATTTGCCAATAACCGGATTTTAGATCTAATGTGCTAAAATACGCGGCAGAGCCTAAGGTATCAAAATAATTGTCAAGTTGAGGAAGAGGATATACTTGCGTTTTAGTTACGTCATTTAAATGGCGATAATCGACAACAGGTCTTAGGGAACCGTCCTTTTTTCCTATGAGAAACAATGGACTAGCCCATGGACTTGTCGTAGGCCGAATAATTTTGTCAGCAAGCATTTCATTAATGATTTTTTGCATAGATTCTCTTCTAGAATGCTCAACACGATAAGTTTTTCCAACAACGGGCGGATTATCCCCAGTATCAATATGATGTTTCATCAAAGGGGTACGTCCGCGAGAGGCTCATTTTTTAAAGCAAAAATAGAGTCATATTTTAGGCAAATTTCACGAATTTGTTGCTATTGGCGAGAATCAACGGCGGAGCCGTTTAAAGCTTTATTGATTGACGCAAAAAGTTCAGGTGTCCTATCATCAAAATTTGAGACATGAGACACGACTTTGGCGTCAGAGGTTAAAGAACCTATTATATCGCCAGAGTCGATGCGAATTGGCGCTTTAAAGATGTTACAGACGCGAACAGGAATTATAGGTTGTGATGCATCGACTATGGAAGGAGCAACAAAAAGTGAAGTTTTTTCCATGAAATCGGAATTTGGTTCAAATAAAGCGATATCAAAATCACAAGAACCATGACTTATATATCCAGGTGTGATTAATTCGTGCCGAGATTGTATGATTACAGGTTCAGGCAGCGAAACATGCACACACACAACACCAGAAGTAGTCATGTTGGGTTTTGCGCGAAATTGCAGTTTTTCCGATGATGATAATAAATTAATTTTTATGCCGTTTATGAAAGCAGAACGCTCGATAGGATTAACCCACATTAATACGGCTTCACAAAAATCATATCCCAAGAGCATGTCTTCCGGCAAATAATCTATTATAGCTACTATTGTAGAAATAGATTGCTCAGCAATAGTGATAGTCATGTTTACTTTATATCATACGACTGCGGTTATTTCGCCTATGCCATGAACAACTTGTGAGACTTGTTTAGGCGGTAAGTTAAAACCAAGGCGCAAAAATGCAGAGGTGGTCATCATGGTGACCTGTGAACCCGTATCGATGTGAGTGGGTACGTCTATGCCATGAACATTAACAAGAATAGTGGGCAAATTTGTCCCAGCATGGCTTACGATCGGAATATTCGGATCAATGGTTTTAATTAGAGGCGAATTTATTTTTTCATAAATCGCGAGACAATGCTGTAAGCGCTCATACTCTTCGAGAAATTCTTGTGACGCGAATAAATTAGAACGTGCGCTAGTTTCTAGCCCTTTCACAGTAACCGTGTTTACATCATTAGGAGACGTAAGGGTTGGCTGCAGTGGGGGCGAATTAAAGGTGGGTTGGTTATCCGCAGTATATGTGACATATGGGCGACTAGAACCGTTATCATTGCGATAGTTCAAATTATAATATGTTCCACGTTGTTTGTTAGGAAACTAAACAAAAGGTGCGTTTTGTCGCGACTTAATTTGCATAGTGATTATCGTGAATGCGAATTTTGATAATTGGCACGCAAATTTTGTTGGTAATCGTTATGATTTTGCCTAAAATTCGATCGTGCTTGCCTCGAATCGAAGCGATTATCATAGTTTGATGAGTGATGTTGACTAGAGTTACAAAATCACGATTGAGACTGATGCCGATTTTGCGAATTCGAATGCAATGGCGAACAATTTTGGCGCAAAAAGAACACGACTGGCTGCAATTGCGAGCTATGGAACTGTTTTTATTTCGATCAGACTGAGTGTTATTATTATTAGACGCTTCTTGTCGCTGACACGTAAAACATTCTGTCGTAGATATGACCTATGCGCTTGCAAAAGGTGCAATACTTACAAGAGGAATTTTCTGGCTTTTCAGCACGCTGATGAGCGATGAAACGTTTTTTGTCGCGAGCAATCAGGCTCAATTTGGTTAGACGCACGAAATGTATCTTTAGGTATTGCGCCTCCCATGGGGGCGGCTGTTACCAATACATACGGCGTTACTGCTTTTTTGTTATCCGCAAATTCTTTATTAGCAAATTCGGCATTTAATGCGTTATCCAAAAATTCAGTCAGCGATGCTCTAGGTTTTTTATGATATGCTTCTTTCGATATGTGAGGTAATAAACCTTGTTTCAATTGATGTCGTAGTAAATAATTAAAATGATGAGAATCGGCTTCAAGATGAGGATCCGCTTTTATTAACTCTTTGCGAAGCGCGAGATAATTAGCTTTAACCGATTTGTTAGGCTGCTGTTTATGTTCCAAAAACGATTGAAAAGCGTTTTGGCGTCCAGTGGACAAAATTCCGCGATTAACGCCTGTTTCGATTTAGAATAAGATTGTTTTATTTCAGCAGGTAACGAATGGAATATGCGCGAAGCGTAGGGATCCAGAAATGATGACATAAATTTTAAGCAATCCGATTTATCGATATTGTAGGTATCAGCGAGCGACTCAAATTCTGCAAGACATGCTCGTATATCTGTTTTATCGCCATTAAAAAATTTTTTATTTGCGATTGCAATTTGGATTTGTGCTATGAAAGGTCCGCAATTTAAAGAATCAGCGAGATGTGATTTGCTGTACAAACCACCGGATGAAGAATCCGAATTATGCCGATGACGACGGCAACGCGATTTACTTTTGTGATGCGAGTGACGAGACGACTATGCGGACGATCGTAGCTGCTTGTCGAGCTTTCGTCAGAAAACTTTATGTGACGTCTCCTTGTAGGTGACTCAGGTAAAGGCGCGGATTCATTTTGCAAGTTTCCGGGTTCGTTATTTATGCCAGATAAGTTTATTTCCAGAGGTTGCATTTCGATGTTTGAAGAATGCAAAATAGGGTTATTAGGCGGTATTTTGAGATTCGTGGGATTTGGTACATAATTATTCGAAGGTATTTCGCCATGAGGCGGAAAATACTGCAGCGGTGGAGGCTGTAAAAGCTGCTGCAAGTTCGAATTTAATGTATTAGGCACAAAAGAAGGTGCATTACGATTTAATGACAGCAAAGGCTTATTTTGCGACGTCTGCAAAATTGATGCCGACGGCTGCGAAATCGTAGGTATATGTTCCGAAAAACCCAGAATTTTGAGATGGTTGCAAAACCGAATTTAAAGGATTTTGAGATAATTCCGTTGCTAACGGTGCTCGGTTCGAAAAATTTTGTCCAAAATTTTCTGAAACAATTTCCGAAGGTGACCGAGAATTTATCGTGCGGTTGCCAGTGGACAACATAGAAGATGCGCGAAGCGCATTTTCTGCACGATTAGCATTTTGACCATTAAATTCAGAAAAATTTTCGCTATCGATAGAGTGGTTAACGCGCTGTGACGGATTATTTTCAACGCAATCAGAAACCAATTGTGGCTTAAGCAAATTACTTAACTCCACGGGCAGTTTATGCATTTCATCCGAACTTCCTTTCTTATCTTGCTTTACGCGCGAAGAAAGGTCAACAAATTGCCTATGAATAGTTTGTAGCGCCTGAAAAAGAAGTTTGTTAGTCACGCCAGAATCAGCACGAGTATTATCGGCAGATTGGCTTGGACTATTATTACGCTCTACGTCAGAACCGGCGTTATAAGGTTCAGAACTAGTTTCACGGTTATTTGACGTGTTAAGGGTAGTCGTATTATCAATAATGGTATTATTTGATGAATTATTGTGAGAAGGATTCGCAAATTGATTAATGAGCGAACGCAAATCACCCAGTATTAAGTCGTTGTCAGACTGTGTAGTACACGCAGCATTGAACGACGGGGGTAATCGATCATTATTCGCACTATTATTTGCATCCTTATTATTTGCATCATTACTCGCATTATTACTCGCGCTATTCGAGTCAACAGGCGCGGTATTTACTTGGCGAGTCGAAGTGGATGGCGTAACAGGTTTTTTCAATTTAGCAGGCGGTGTTCGCAAAGTTAAGTTTCTTCCCTGCCATGTTTGGGTATCAAAATCGTCCAAAAAATACAGCTTTGGGTGAGAAATATTTCAGTACGTCAAAATTTTGCAAAAAGTAAATGTTTCAAATTTAGCCTTTTTTGTTTCAAAAAACAGGTTTTTTCACATAAATAGTATTTGCTTACGCAAAGTAAGATATACCAGACGTGACAAAAACGAAGATACGTAGGACTAAGCCTAAAGAGCGAATCATGTGCGAAATTATAAAAAGACGTAGGTAAAAACCTAGGTAGCAAAAATTCGTCACCGAGAGAAGAAAATGATGAATCGTCGCCTGAGGGTCGACGTTTATAGAAAAATGCGAGCGTGATAGCTGCCTTCGTTGCCAGTGGGTCGACGGAAATAGAAAAATAATGACGACTTTACCACAATACACAAAAACTTTGCCACGGACGCTTACTTAAATGCGCACTGCCACGATCGCAGGTTGATACAATAACAGAGGATGAACAAAATGTTACACATATTAAGATGGCCAAAAATAATGATTTTTGGATCAAAAAATAAATTTTAGATGACTGATCAGTTCGGCTGTAGCTAGCAGCCTTAAAGAGGGACTATCCAGTGTAAATGTAGCGGTTCGCACTGTGTCTACGAAAGACGCAGATACGGGCATGGCTGACATTTGCCTTTGGGACTTACTTACGTAGGTACCTAGACTGCTCTTAACGCTGGTCCCGATCGCGTAGTTGCTAGCAACTTCGATCTTCTGAACTCTTGTAGACCTACGGCTTCGACTCTCTCAGTCCTAATATTGCTGACTGCGCTTCTTGTCGGGAGTCTCAGCAGCTACGCCCTAGGTCCTACAAGTACCTAACCTAGATCCCAGAATTGCCGCGAGGTCAGTTGACCTATCTCAACCCTGCTCAAGTTGATAAATTAGCTTGTTTTCAAAATTTACACTTGATTCGAAATGTTTTGGTTCCTAATGTAAGTAGCACTTTGAAATTTGAAAACAACACCAACGAGCTCTAGACTGATCAATCATCATAAATAATTAAATAATATTTTTGACTAATTTTGGGTTGAGAAAAGAATATTGACTTTTGAACGAAATAAATAATTAAAAACTATTTACCTATCCTTTCCACCAAAAGCTCAGAAGTCCTCGACGGTCGGGGCCGGCCAATCACACCCTCGATATAATTCACCCCTGGGTGGATTTTATAATTTTATTCAACTATGTACACACGGCAGATGTCGTGGAAGCAAAAACAATATCGCTAAACGATAAAATAAAACAAACGACTATCGTCAAAAACTCAACTCCAACTAACATCCCATCATGGGGATCAATACAGTAAAACGGAAGTTTAAGTCAAACTAACATTAAACAAGATTACTCTCAAATCGACTCGTACGATAGTACGATAAGTGGTAAACAAGTTAAACACTTACTATTATCATATACTTAATTCTGTTTTACCGGACAAGTATCTAAAAGATTTTGTAATAAAAAATAAGGGATTTATTTGAGAACTGAAGGCATAGCCACGAGCTCACCCATCCGCAGATGTCAACTCGCAAATGGCTATGTTAACCGATACAGTACCAAGCTGTTTTCGGTAGGCCTGTGCGAACTAATGGAACGAGTTTGCACCGTGTAACTCTCACAGTTACATCTCCCACTAAAATCTAAAAATGCAAAAGAAATCATGCAAGCTTTTCGGCACATTTTTCAATCATCTGTCCACAAACCTTACAAGCACACCTGGGCGTGGGGGGGTTTGGGGGTATGCCCCCCCCCCCCCGAGAAACCAAAATACCCCCCCAGAATTTAATTTTTACAAATTTTTTCGTTTTTCACAATTATTTGATGCCAATAGATAGTGCTCAATGGAAACGTCGAAAAATGGTGTTTTTTTCGCCATACCACAACTTTTAAGGCCATTTTTTGACCTTTGAAAAATCTTGACCCCCCCAGAATTTTCTTGCTGTCCACGTATGCTTACAAGTTGCATACTGATGCAGGAATGGAAATTGTAAATAGCGAATTTCAAAAATTTTTGAAATCAGAATCTGTTTAATCTTTATAGAGTGAAATGAAAGCATCAATAGTAGAACGCTTTAATCGAACACTTAAGGCGTGCATGTGAAGGTATTTTACCAAAAACAACACATATAGCTATATTTACATCTTGCCAAAAATTATTAAAAATTGTACATTTCCAGAGAATGTAAAAGCTAAGAATGAGCGTGAGATCTAAAATAGGCATTCCGCATTCCTGACAGTAAAACTACATTTAAATTTAATATTGGTAATGGAAATGAATTGAAACCGTCAAGATTTTCTAGCGCCAGAAGCGCCGCCAATTACTGTTCTTTCTTTTGTAAAGCTCCAACATTGCGTTTGAAAGCCTGAATCAGTCAAAATATCTTCGTACTACTGTTTGAAATTCGCAGTTTCCTTGTTAGAAGCTTGAACTGAAAAATTGTTTCGATACAAATTTGATAATTTTCTGTTCCCTCTGACTATTAGTATTCACAGAGCTACAAAAATGTTAAGGGCGATGAAAAATGATTAAATTTCTCGGCGATTTGCGCCACTTATTTCAAAACTCTCTGTCAATAAAAAGAAAACGGTAAAAATTTCAAAATTTTCGGCACTTCTCGCCGCTTTACACTTTTATATTTTTGATCGATAGAAACTCTTAAATTAGCTAGGCTTTAAAAAACTCAGTTTTACTAAATATAGCGTTACTGGCATTCAGTACAAAAGTAGTCTTAAAAATTTTTGTGTATGCCCCCCCCCGGAAAAACGGGTGTGGGTAAAATCCGGAAACGGAAACGGAAACGGAAACGGAAACAATGGGTAAAAGCCGGAAACGGAAACGGAAATGGAAACAACGGGTAAAAGCCGGAAACGGAAACGGAAATGGAAACAATGGGTAAAAAGCCGGAACCGGAAACGGAAACGAATCAAAGTGGCGGAACCGGGGTTTTCCTAGTAGGGCCCATAGGGGTCAACACCCCCAGCCCCGTTTCTGCCAAATTCTCTCCAACTGAAGGGGGGTTTAGGGGCTCGGAAACGGGGTACCCCATTATTCGTATGCGCAGTGACTCCCGGTTCCGGTCTGGATGTTTCTCCGCCCTGGGGGCGGTCCAAAGTGGCGGAACCGGGGTTTCCCAAGCAGGGCTCATCAGGGTCAACACCCCAACCCCGTTTCCGCCAAAATTTCTCCTACTGAAGAGGGGTTTAGGGGCTCGAAAACGGGGTACCCCATTATTCATATGCGAAGGTGACCCCGGTTCCGCCAGGGGCTTCTCTGCCCTGGGAGCGGTCCAAAGTGCGGAACCGGGTTTCCCTAAGTAGGGCCTATCAGAGCTAACACCCTCCGACCCCGTTTCCGCCAAAATTTCTCCAACTGAAGGGATTTTAGGGGCTCGGAAACGGGGTGACCCCATTACTCATATGCGAATTGACCGGTCCGCCAGGGTCCCACCGCCCTGGGGGCAGTCCAAAGTGGCGGAACTGAGGTTCCCCAAGTAGTCCTTTCAGGGTCAACACCCCCAACCCCTTTCCGCCAAAATTTCTCCAACTGAAGAGGTGTTTAGGGGTCGGGAACGGGGTACTCCCATTATTCATATGTTGATCTGACCCCGGTTCCGCCAGGGGCTTCTAAGCCCTGGGAGCTGTCCAAAGTGGCGGAACCGGAGTTCCCCAAGTAGGGCCCATCAGGGTCAACACTCCCAACCCCGTTTCCGCCAAAATTTCTCAACTGAAAGGGGGGTTTAGGGGCTCGGAACGGGGTACTGGGGTACCCTGTTTCCGAATAATGGGGCAATCTTTTCCGAGCCCCTAAACCCCGCTTCAGATGGAGAATTTTTGGCGAAAACGGGGTTGGGGCGTTGACCCTGATGGGCCCTACTTGGAGAACCCCGGTTCCGTCACTTTGGACCGCTCCCAGGGCGGAGAAACCCCTGACGGAACCGGGGTCACCTTCGCATATGAATAATGGGGTACCCCCGTTTTCGAGCCCCTAAAACCCCCTTCAGTTGGAGAAATTTTGGCGGAAACGGGATTGAGGGCGTTGACCCTGATGGGCTCGATTTGGGGAACCCCGGTCTCCGCTGCTTTGGGCTGCCCCCAGGGCGGTGAAACCCCCGACGGAACCGGAATCAGATTCACATATGAATAATGGGGTACCCAGTTCCCGAGTCCCTAAACACCCCTTCAGTTGGAGAAATTTTGGCGGAAACGGGGTTGGGGGTGTTGACCCTGAAAGGACTACTTGGGGAACCCCAGTTCCGCCACTTTGGACTGCCCCCAGGGCGGTGAAACCCCGACGGAACCGGGTCAGATTCACATATGAAAGTAGTTATTGTGGCCCCCTGGAGGGATTGGTTAAGGATAGGCAATGCTTAAGCATAGGCAAAGTGGGCGGAGTTTGCACCCTGGCTTTTTGCTGGGTGCATATAAAATTGGTATACCAAAAGTTGAACGCGGCCAGCTCTAACGTCGAGCATAGGCACGCTCTTAAGCATAGGCGAAATTGGTATACCAAAAGTTGAACGCGGCCAGGTCTATTGTTGAGCATAGGCACGCGCTAAAGCATAGGAGAAATTGGTATACAAAAAGGTGAACGCGGCCAGCTGTTGAGCATAGGCACACGCTTCAGCATAGGCGAAATTGGTATACCAAAAGTTGGACGGGTTTATCTCTAATGTTGAGCACAGGCACACGTTTAAGCATAGGCGAAATTGATATACCAAAAGTTGGACAAGTTCGGGTCCTAAAATTTTCCCAAAAAATGCCGGTTTTTTGGAATTTTTTTACATGCAGAAAACGCTAAATTCGAGAATTTTTTATAAATGAGGCATGCGAGTGATGAGATCGTAATGATTGTGTGTCCCTCCAATGAGCAGCCACTTTATCGTAGTGGAGGGGTTTGAGTGCCTCAATGAAGTTAACTGAGAGGCCAGACTAAGAGCTGCTCCCCAGGGCTTGAGTGGCTACTGGGCATGTCTGGCGGTTGGTGGCCGTCAGAAGTTGGCAGGGTGAGCCCATTAAGGGATCACTAGGGGCCCTGCTGGGACCCTAACTGTCAACTTGCTGAGTTTGTCAGCCATGAACCAACTCACTGTTCTATAACCATGATGGAGTTATTAGAGACCGGCCCTCAGTATCCGGCAGACGAGGGTTCTAAAATCTCCGGAGACCCAGCCAGCACTGTGTCGTTGCAAGGCAATGTTGGTGGTCATGCTACTTGCAGCCCAACTAGTGGTGTGTTGTCACAGGGCATCACTGGTGGTCAAGCTACTTGTGGCTCCTCAGTTGCCATAGGGAACCAGGTGGCAGTTGAGGGCGATGCTACTGGAACACCTGCGAAAGGGACTCCTTTGGAGAACCTTTCGGAGAAACTGGGCTCCATAAATTTGCGCAAGCAACTCACTGGGGCCCAGAAACGAAAACTTCGTAAGCAGGCTCGTGCTGCCAGAGCCCTCCAGGGATCTGGCACTAACCTGCCCGAAGTTACAGGTTCTGATCCGAGCAGGGGCACTGGGCAGAACACTGCTCAGGAGGACCCAGCTCCCTCAGAATCTAGGGCAATTAGTAGTGGGGGAGCACAGCAAGCAATTGCTGTTGCACACCCAACTCCTAAGCCCAACAAACAGGCCAAGCGTCGACATCCTAAGGATGACACGCCCACTAGCCTGACACAGCCAGCTAAAAGGTCTAAAAAACCTTCTAGTTACAAAGCAGCAGTTGAGGAATCACTGAAAGTTGGTATTGTCGACTTCAGCAGCGAAGGCGGCATTCCAGCTGATAAGCTTGATACACTCACAGCTGTCTTAACTACAGCCTTGGATCAGGTCGCAAGCACTAGCAAGACCCCTCCAAGGTTTCACTCTTCTGGCCTGTCACATGGCGTTTTTTATATGACATGTGCAGATCAGTTCACTCTGGATTGGCTGAAGAATACCTTAGCTAATCTCGATCCACCTTGGGAAGGAGCTGATCTGCGCGTTTGCAGCAAATCAGAACTTCCCAAGTTGACCAAGTTCACAGTGTTTTTCCCTGGCTTAGCTGACAGGGACTCTGTGTTTTCCAGACTGCAGAACCAGAACCCTGGTTTGTGCACTGGCCTTTGGAGAATCTACAAACGGGAGGAAAAAGAAGGTCAAACCTTCTTTGTCCTGGGAGTGGACCATCCATCGGTCCAGGTGCTTAAGCAGCTGGACTTCAGGCCTTATTTCAAACTTGGGCGTGTCACTTTGATGACACATACCAAGTTGGAATAAGCGCATAATTTGTACATAGATTAGGATGGTTGGTACTAGTACTCTCCCATCCCAATCAGTACTGGAATTATTCCAGATCAACTTGCAGCATAGCCAAGGTGCGACTGGTGTACTTAGTCGCTGCCTAGCAAAACTGCAGACAAAACTAGCGTTGATCCAGGAGCCTTGGATCTATAAGAACAAGGTATGTGGATTAAATGATAAACTATATACTGTGTTAGTAGGGACTGTGGTACAAGGACCAAGGGCTTGCGTGCTTGTCTCACGGAAACTTAACCCAGTGCTCCTCCAACAATTCAGCAACCGTGACATGGTGTCTGTTGAGTTAAGTTATAAAAGTGCAGGGCACTGGCGTAACATCATTGTTACATCAGCATACCTGCCTTTTGACTCTCCTCATTTACCTCCAGGTAGAGCTTTTTCTCTTCTGGTTGACTACTGCAGTAAAAAGCAGATACCACTAATTATTGGGTGTGACGCCAATGCTCACCACAACTTGTGGGGCAGCAGCGATACCAATAAACGTGGGACTGCACTTGCTGAATATTTAGCCTCAACCAATTTAATTTTATTAAATAGGGGAAGCGAACCTACATTTGTTGTGGCAAAGAGACAGGAGGTTATTGATCTAACCTTATGTTCTCTCGACCTCACTAATGATATTAGAAACTGGCATGTCTCACAAGAGGAGTCTCTATCTGACCACAGACAGATACGCTTCTCTTTACATGCTGATTCCTTTTCTTCTAGGTTGTACAGGAATCCAAGGTCCACTAATTGGGCTCTTTTTAAGCAGCACCTTAGTAGTCGCTTGGGTTCTTGGGCTCCTAGTTGCTCAACAAAAGAGGACGTAGAGGGTGCTGTTGACTTTGTACAGCAAGCACTTACATCCTCATATGAGAACTCCTGCACATTACAGAGGGAAAAGAGCAAACCTATTCCCTGGTGGAATAGGGAGCTCCAAGACCTCCGTAAGAAAAGTAGGAGAGCTTGGAATCAAGCGAAATTATCTCAATCAATTTCCGATTGGGCCGATTACCGCAAGGTTCGACAGGAGTATAAGCATCTTATACGCATTAGAAAGCAATTGTGCTGGCAGGACTACTGCTCCAACATTGGAAAAATGTCGGATGCTGCTAGGCTTCGCCGCATTTTATGTAAACCTCAAGTAGGTGAAGTTGGCTCATTAAAACTACCTTCGGGTCAGTATACACTCAACCGAAGGGAAACCCTGCTTCACCTTCTTGACACTCACTTTCCTGGCAGCTTTGCAGTTGGAAATGAGGCATATCCGGACACATTGGGCCCAACCAGTTTTTCTGGCTTTGGTGACCAAGTTCTGGCCTGCAGGGTGATAACACCTGATAAGGTTCGCTGGGCTGTAAAGTCCTTCGAACCCTACAAGACTCCAGGGGTTGATGGCATTTTTCCAGCTCTTTTGCAGGAAGGACTGGACATGCTGGTGAGACCCCTAGTGAATATTTATCGAAGATGCCTAGCACTTGGCTATGTTCCAATAGCCTGGCGGCAAGTAAAGGTCATCTTTATCCCTAAGCCAGGGCGTAGTTCCTATGACCTGGCAAAATCCTTCAGACCAATTAGTCTTTCCTCCTTCTTACTGAAGTGTATGGAAAGATTAATTGATCGCTTTATAAGAGATGGTCCCTTGCTGGAACATCCTTTACATGTTACACAACATGCGTATCAGTGTGGAAAGTCTGTTGATACGGCCCTTCATGAACTAGTTTCTAGAATTGAACGGGCATTAGACAACAAACAATTCACACTGGGCGTTTTTCTGGACATTGAAGGGGCATTTGACAATACAACCTTCAATGCTATCTGCAAAGCAGCATCCAATCATGGCATACATCAGACCATTGTTAAATGGATTGATGCTATGCTAAGATTTCGCCATATCATGACTGACTCTTATGGAGACAGCATGATCTTTACTACCACAAAAGGCTGTCCACAAGGAGGTGTACTATCTCCTTTGCTGTGGTGCCTTGTGGTGGACGAACTTTTGCAGAATTTGCAAAAGTCTGGCCTCTACAGTCAAGGATATGCTGATGATTTGGCAATCCTTGTTACTGGAAGGTTCCTTGACACCATTTCCTCACTTATGGAAAGTGGTTTAGCCAAGGTGGAACAGTGGTGTCACCATAATGGTCTATCTGTGAACCCACAGAAAACCGAAATGGTGCTATTCACTCATAAACGGAAACTTGATGGGTTTAAACCACCAATTTTCTATGGTATGCCACTACAACGTGCAAACCAGGTCAAATTTTTGGGACTTATTTTGGACCAAAAATTAAACTGGCGCAATCATGTAGAGGTCAAATGTCAGAAGGCTGTTAATGCATTCTGGCAATGTCGTAGAGCTGTAGGGAAATCCTGGGGTCTATCACCACGAGTCATGCGATGGCTTTTCGTGTCTGTGATTAGACCCATGATCACCTATGCTGCACTAATCTGGTGGCCTCGTGCACACTTGTCTACTGTGAAATGTCAGCTTAATCATTTACATAGAATGGCTTGCCTCAGCATTTGTAGTGCCATGTGCACCACACCGACTGCAGCCATGGAAGTCTTGCTGGACCTGCCTCCCCTGCATATCTTTGTGGAGGGTTGTGCAAGGGCAGCGGCATATCGACTAAACATAGCTGGCAGTTGGAATGCAAAAGGCAAGGTTGTAGGTCACAATGCTGTTTGGGCTAAGGCCATTAGGCCAGTGCTCAAAATGCCAAGTGACTTCATGGTACCAAAATTTATTTTTGGTAGACTTTATACCATTCAGTTTCCCACTAGGGATGACTGGGAAAAATCTAGAGTGGATATTCTCTTGCCTCCTGGAATTGTCTGCTACACTGATGGATCACGCTTTGTGAATACCTCAGGCGCGGGCATCTACTTCCAGAACTTAAAACAGATGCGGTATTTTACCTTAGGCAGTATGTGTACTGTCTTTCAGGCAGAAATACTTGCTATTTTGCAATGCTGCCGTAGCAGAGAATTGATGGCCCTCAGAAATGAGAACATCTTTATTTGCTCTGACAGTCAATCTGCTCTGAAGTCACTTCTATCTCCAAAAGTGTCTTCAAAGTTAGTTCTCGAGTGTGTTCTTGCTTTGCAAGAACTCTCGCAGTATAACAATGTCAAATTATTATGGGTCCCAGGTCACTGCGGCATTGAGGGCAATGAATTTGCGGATCATGCTGCAAAAATGGGATCAGCACGTAAACATGTTGGCCCAGAACCGGTAGTTGCTGTCTCCAGAGCTGTTGCTAAGGCTGACATCAACAGCTGGGTCAGGGAACAACATGTTCAATATTGGAGTGAGCAAAAGACTTGTCGTCAGGCCAGATCCTTTATGGAGAGGCCATGCAAGAAAATAGCCAGCTCCTTGATCAGCTTAGGTCGTAAGCTGCTTAAGACAGTAATAGGTCTCTTAACTGGACACTGTCCCCTCAACAGACACCTATGTACTATTGGGGTTTCTGACAACCCCAAATGCGCTAAATGTCTGCTCACAGAAGAGGATTCTATCCACTTCCTTTGTCACTGCCCTGGGTTTGATAAGTTGAGAGCTAGGTTCTTCCATGCTCCACATATTGAACCCTCGGCAGTTTTACAGGAGCCCGTTGCTCAACTTTTGGGGTTTATTAAAGCCTCAAAACGTTTGTGCGACTAGCTCTCAAAAGTTTCCGTGGGGTACACAATGGGCTTCTTAGCCTGCGTGAAGGGCTTTCGCCCACCCCTTTATCACTATCACTAATGATTGTGTGTAGCATATAAAGTAATAACTTTTTCAGCCTGAGGCCCTTGATAGACTTTTCTTATTTTCTTATAATAAGAAAATAGAAGGGAATTTTTTCCTGTGAATTTTTAAAAATATGAAAAAGGGTGGACTGGGGGTAATTTGGGCTGAAACTTTCAAAAATGTTGGTAAAAAGTTTCTACGACCGCTCCCTGGATTACTGTAGCTTTTTGCCAATTTGGGCTAAAAACGTTTTTGGGCCGTAGCTCCTCAGGCATTGCTCCTACAGCGTCGCCATCTCTTGGATTTGGTTGTCCCAAAGGGACTCAAATCTGCCTAGGTAAAATTTTGCGCTCTTTTCAATGAAAAAAGTCCCGTTTCATTAAAGTCAATAGTTCGCGAGCTACAGTAAGAAATAAAAAATTGATGATTTTTTCAAAGGCTCTAGCTCAAAATTGACCATTGATCCCTTATTGATATTTTACTATAATATGCAGTCTGAGGTGTAGAACAAGGATATATAAGTGACGGATTTTTAATTTCTGTTGCCGGGATCCTGTTTCCTGAAATGTGTCATTTTTTAGCAATTTTTTTAAAAATTAGCATTTTTTGTATCAACAGTTTGACTTTATTGGACAATTAAGCGCACAAATAGAATCAAAATTTAATGCTGAATCCGAAAATGTCATTATTTTTTCGATTTGAGTAATTTTTCATGGAGCTACAGTATCTACAGTAAGAAAAATCTATCATTCTGAAAAATTGTGTTAAAACAGTTTGCATTGAAGCTAGATCAGATTTAAAAAAGCCATTAGATGCACCTTAAAAAGATCTATCGATTGGTGCAAAAAACTTGGAGCTAGCATCGACCTACAGTAAGCTACAGTAATCCAACGTGTGATTTTTTTGTCAGTCAATATCTTGCTAACGCGCCCGCGATTTTTTTGATACTTTGCATGTGTAAAGAGTATTGTCTAAGGATTCTAGCGGTTTAAGTTTCATGATTTTAAGTAGGATATTACTTGAGATATAAGGCTTTAAAGGTTTGTTAAAATACGGCTAATCTTATAGATTAGCCAAGATGTTGCTATGCGAGTTTTTATATTTTTTTCTGTTGGCGGGTACTCTAAGCATCATAAGAAAAAAAGTTTGTCAAGATTGGACTAATATCCGTGGAGTTATGAATTTTCAAAGTTTTGCTCAATTTTGATAGAGGTTTATGTGTAGTCACAGATATGAAATTTCCGTAAATATTATGCATGCTAAGGATACATGGTGCAGAGGTGGTATAATTATGCTCTTTTACCCCTGATTAATTACTGTAGCTGACTAAGCTTAATTTATTCCAGATAATGAAACAAGCATTTGGAAGCAGAGAAGTTACAATTCCGAAGTTACAGTAACCTGATTACTATTAGGTTGATGTTTGCACATTTTGTGTTATTGTGTACTATGATTGAACAATGATTCTAGAATAAAGGACATGATCGTTATTAGTTATCAAAAGGTAAAGAAGAACAAGAGAAAAGCGCAAAGTGATATATTTCATGACGTACATTGCTGTGTTTATGAAACAATTCAATGTCATCTTGATCGCAAGTTACGTATTTACAATGATAAGAAATTAGTGTGATATAACTTTGATTGAAAAGCTCATTACTGTAAATTCAATTTTTTTGCAAGCCTCTGCTTGATTGCTGTCTGCTACTGTTATTTGGTCAGACTTTAGGGCATGGATGCAAAAGGAGATTGAGATGGGGAGGGGTGAAAACGGATTAGTATATTATTGGTGTGGCTGAAATGCAGAAATGGAGATGGAAAATGGGTAAAAGCCGGAAATGGAAAATGAAAAATGTAAAAGTGGGTAAAAGCCGAAAATGGAAGCAGCAATACCTATAATGCTGTCCCTAAATGGGTAACATGGAGCTCTTGGTACTCCAAAAGGAACAAGATGTCCTATGAATGACTTTAAAGGCCATGCTAGATTCCATTTTATGGAGTTTCATGAATTTTTATGAATCACAAGCTCTCTCATTTTTTTCGAATTGCTGGCTTCAAGGAAAGCTTTGAACAAAATGTGCAATAGTGAACAGGATAAAACACATTTGTTATGGCCGAAACATAAGTAGAATTCAAGGAAAGCAGGGCGCAGCCCTGCTTTTCATTAATTTCATCATGATTTTTTTGTGTTATTCACCACTAATGGCAAATAATGAATTTAGGTGATCTGGAAGTTTCCAAAAGTGATTTTTTGTCTTTAAGGGATTATGTCTACTTAGCAAAGCGCTTGGCCTAAATTTTTAGGGGGAAGAAAGATAAATGGCCAAGTTAAAATTTATGCTTTTTGGTTTTTTGTCATTAAGGTTAGGTAATTAAACTTGGCGATCTTCTGAGAGTTTCCAAAAGAGAATTATTTTCTTATTGAGAGGATTCTAGAATTTTTGGCAAATATGCCCCTAAGTTACCTCAGTGTACAAGTTTTTTGTTGATTGGTTTTTTGAACATTCGTTTTTTTCAACTTGGAAAGCTATCTAGGTATTTTATAAACCTTCTGAAAAGTACTTGAGGATGGGTTTTTTATTTGAAAGCTCAATTCTGTACTGCTTTAGAGAACAAAGTCTTATCCTGATGGTTAAAATTTTAGATAATTCATCCAGATTCTCACAATTTTTCAACATTTTCCAGATATAGGCAAGAATTAATTTTTTCCCAAGAATTGAGGGATTGAGCCTAAGCCTAAGCCTAACCCCACTTTTTACTGCATAAGTATTTACATTTGTTCTAATTTTGTAGATCGTGGGTGTGTTTACAAAAAGGGCAAGAATTCAATTTTTTGCAAGAAATATAGCCTAAGCCTAAGCCAATGCCCACTCTTTTGAAATGACTAAAATCTTGGATAAATCATTCAATCTTTTCAAAAAATGGGTAAGAATTCAATTTTAAAATCTTTGATAATTCATTCAACCTTTTCCACAAATGGGCAAGAATTAAATTTTTAGCAAGAAATATAGCCTAAGCCTAAGCCCACTCTTTTGAAATGGTTGAAATCTTGGATAATTCTTTCAACCTTTACCAAAAACGGGTAAGAATTCAATTTTTAGCGAGAAATATAGCCTAAGCCTAAGCCCACTCATTTGAGATGGTTAAAATCTTTAATAATTCATTCAACCTTTTCCAAAAATGGGCAAGAATTAAATTTTTAGCAATAAATATAGTCTAAGCCTAAGCCCACTCTTTTGAGAGAATGAAGGAAGCTAGATGGCAAAGTTAAAATTTAAGGTTTTTGGTTTTTTGTCATTAACGTCAGGTAATTAAACTCGGCGATCTTCTGAGTTTCCAAAAGCGAATTATTTTCTTATTGAGAGGAGAGGATGGGCAAAACATAAGTAGAATTCAAGGAAAGCAGGGCGCAGCTCTGCTTCCTATCAATTTCATCATGAATTCCCAAATTTAGGGTTATTCACCACGAATGGCAAATAATGTTTAAGGTGATCTCCTGAAAGTTTGCAAAAGTGATTTTTTGTCTTCAAGGGATTATGTATACTCAGCAAAGCGCTTGGCCTAAACTTCGAGAGGGAAGAAAGCTAGATGGCAAAGTTAAAATTTATGGTTTC
Source organism: Mermis nigrescens (assembly GCA_036768485.1). Taxonomy (NCBI): domain Eukaryota; kingdom Metazoa; phylum Nematoda; class Enoplea; order Mermithida; family Mermithidae; genus Mermis; species Mermis nigrescens. The sequence goes on along the minus strand of JAVLUZ010000141.1, from coordinate 3,590,864 downwards.
TGGTTTTTGTCATTGAGGTCAGATAATTAAACTTGGCAATATACTGAGAGTTTCCAGAAGCAAATTATTTTCTTATTGAGAGGATTCTAGAATTTTTGGTGAATATGTTCCTAAGTTACCTCAGTGTACAAGTTTTTTGAGGATTGGATTTTTGAACTTTGGTTTTTTCAAGTTGGAAGCTATCTAGGTATTTTATAAACTTTCTAAAAAGTACTTGAGGGTGGGTTTTTCATTTGTAAGCTTGATTATGTACTGCATTAGAAAAGAGGCTTATCTTGATGGTTAAAGTCTTGAATAATTCATCCAGATTGTCACAATTTTTCAACATTTTCCAGAAACAGGCAAAAATTCATTTTTTCCGAGAATTGAGGGATCAAGCCTAAGCCTAATCCCAACCCCACTTTTTACGCATAAGTATTTACATTTGTTTTAATTTTTAGATGGTGAGTGTGTTTCCAAAAAGGGCAAGAATTCAATTTTTTTGCAAGAAATATAGCCTAAGCCTAAGTCTAACCCCACTCTTTTGAAATGATTGAAATCTTGGATAAATTATTCAATCTTTTCCAAAAATGGGTAAGAATTCAATTTTTAGCAATAAATATAGCCTAAGCCTAAGCCCACTCATTTGAGATAGTTAAAATCTTTGATAATTCATTCAACATTTTCCAAAAATGGGCAAGAATTCAATTTTTAGCAAGAAAATAGCCTAAGCCTAAGCCCACTCTTTTGAAATGGTTAAAATCTTTGATAATTCATTCAACCTTTTCCAAAAATAAGCAAGAATTCAATTTTTAGCAAGAAATATAGCCTAAGCCTAACCCCGCTTTTTACTGTATAGGCATTTTCATATGTTCTTTCATTTTCAGGGTGCAACATTTATTGATGAAGAATTATATTCCTTTTACTACTTTTTGGAATTATACCAGTTTCATACAACAGAATTCAAATTGCAAAGTCTATGGCTTTTCAGGTAATGGTGCAACATAATCTACCAGGCCCATTTTACCATCCTTCGTGTTACATGTATGCATTTAATGGCTCAAAATTAGGGGGTAATCATGGCTGTTTTTAAAGGGGGAGGGGGTAAATGACCTTCAAAAACACCCAAAAACTGCCAAAAATGTAATAATTCTAAAAATTGGGGGAAGAGAGTCAAAAATTTACTGGCATTGAGGGGGAAAGGGGGAAGATCAATTTCAGGTTGGGAATCCCCTTCTTACTGTATGGGTAAGCCATTTTTCAGTTTACCTCTGTCATGGCTTTTTGAAGTTTGATTTTAAATAATTAGTTTTGCTATATGTTCTGTGAATATGTAATCCTTAGTTGACCAACATGGTGCGCTGAGCACACCATGTGAGTGCAGTGAGCACAAACATTGTGTGCTTTGCGCACCATGCGAGCTAAGCAAGCATGTAAAGGTGTTAGAAGTTGTAAAAGGGTATATGGTGTTCAAAGCACACCTGAGAGTCATGCAAGTGCAAGCATAGTGCGCAAAGTGCATTGTGAAAGTGCAGCAAAGTCAAGCATGCCCTTTTTTAGTTATACAAAGTTAGTGTAGTGCTTGAATTAAGATCAGGGAGGGGAGGATGTTTTTCAAGGATAACTGTCAAAGTTTAAATTTTTGATTTTTGCAACTGCGCAAAGCGCACCATGCAAGCAAAGCGAGCAGATATAGGTGCGCAAAGTGGACAATGAAAGCAAAGCGAGTGCATGTAGGTGCGCGAAGTGCACGATGCAAGCAAAGCAAGCGCATATAGGTGTGGGAAGCACACCATGCGAGCGAAGCAAGCACATGTAGGTGCGTGAAGCGCACCATGCAAGCGAAGCGAGTGCGTGTAGGTTCACAAAGCGCACCATGCGAGTGAAGCTAACGCGTATAGGTGCGCAAAGCGCACTATGCGAGCATGGCGAGCGCGTACATGGTGAAGAAAGCGCACCAAGCAAGTGAAGCAAGCACATACAAGGTGACAAGGTGCACCATGCAAACAAAGTGAGTCTGTATCAAAATACAAAAGGTTGCACGTTTAAGCAGGTGGCTGGAATCAGTACAAAGCGGCGCAGCCGCGCTTTCAAATTTTTAAGTTGTCTTATGTTCTAGCTGAAAACATTAATGGTCAAATGACACTCATAAGTATATTTAGGGGTGAGAACATTTCTAGGGGGATAAGCCCTTCCTTTTTAAGTTCATGATGTTGAAGGTGCCAAGTAAACTGTAAAGTGAATAATTTTGGAATATGATCAAGCACTGCAAAATACAAAAGACATATGGGCGCCAAGCGCCTACTGTTTCATGATATAACATTAATTGTAAATACCAGAATACAGTCTTAGTAAATCATCTTCTATAGACTACACTGATTGATTTGCTTATTCAGGGATTGGGTACAGTTACAGTAGCAGCAATATAATGCTTTCCCTAAATGGGTAACATGGAGCTCTTGGTACTCCAAAAGGAACAACATGTCCTATGAATGAATTTAAAGGCCATGCTGGATTCCATTTTATGGAGTTTCATGAATTTTTATGAATCACAAGCTCCTCATTTTTTTCGAATTGCTGGCTTCAAGGAAAGCTTTGAACAAAATGTGCAATAGTGAACAGAATAAAACACATTTGTTATGGCCGAAACATAAGTAGAATTCAAGGAAAGCAGGGCGCAGCCCTGCTTTCCATCAATTTCATCATAATTTTTTTGTGTTATTCACCACTAATGGCAAATAATGAATTTAGGTGATCTCCTGGAAGTTTCCAAAAGTGATTTTTTGTCTTTAAGGGATTATGTATACTTAGCAAAGCGCTTGGCCTAAATTTTTAGGGGGAAGAAAGATAGATGGCCAAGTTAAAATTTATGCTTTTTGGTTTTTTGTCATTAAGGTTAGGTAATTAAACTTGGCGATCTTCTGAGAGTTTCCAAAAGAGAATTATTTTCTTATTAAGAGGATTCTAGAATTTTTGGCGAATATGCCCCTAAGTTACCTCAGTGTACAAGTTTTTTGTTGATTGGCTTTTTGAACATTCATTTTTTTCAACTTGGAAAGCTATCTAGGTATTTTATAAACCTTCTGAAAAGTACTTGAGGATGGGTTTTTTATTTGAAAGCTCAATTCTGTACTGCTTTAGAGAACAAAGGCTTATCTTGATGGTTAAAAGTTTGGATAATTCATCCAGATTCTCACAATTTTTCAACATTTTCCAGAAACAGGCAAGAATTCATATTTTTTCCAAGAATTGAGGGATCAAGCCTAAGCCTAAGCCTAACCCCACTTTTTACCGCATAAGTATTCACATTTGTTTTAATGTTTTAGATGGTGGGTGTGTTTCCAAAAAGGGCAATAATTCAATTTTTTTAGCAAGAAATATAGCCTAAGCCTAAGCCAAACCCTACTCTTTTGAAATGATTAAAATCTTGGATAATTCATTCAACCTTTTTCAAAAAATGGGCAAGAATTAAACTTTTAGCAAGAAATATAGCCTTAGCCTAAGCCCACTCTTTTGAGAGAGGGAGTAGAAAGCTAGATGGCAAAGTTAAAATTTAAGGTTTTTGGTTTTTTGTCATTAAGGTCAGGTAATTAAACTTGGCGATCTTCTGAGTTTCCAAAAGCGAATTATTTTCTTATTGAGAGGAGAGGATGGCCGAGACATAAGTAGAATTCAAGGAAAGCAGGGCGCAGCCCTGCTTTCCATCAATTTCATCATGAATTCCCAAATTTTGTGTTATTCACCACTAATGGCAAATAATGAATTTAGGTGATCTCAGAAAGTTTCCAAAAGTGATTTTTTTGTCTTTAAGGGATTATGTATACTTAGCAAAGCGCTTGGCCTAAATTTTGAGAGGGAAGAAAGCTAGATGGCAAAGTTAAAATTTATGATTTTTGGTTTTTTGTCATTAAGGTCAGATAATTAAACTTGGCGATCTTCTGAGAGTTTCCAAAAGCGAATTATTTTCTTATTAAGAGGATTCTAGAATTTTTGGCGAATATGTCCCCAAGTTACCTCAGTGTACAAGTTTTTTGAGGATTGGCTTTTTAACATTGGTTTTTTCAACTGGGGAGCTATCTAGGTATTTTATAAACCTTCTAAAAAGTACTTGAGGGTGGGTTTTTCATTTGATAAGCTCGATTCTGTACTGCTTTAGAGAACAAGGCTTATCTTGATGGTTACAAGTCTCGGATAATTCATCCAGATTCTCACAATTTTTCAACATTTTCCAGAAAGAGGCAAGAATTCATTTTTTTCCAAGAATTGAGGGATCTAAGCCTAAGCCTAACCCCACTTTTTACTGCATAAGTATTTACGTTTGTTTTAATTTTTAGATGGTGGGTGAGTTTCCAAAAAGGGCAAGATTCAATTTTTTGCTAGATTAGCCTAAGCCTAAGCCAAACCCCACTCTTTTTAAATGATTAAAATCTTGGATGATTCATTCAACCTTTTCCAAAAAATGGGCAAGAATTAAATTTTTAGCAAGAAATATAGCCTAAGCCTAAGCCCACTCTTTTGAAATGATTAAAATCTTGGATAATTCATTCAACCTTCTCCAAAAATGGGCAAGAATAAAATGTTTAGCAAGAAATATAGCCTAAGCCTAAGCCCACTCTTTTGAAACGGTTATAATCTTGGATAATTCTTTCCAACCTTTTCCAAAAATAAGCAAGAATTCAATTATCAGCGAGAAATATAGCCTAAGCCTAACCCCACTTTTTACTGTTTAGGTAATTTCATATGTTTTTTTTCATTTTCAGGTTGCAACATTTATTGATGAAGAATTATATTCCTTTTACTACTTTTTGGAATTATACCAGTTCTATGCAACAGAATTCAAATTGCAAAGTCTATGACTTTTCAGGTAATGGTGCAACATAATCTACCAGGCCCATAAAAGGATCTCGATAAGAGGGTCAGGGCAGACCCTAACTAAAATAATTAAAGTCTTGGATTACTCATACAGATTCTCATAAAAACCTAGGTTTTCAACCTGTTCCGAAAGTAGTGCAAATTTTAACTCTTTCCTAAGAATAGGGTAGTCAATTATTTTCTGGCTCTGCACTAGATAGGGGATGTCAGACTTTTGGTGGGGAGTATTTACCATCCTTCGTGTTACATGTATGCATATAATGGCTCAAAATTAGGGGGTAATCATGGCTGTTTTTAGAGGGGGAGGGGGTAAATGACCTCCAAAAACACAAAAACTGCCAAAAATGTAATAATTCTAAAAATTGGGGGAAGGGAGTCAAAAATTTTCTGGCATTGAGGGAAAAAGGGGGAAGATCAATTTCAGGTTGGGAATCCCCTTCTTACCCCTGTTACTTGTATGGGTAAGGCATTTTTCAGTTTACCTGTGTCATGGCTTTTTGAAGTTTGATTTTAAATAATTAGTTTTGCTATATGTTCTGTGAATATGTAATCCTTAGTTGACCAACATGGTGCGCTGAGCACACCATGTGAGTGCAGTGAGCACAAACATGGTGTGCTTTGCGCACCATGCGAGTCAAGCAAGCATGGAAAGGTGTGTGAAGTAGTAAAAGGGTATTTGGTGTTCAGAGCACACCTTGGGAGTCAAGCAAGGGCTTGCATGGTGTGCAAAGTGCATTGTGCAAGTGCAGCAAAGTCAAGCATGCCCTTTTTTAGTTATTAAACAAATTAAGTGTAGTACTTGAATTAAGTTCAGGGAGGGGATAAGTTTTTGAAAGGTAAGTGTCAAAGTTTAAATTTTCGATTTTTGCATCTTTAAGCTTTTTAGTTATTATAAAAATTAAGCGTAGTACTTCAACTAAGTTCAGGGAGGGGATAAGTTTTTTGAAAGGTAAGTGTCAAAGTTTAAATTTTCGATTTTTGCATCTTTAAGCTTTTTAGTTATTATACAAATTAAGCGTAGTACTTCAATTAAGTTCGAGGAGGGGATAAGTTTTTGAAAGGTAAGTGTCAAAGTTCAAATTTTTGATTTTTGCAACTGTGCGAAGCACACCATGCGAGCAAAGCAAGCACATATAGGTGCACAAAGTGGACAATGCAAGCAAAGCGAGCACATGTAGGTGCGCAAAGCACACCTGCAAGCAAAGCAAGCATGTATAAGTTCGCGAAGCGCACTGTGCGAGCAAAGCAAGCACATGTAGGCACGTGAAGCGCACCATACGAGCAAAGCGAGCGCATATATGGTGAACAAAGCGCACCATGCAAGTGAAGCAAGCACATACAAGGTCACATGGTGCATCATGCAAGAAAAGTTAGTCTGTATCAGAAAACAAAAGGTTGCACGTTTGAGCAGGCGGCTGGAATCAGTACAAAGCGCGGCGCAGCCGCGCTTTCAAATTTTTAAGTTGTCATATGTTCTAGCTGAAAAGATAAATGGTTTATGACAGTCATAAGTATATTTAGGGGTGTGGGAACATTTCTAAGGGGGATAAGCCCATCCTTTTCCAGTCCATGATGTTGGAGGTGCTTAAGTAGACTGTAAAGTAATTAATTTTGGAATATGATCAAGCACTGCAAAATAATTTATTACCCAGCAGAGAAATAGGCGCCAAGCGCCTACTGTTTCATGATATTACATTAATTGTAAATACCTGAATACAGTTACAGTAAACCATGTTCTATAAGCTACACTGATTAATTTGCTACTTCAGGGATTGGTTCTCTCTTATTTTCTTCATAACTTTCTCAATTCTTGACCAACTTTCAGAAATTTTTTTTTGTTTTGTAGAGAATTTTACGGCCTTCTCCGTGAGCGAAGCGAACAAACCAGACTATGCGCGCAGCGCATAGTCTGTTCTTATAATAAGAAAGTAGAAGGGAAATTTTTCTAGCGATTTTTTAAAAATATGAAAAAGGGTGTACTAGGGGTAATTGGGGCTGAAACTTCCAAAAATGTTGGTTAAAACTTTCTACGACCACTCCCTGGATTACTGTAGATTTTAGCCAATTTTGGCCCAAAACGTTTTTTTGCCCGTAGCTCCTCAGGCATTGCTCCTAGAGCCTCGCCATCTTCTGGATTTGTATCTCCAAAGGAGACAAATCGGCTTGGGTAAAATTTTGCGCTCTTTCCAATGAAACAAGTCCCGTCTCATAAAAGTCATTGGTTCGCGAGCTACAGTAAGAAATCTGAAACTAGCACTTTTTTCTCTCCAAATTTTCTCAAAAACGGCTGCACAGAATTTTTTTATTTTTACATATGTGGTTCTAAATCGGGTCGTCTATCATATATATCTTTCTTTGCTCATAAATTGTTGATGTCGGGTTACTGTAGCCTCAAATGTGCCATTTTTTTGCTGTTTTTTTTAAAATGAGCATTTTTCATGTCAACGTTTTGATTGTATTGAACAAATAAGCACATAAATAGAATTAAAATTTGACGCTGAATCCGAAAATGTCCTTACTTTTTTGATTTGATGTTTTCTCCGTGTTCTACAGTAATCTACAGTATGAAAAATCGCTACTTTTTATAAACAGCTGTAAAAGTGTTTCTAATGAAGCAAAATCACTTTTATTAGCATCATTAGATGCGCCTTAAAAAGATCTATCGACTGATGCTAAAAACTTTGTGATTCCATTGACCTACAGTAAGCTACAGTAATAACACGTTTTATTTTAATAATGCATTGTTTGTCATTAGATATCTTGACGAGATTCTCGTCATTTTTTTGGATACTTCATTTTCTAAAAGAGTATTGTCTAAGGATTCTAGCGGTTTAAGTCTCATGCGTTTAAATAGGATACTTCTCGAGAAATAGAATTTCTTACAGTATAAAAAATTGATACTTTCAATAAACCATAATAAAAAGGTTTCTTGAAATGCTAGATCATTTCCATTAGCATCATTAGATGCGCCTTAAAAGGATCTATCGATTGGTGCAAGAAATTTTTCTCTAGCATGAATCTACAGTAAGCTACATAAGCTACAGTAAGACACCATGTTTTTTGATGCAGGGATGTAACTCTCTCAAGTCCGGGTAAACCCCCTCAACTTTTTTTAATAAGTAGCTAAGACCCTTCTGAGTAACGTCCAAGTAGTGGCATAGCTGAGAAAAGTCTGTAACTTGAGTAATGTGTGTGTAAAGTTTTGTTTAAACAAATCAATTTTTTAATAGGTTACTGTAGCGGCAGAATTTTTTTTTATAAGTTTTTAAAAGGTTTATGTGGTAAGCTACTAAACAAAAAAAAGGTTGTTCAAATTGGATCAATATTAAAGGGGCAGCGAATTTTTGAAGTTTTGCTTATTTTAAAAAAAATGCTCCCAGAAGAGTTAGAATGTACAAAATTCTGACAATGAACGGTCAATTCAAATCTTTTGCCAAACGACTGCAGTTGTGCAAATTTATACACCTTAAGCTGTTTGTGGGTGTCCTAGCAATCATAACAAAGAAAAGTTTCTCTAGATTGGATCAATATTGGCAGAATAATGAATTTTTAAATTTTTAGCATTTTTAGAGTACAGTGTAACGAGAGAGCAATGACTGTAGCTGACTTAACTTTATGTAATTCAGAGTATGAAATAAACATTCAAAAGCAGAGAAGTCACAATATCGAAGTTACAGAAACCTTATTAGTATTAGGTTGATGTTTGCATTTTTTGGGTTATGGTGCTCTATGATCGAACCATATCTTGAATAAAAGTTTAGATAATTATTAGTAATGAAAAAGTAAAGAAGAACCTGAAAAAAGCCCAAAGCAATAAATTTATTGATTTAATTCTATTGATAAAATAATTTGATGTCATCTTCGTTGCAAGTTACATATTTACTGTGACATGATTTTTGATCAAAAAGCTGATTACTGTGAATTCTATCTCATGCAAGCTTTTGCATGTTCTTATAATAAGAAAGTAGAAGGGAAATTTTTCTAGCGATTTTTTAAAAAATATGAAAAAGGGTGTACTAGATAGGGGATATCAGACTTTTGGTGGGGAGTATTTACCATCCTTTGTGTTACATGTATGCATGTAATGGCTCAAAATTAGGGGGTAATCATGGCTGTTTTTAAAGGGGGAGGGGGTAAAGGACCTCCAAAAACACCCAAAAACTGCCAAAAATGTAATAATTCTAAAAATTGCGGAAGGGAGTCAAAAATTTACTGGGATTGAGGGGGAAAGGGGGAAGATCCATTTTCAGGTTGGGAATCTCCTTTTTACCCCTGTTACCTGTATGGGTAAGGCATTTTTCAGTTTAACTCTGTCATGGCTTTTTGAAGTTTGATTTTAAATAATTAGTTTTGCTATATGTTCTGTGAATATGTAATCCTTAGTTGACCAACATGGTGCGCTGAGCACACCATGTGAGTTCAGTGAGCACAAACATGGTGTGCTTTGCGCACCATGCAAGCTGAGCAAGCATGTAAAGTTGTTAGAAGTTGTAAAAGGGTATATGGTGTTCAAAGCACACCTTGAGAGTTATGCAAGTGCAAGCATAGTGCGCAAAGTGCTTTGTGAAAGTGCAGCAAAGTCAAGCATGCCCTTTTTTAGTTATACAAAGTTAGTGTAGTGCTTGAATTAAGATCAGGGAGTGGAGGATGTTTTTCAAAGATAACTGTCAAAGTTTAAATTTTTGATTTTTGCAACTGCGCAAAGCGCACCATGCAAGCAAAGCAAGCAGATGTAGGTTCGCAAAGTGGACAATGAAAGCAAAGCAAGTGCATGTAGGTGCAAGAAGCGCACTATGCAAGCGAAGCGAGCGCATATGGGTACACGAAGCACACCATGCAAGCAAAGCAAGCACATGTAGGTGCGTGAAGTGCACCATGCAAGTGAAGCGAGCGCATGTAGGTTCACAAAGCACACCATGCGAGCAAAGCTAGCGCATATAGGTGCGCAAAGCGCACTATGCAAGCAAGGCGAGCACGTATATGGTGAACAAAGCGCACCATGCAAGTGAAGCAAGCACATACAAGGTCACAAGGTGCACCATGCAAACAAAGTGAGTCTGTATCAGAATACAAAAGGTTGCACGTTTGAGCAGGTGGCTGGAATCAGTACAAAGCGCGGCGCAGCCGCGCTTTCAAATTTTTGAGTTGTCATATGTTCTAGCTGAAAACACAAATGGTTAATGACACTCAAAAGTATATTTAGAGGTGTGGGAACATTTCTAGGGGGGTAAGCCCATCCTTTTCCAGTCCGTGATGTTGAAGGTGTCTAAGTAGACTGTAAAGTAATTAATTTTGGAATATGATCAAGCACTGCAAAATAGTTTATGACCATGCAGAGAAATGGGCGCCAAGTGCCTATAACATTAATTGTAAATACCTGAATACAGTTACAGTAAACCATGTTCTATAAGCTACACTGATTGATTTGCTACTTTAGGGATTAGGTCTCCTTATTTTCTTCATACCTTTCTCAATTCTTGACCAATTTTCATAAATTTTTGTTTGATTTGTAGCCTACAACCTTAGTTCGTGAGTGAAACAAACAATCCAGACTATGCGTGCATTTTTTCCCAGTAAATTTTTTAATAATCTTCTTATTTTGTTCATAACTTTATAAATTTTCATCCAATTTTGACAATATCTTTTTTGTTTTGTAGAGAATTTTACGGCCTTCTCCGTGAGCGAAGCGAACAAACCAGACTATGCGCGCAGCGCATAGTCTGGTTTCTTATAATAAGAAAGTAGAAGGGAAATTTTTCTAGCGATTTTTTAAAAATATGAAAAAGGGTGTACTAGGGGTAACTTGGGGCTGAAACTTTCAAAAATGTTGGTAAAAACTTTCTACGACCGCTCCCTGTATTACTGTAGCTTTTTGCCAATTTTGGCCCAAAACGTTTTTTTGCCCGTAGCTCCTCAGGCATTGCTCCTAGAGCCTCGCCATCTTCTGGATTTGTATCTCCAAAGGAGACAAATCGGCTTGGGTAAAATTTTGCGCTCTTTCCAATGAAACAAGTCCCGTCTCATAAAAGTCATTGGTTCGCGAGCTACAGTAAGAAATCTGAAACTAGCACTTTTTTCTCTCCAAATTTTCTCAAAAACGGCTGCACAGAATTTTTTTATTTTTACATATGTGGTTCTAAATCGGGTCGTCTATCATATATATCTTTCTTTGCTCATAAATTGTTGATGTCGGGTTACTGTAGCCTCAAATGTGCCATTTTTTTGCTGTTTTTTTTAAAATGAGCATTTTTCATGTCAACGTTTTGATTGTATTGAACAAATAAGCACATAAATAGAATTAAAATTTAACGCTGAATCTGAAAATGTCATTATTTTTTAGATTTGAAGAATTCTTCACGGAGCTACAGTATCTACAGTAAGAAAAATTGATCATTCTGAAAAATTGTGTTAAAGCTGTTTCTATTGAAGCTAGATCGGATTTAAAAACGTCATTAGATGCGCCTTAAAAAGATCTATCGATTGGTGCAAAAAACTTGGAGCTAGCATTGACCTACAGTAAGCTACAGTAATCTATTGCGTGATTTTTTTGTAAGTAGATATCTCGGCGACGCGCCCATAGCTTTTTTTGATACTTTGTTCGTATAAAGTGTGTTGTCTAAGGATTATAGCGGTCTAAGTCTCATGATTTCAAATTAGATATTACTTGAGAAATGAGGCTTCAAAGTTTAGCCAAAAAATGGCAAATTTTGGACTTTTGCCAAAATGTTGGTATGCAAATTTTTATATTTTTCCCTGTTGGCGGGTGCTCTAAGCATCATAACAAAAAAAAGTTTGTCAATATTGGACTAATATTCGTGGAGTTATGAATTTTCAAAGTTTTGCTCAATTTGAAAAAAGTGCTTCAGGCAGGGTTTAGAACGTAGTTTTTGTGAACGCGTTGACGGGTGCTCTAAGCATCATAACATTGATGCCAGGGTAATAGTTTTCCTTGCAAGGGTCTATCTAGGCCAAGGGTAAGTCATTAAAACCAATTTTGATAGAGGTTCATGTATAGCCACAGATTTGAAATTTCAGTGTATTTTAGGCATGCTAAGGATACATGGTGCAGAGGACTAATCTTTATTTATTTTAGATTATGAAACAAGCATTTGGAAGCAGAGAAGTCACAATTCCGAAGTTACAGTAACCTGATTACTATTAGGTTGATGTTTGCACATTTTGTGTTATTGTGTACTATGATTGAACAATGAATCTAGAATAAAGGATATGATCGTTATTAGTTATCAAAAAGTAAAGAAGAACTAGAGAAAAGCATTAGGCAATACATTTCATGACATCAATCAAAGTGTTGATGAAACATTTTAATGTCATCTTAGTTGCAAGTTACATATTTACTTCATAATGAATTTGACTGAATTGCTTATTACAGTAAATACAATCTTCAGCAAGCTCGGCATGAATGTTGCCTGCTATTGTGATTTGGTCAGACTTTAGGGCATGCATGCACAAGGAGAGTGAGATGAGGAGCGGTGAAAACGGATTAGTATATTATTGGTGTGGCTGAAATGCGGAAATGGAAATGGAAAATGGGTAAAAGCCGGAAATGGAAACTGGAAAATGGAAAAGTGGGTAAAAGCCGAAAATGGAAGCAGCAATACCTATAATGCTGTCCCTAAATGGGTAACATGGAGCTCTTGGTACTCCAAAAGGAACAACATGTCCTATGAATGAATTTAAAGGCCATGCTGGATTCCATTTTATGGAATTTCATGAATTTTTATGAATCACAAGCTCTCTCATTTTTTTCGAATTGCTGGCTTCAAGGAAAGCTTTGAACGAAATGTGCAATAGTGAACAGAATGAAACACATTTGTTATGGCCGAAACATAAGTAGAATTCAAGGGAAGCAGGGCGCAGCCCTGCTTTCCATCAATTTCATCATAATTTTTTTGTGTTATTCACCACTAATGGCAAATAATGAATTTAGGTGATCTCCTGGAAGTTTCCAAAAGTGAATTTCTGTCTTTAAGGGATTATGTATACTTAGCAAAGCGCTTGGCCTGAATTTTGAGAGGGAAGAAAGCTAGATGGCGAAGTTAAAATTTATGCTTTTTGGTTTTTTGTCATTAAGGTTAGGTAATTAAACTTGGCGATCTTCTGAGAGTTTCCAAAAGCGAATTAGTTTCTTATTAAGAGGATTCTAGAATTTTTGGCGAATATGTCCCTAAGTTACTTCAGTGTACAAGTTTTTTGTTGATTGGTTTTTTGAACATTCTTTTTTTCAACTTGGAAAGCTAGCTAGGTATTTCATAAACCTTCTGAAAAGTACTTGAGGATGGGTTTTTTATTTGAAAGCTCAATTCTGTACTGCTTTAGAGAACAAAGGCTTATCTTGATGGTTAAAAATTTGGATAATTCATCCAGATTCTCACAATTTTTCAACATTTTCCAGAAACAGGCAAGAATTAATTTTTTCCCAAGAATTGAGGGATTGAGCCTAAGCCTAACCCTAACCCCACTTTTTACTGCATAAGTATTTACATTTGTTCTAATTTTTTAGATTGTGGGTGTGTTCCCAAAAAGGGCAAGAATTCAATTTTTAGCAAGAAATATAGCCTAAGCCTAAGCCAAACCCTACTCTTTTGAAATGATTAAAATCTTGGATAATTCATTCAACCTTTTTCGAAAATATGCAAGAATTAAATTTTTAGCAAGAAATATAGCCATAGCCTAAGCCCACTCTTTTGAGAGAGTGAGAGAGTGAAGAAAGCTAGAGGGCAAATTTAAGGTTTTTGGTTTTTTGTCATTAAGGTCAGGTAATTAAACTCGGCGATCTTCTGAGTTTCCAAAAGCGAATTATTTTCTTTTTGAGAGGAGAGGATGGCCGAGACATAAGTAGAATTCAAGGAAAGCAGGGCGCAGCCCTGCTTTCCATTAATTTTATCATGATTTTTTTTGTGTTATTCACCACTAATGGCAAATAATGAATTTAGGTGATCCAGAAGTTTCCAAAAGTGATTTTCTGTCTTTAAGGGATTATGTATACTTAGCAAAGCGCTTGGACTAAATTTTGAGAGGGAAGAAAGCTAGATAGCAAAGTTAAAATTTATGATTTTTAGTTTTTGTCATTAAGGTCATATGATTAAACTTGGCAATCTTCTGAGAATTTCCAAAAAGCGAATTATTTTCTTATTAAGAGGATTCTAGAATTTTTGGCGAATATGTTACCTCAGTGTACAAGTTATTTGAGGATTGGTTTTTTAACTTTGGTTTTTTCAACTTGGAAGCTATCTAGGTATTTTATAAACCTTCTAAAAAGTACTTTAGGGTAGGCTTTTCATTTGAAAGCTCTATTCTGTACTGCTTTAGAGAACAAAGGCTTATCTTGATGATTAAAAGTTTGGATAATTCATCCAGATTCTCACAATTTTTCAACATTTTCCAGAAACTGGCAAGAATTCATATTTTTTCCAAGAATTGAGGAATCAAGCCTAAGCCTAAGCCTAACCCCACTTTTTACTGCATAAGTATTCACATTTGTTTTAAGTTTTAGATGGTGGGTGTGTTTCCAAAAAGGGCAATAATTCAATTTTTAGCAAGAAATATAGCCTAAGCCTAAGCCCACTCTTTTGAAACGGTTATAATCTTGGATAATTCTTCCAACCTTTTCCAAAAATAAGCAAGAATTCAATTTTTAGCAAGAAATATAGCCTAAGCCTAAGCCAACTCTTTTGAAACGGTTATAATCTTGGATAATTCTTCCAACCTTTTCCAAAAATAAGCAAGAATTCAATTTTTAGCAAGAAATATAGCCTAAGCCTAACCCCACTTTTTACTGTTTAGGTAATTTCATATGTTTTTTCATTTTCAGGTTGCAACATTTATTGATGAAGAATTATATTCCTTTTACTACTTTTTGGAATTATACCAGTTTTATGCAACAGAATTCAAATTGCAAAGTCTATGACTTTTCAGGTAATGGTGCAACATAATCTACCATGCTTATTAGAGGATCTCGATAAGAGGGTCAGGGCAGACCCAACCTAAAATAACTAAAGTCTTGGATTATTCATACAGATTCTCATAAAAACCTAGGTTTTCAACCTGTTCCGAAAGTAGGCAAATTTTAACTCTTTCCTAAGAATAGGGTAGTCAATTATTTTCTGGCTCTGCACTAGATAGGGGATATCAGACTTTTGGTGGGGAGTATTTACCATCCTTTGTGTTACATGTATGCATGTAATGGCTCAAAATTAGGGGGTAATCATGGCTGTTTTTAAAGGGGGAGGGGTAAAGGACCTCCAAAAACACCCAAAAACTGCCAAAAATGTAATAATTCTAAAAATTGGGGAAGGGAGTCAAAAATTTACTGGGATTGAGGGGGAAAGGGGGAAGATCCATTTTCAGGTTGGGAATCTCCTTTTTACCCCTGTTACCTGTATGGGTAAGGCATTTTTCAGTTTAACTCTGTCATGGCTTTTTGAAGTTTGATTTTAAATAATTAGTTTTGCTATATGTTCTGTGAATATGTAATCCTTAGTTGACCAACATGGTGCGCTGAGCACACAATGTGAGTGCAGTGAGCACAAACATGGTGTGCTCTGCGCACCATGTGAGCTAAGCAAGCATGTAAAGGTGTGTGAAGCTGTAAAAGGGTACATGGTGTTCAAAGCACACCTTGAGAGTCATGCAAGTGCAAGCATAGTGCGCAAAGTGCTTTGTGAAAGTACAGCAAAGTCAAGCATGCCCTTTTTTAGTTATACAAAGTTAGTGTAGTGCTTGAATTAAGATCAGGGAGGGGAGGATGTTTTTCAAAGATAACTGTCAAAGTCTAAATTTTTGATTTTTGCAACTGCACAAAGCGCACCATGCAAGCAAAGCAAGCAGATATAGGTGCGCAAAGTGGACAATAAAAGCAAAGCGAGTGAATGTAGGTGCACGAAGCGCACTATGCAAGCGAAGCGAGCGCATATAGGTGCACGAAGCACACCATGCGAGCAAAGCAAACGCACCATGCAAGCGAAGCGAGCGCATGTAGGTTCACAAAGCACACCATGCAAGCAAAGCTAGCTCGTATAGGTGAGCAAAGCGAACTATGCAAGCAAGGCGAGCGCGTATATGGTGAACAAAGCACACCATGCAAGTGAAGCAGGCACATAAGGGTCACAAGGTGCACCATGCAAACAAAGTGAGTCTGTATCAGAATACAAAAGGTTGCACGTTTGAGCAGGTGGCTGGAATCAGTACAAAGCGCGGCGCAGCCGCGCTTTCAAATTTTTAAGTTGTCTTATCTTCTAGCTGAAAACAAATGTTTAATGACACTCATAAGTATATTTAGGGGTGTGGGAACATTTCTAGGGGGGTAAGCCCATCCTTTTCCAGTCTATGATTTTGAAGGTGCCTAAGTAAACTGTAAAGTAATTAATTTTGGAATATGATCAAGCACTGCAAAATAGTTTATGACCCAGAAGACAAATAGGCGCCAAGTGCCTACTGTTTCATGATATAACATAAATTGTAATAACCTGAATACAGTTACAGTAAACCATGTTCTATAAGCTACACTGATTGATTTACTACTTCACGGATTGGGTCTTCTTATTTTTTCATAACTTTCTGAATTCCTGACCAATTTTCATAAATTTTTTTTGTTTTGTAGCCTACAACCTTAGCTTGTGAGCAAATTGACAAAGCAGATCATGCGCGCAGTGCATTGGGTCTCCTTATCTTCTTCATAACTTTCTCAATTCTTGACCACTTTCATAAATTTTTTTTTGTTTCAGAGCCTACAACCTTAGCTTGTGAGCAAATTGGACAAAGCAGATCATGCGCGCAGTGCATTGGGTCTCCTTATTTCTCCTTCATAACTTTCAATTCTTGACCAATTTTCATAAATTTTTTTGTTTCGTAGCCTACAACCTTAGCTTGTGCGAAGCGAACAAACCAGACTACGCAGCGCATAGTCTGGTTTGAGTTCTTCTATAATAAGAAAATAGAAGGGAATTTTTTCCTGTGAATTTTTAAAAAAATGAAAAAGGGTACTGGGGGTAATTCGGGCTGAAACTTTCGAAAATGTTGGTAAAAAAAGTTTCTATGACCGCTCCCTGGATTACTGTAGCTTGCCAATTTTAGGCTAAAAACGCTTTTGGGCCGTAGCTCCTCAGGCATTGCTCCTAGAGTGTCATGCATCTTCGGATTTGGTTGTCCCAACGGGACTCAAATGTGCCGGGGTAAAATTTTGCGCTCTTTTCAGTGAAAAAAGTCCTGTTTCATAAAAGTCAATAGTTCGCGAGCTACAGTAAGAAATCAAATATTGGTGTTTTTTTTCAAAGGCTCTAGCTCAAAATTGGCAATTCGATATCTTATTGATCTTTCACTATAATATGCAGTTTGAGGCGAAATCGCTGATATATAGGTATCGGATTTTTATTTTCTGTTGCCGGATACTGTTTCCGAAAAGTGCCATTTTTTAGCAATTTTTTTGAAAATTGGCATTTTTCTATATCAATGGTATGGTTGTAGGAACAATTACACATAAATAGAATTAAAATTTAACGCTGAATCTGAAAATGTCATTATTTTTTAGATTTGAAGAATTCTTCACGGAGCTAAGCAGACTTTTACAGTAAGAAAAATTGATTATTCTGAAAAATTGTGTTAAAACTGTTTTTATTAAAGCTAGATCGATTTAAAATGTCATTAGATGCGCCTAAAAAGATCTATCGATTGATGCAAAAGCTTGGAGCTAGCATTGACTTACAGTAAGCTACAGTAATCTAGCTGTGATTTTTTTGTAAGTAGATATCTCGGCGACGCGCCCATAGTTTCTTTTTGATACTTTGTTCGTATAAAGTGTGTTGTCTAAGGATTATAGTCTCCAAGTCTCATGATTTCAAATTAGATATTACTTGAGATATGAGGCTTCAAAGTTTAGCCAAAAAATGGCAAATTTTTGCCAAAATGTTGATATGCAAATTTTTATATTTTTTCCTGTTGGCGGGTGCTCTAAGCATCATAAATAAAAAAAGTTTGTCAAGATTGGACTAATATTTGTGGGAGTTATGAATTTTCAAAGTTTTGCTCAATTTGAAAAAAGTGCTCCCAGGGTTAGAACGTAGTCTTTGCATTATTCTTGGGAAATATTGATGCCACATTAATATTTTTTTCTGGAAAGGCCTATCTAGGCCAGGGATAAGTCATAAAAACCAATTTTGATACAGGTTTATGTGTAGTCACAGATATGAAATTTCAGTGTATATTATGCATGATAAGGATACATGGTGCAGAGGCGGTATAATTATGCTCTTTACCCCTGACTAATTACTGTAGCTGACTAAGCTTTTTATTTATTTCAGATTATGAAATGTTATCACAAGAAATCACAATTCCAGTTACAGTAACCTGATTACTCTTAGGTTGATGTTTGCACATTTTGTGTTATTGTGTGCTATGGGTTGAATAATGATTCTAGAATAAAGGACATGATCGTTCATAGTTATCAAAAGGTAAAGAAGAACAAGAGGAAAGCAAAAGTGATATATTTCATGACATACATTGCCGTGCTATGAAACTATTCAATGTCATCTTGATTGCAAGCTACGTATTTACAGTGATAAGAAATTTGATCTAGAAGCTCATTACTGTAAATTCAATTTTTTTGCAAGCCTCTGCTTGATTGCTGTCTGCTACTGTTATTTGGTCAGACTTTAGGGCATGGATGCAAAGGAGATTGAGATGGGAGGGGTGGAAACGGATTAGTATATTATTGGTGTGGCTGTGAGCTGCGGAAATGGAAAATGGAAAATGGGTAAAAGACAGAAATGGAAAATGGAAAAGTGGTAAAGCCGGAAATGGAAGCAGCAATATAATGCTTTCCCTAAATGGGTAACATGGAGCTCTTTGGTAATTTTAAAAGGAACAACATGTCCTATGAATGAATTTGTGGTATTATATTTAATTTCTATGAATTTCTATGAATTACAAGGTTTCTCAATTCTTCGAATTGCTGGCTTCAAGGAAAGCTTGAACAAAATGTGCAATAGAACAGAATAGAAACCATTTCTTATGGCCGGCACATAAGTAGAATTCAAGGAAAGCAGGCCTGCTTTCCATCAATTTCATCATGGTGTTATTCACCACTAATGGCAAATAATGAATTTAGGTGATCTAGAAGTTTCCAAAAGTGATTTTCTGTCTTTAAGGGCTTATGCATACTTAGCAAAGCGCTTGGCCTAAATTTTGAGAGGGAAGAAAGCTAGATGGCGAAGTTAAAATTTATGGTTTTTTGTCATTAAGGTCATGTAATTAAAGTTGGCAATCTTCTGAGAGTTTCCAAATTATTTTTCTTATTGAGAGGATTTTAGAATTTCGGGAATATGCCCCAAAGTTACCTCAGTGTACAAGTTTTTTGGAGGATTGGTTTTTTTGAACATTCAATTTTCTCAACTTGGAAAGCTATCTAGGTATTTTATAAACCTTCTCAAAAGTACTTGAGGGCGGTTTTATTTGAAAGCTCAATGCTGTACTGCTTTAGAGAACAAAGGCTTATCTTGATGGTTAAAATTTTGATACCCATCCTAAATCACAATTTTTCAACATTTTCCAGAACAGGCAAGAATTCATTTTTTTCCAAGAATTGAGGTATCGCTTCAAGCCTAAGCCTAACTTCACTTTTTTACTGCATAATTATTTACGTTTGTTTTAATTTTTAGATGGTGAGTAAGTTTCTAAAAAAGGGCAGATTCAATTTTTATTTGAAAGCTCAATTCTGTACTGCTTTAGAGAACAAAGGCTTATCTTTATAGTTAAAATTTTGGATAATTCATCCAGAAAGCGAATTATTTCCAAAAAGCGAATTATTTTCTTATTAAGAGGATTTTAGAATTTTGGCGAATATGTTACCTCATTGTACAAGTTTTGAGGATTGGTTTTTTGAACTTTGGTTTTTCAATAAACCTAAAAAGTACTTGTAGGGTTTTTCTATTTAAAAGCTCAATTCCTCTACTGCTTTAGAGAACAAAGGCTTATCTTGGATGGTTAAAAGTTTGAAAATTCATCCAGATTCTCACAATTTTTCAACATTTTCCAGAAAACAGGCAAGAATTCATATTTTTTCCAAGAATTGAGGAATCAAGCCTAAGCCTAAGCCTAACTCCTTTTACCGCATAAGTATTTACATTTGTTTTAATTTTTAGATGATGGGTGTGTTTCCAAAAAGGATCAATCTTTTTGCAAGAAATAGTATTTTGCTTCCATTTTAACCTCACTTTTTGAAATGATTAAAATTTTGGATAATCTATTCAACCCTTTTTCAAAAATGGGCAATAATTAAATTTTATAAAGAAATATAGCTTAAGCCTAAGCCAAACCCCACTCTCTTTTTGAAATGATTAAAATCTTGGATAATTCTTTCAACCTTTCCAAAATGGGCAATAATTAAATTTTTAGGAAGAAATATAGCCTAAGCCTAAGCCCACTTTTTGAAATGGGTTATAATCTTGATAATTCTTCCAACCTTTTCCAAAAAATAAGCAAGAATTCAATTTTAGCAAGAAATATAGCCTAAGCCTAAGCCCACTCTTTTGAAACGGTTATAATCTTGGATAATTCTTCCAACCTTTTCCAAAAATAAGCAAGAATTAATTTTTAGCAAGAAATATAGCCTAAGCCTAAGCCCACTTTGAAACGGTTATAATCTTGGATAATTCTTCCAACTTTTCCAAAATACGCAAGAATTCAATTTTTTAGCAAGAAATATAGCCTAAGCCTAAGCCCACTTTTTGTAAACGGTTATAATCTTGATAATTACCAACCTTTTCCAAAAATAAGCAAGAATTCAATTTTTAGCAAGAAATATAGCCTAAGCCTAACCCCACTTTTTTACTGTTTAGGTAATTTACATTTTTTCATTTTCGGGTTGCAACATTTATTGATGAAGTGAATTATATTCCTTTTACTACTTTTGAATTATACCAGTTTTATGCAACAGAATTCAAATTGCAAAGTCTATGACTTTTCAGGTAATGGTGCAACATAATCTACTAGGCTTATTAGAGGATCTTGATAAGAGGGTCAGGCAGACCCAACCTAAAATAACTAAAGTCTTGGATTATTCATACAGATTCTCATAAAAACCTAGGTTTTCAACCTGTTCCAAAAAGTAGGCAAATTTTAACTCTTCCTAAGAATAGGGTAGTCAATTATTTTCTGGCTCTGCACTAGATAGGGATATCAGACTTTGGTGGGGAGTATTTACCATCCTTTGTGTTACATGTATGCATGTAATGGCTCAAAAATTAGGGTAATCATGGCTGTTTTTAAAGGGGGTAAAGGACCCCAACACCCAAAACTGCCAAAAATGTAATAATTCTAAAAATTGGGGAAGGGGAGTCAAAAATTTACTGGGATTGAGGGGGAAAGGGGGAAGATCCATTTTCAGGTTGGGAATCTCTCCTTACCCTGTTACCTGTATGCATACGTGGGCAGCAAGAAAATTTGGGGGGGGTGCAAGATTTTTTTGAAGGTCGAAAAATGGCCTTAAAATGGTGGTATGGCGATAAAAACACCAATTTTTCGACGTTTCTCATCAAGCACTATCCATTGGCATCAAAAAATTGCGAAAAACGAAAAAATTTCAAAAATTGAATTCTGGGGGTATTTTGATTTCTGGGGGTATTTTGGTTTCTGGGGGTGCATACCCCCCAAACCCCCCACGCCCAGGTGTGCCTGTATGGGTAAGGCATTTTTCAGTTTAACTCTGTCATGGCTTTTTGAAGTTTGATTTTAAATAATTAGTTTTGCTATATGTTCTGTGAATATGTAATCCTTAGTTGACCAACATGGTAAGGCCATGTGAGTTCAGTGAGCACAAACATGGTGTGCTTTGCGCACCATGCAAGCTGAGCAAGCATGTAAAGTTATTAGAAGTTGTAAAAGGGTATATGGTGTTCAAAGCACACCTGAGAGTTATGCAAGGGCAAGCATAGTGCGCAAAGTGCTTTGCATGCCCTTTTTTAGTTATACAAAGTTAGTGTAGTGCTTGAATTAAGATCAGGAGTGGAGGATGTTTTTCAAAGATAACTGTCAAAGTTTAAATTTTGATTTTGCAACTGCGCAAAGCGCACCATGCAAGCAAAGCAAGCAGAGATGTAGGTTCGCAAAGTGACAATGAAAGCAAAGCAAGTGCATAAAGGTGCAAGAAGCGCACTATGCAAGCGAAGCAAGCGCATATGGGCACATCGAAGCACACCATGCAAGGTAGCAGCACATGTAGGTGCGTGAAGTGCACCATGCAAGTGAAGCAGCTATGTAGGCTCCCATAAAGCACACTATGCGAGCAGTTAGTGACATATAGGTGCGCAAAGCGCACTATGCAAGCAAGGCGAGCACGTATATGGTGAACAAAGCGCACAATGCAAGAAGCACATACAAGGGTCACAAGGTGCACCATGCAAACAAAGTGAGTCTGTATCAGAATACAAAAGGTTGCACGTTGGAGTGGCTGAATTCAGTACAAAGGCGTGCGCAGCCGCGCTTTCAAATTTTTGAGTTTTCATGTTCTAGCTGAAAACACAAATGGTTAATGACACTCAAAAGTATATTTAGAGGTGTGGGAACATTTCTAGGGGGGTAAGCCCGTCCTTTTCCAGTCCGTGATGCTGAAGGTGTCTAAGTAGACTGTAAAGTAATTAATTTTTGGAATATGATCAAGCACTGCAAAATAGTTTATGACCATGCAGAGAAATGGGCGCCAAGTGCCTATAACATTAATTGTAAATACCTGAATACAGTTACAGTAAACCATGTTCTATAAGCTACACTGATTGATTTGCTACTTTAGGGATTAGGTCTCCTTATTTTCTTCATACCTTTCTCAATTCTTGACCAATTTTCATAAATTTTTGTTTGATTTGTAGCCTACAACCTTGTAGCTCGTGAGTGAAACAAACAATCCAGACTATGCATGCATTTTTTCCAGTAAATTTTTAATAATCTTCTTATTTTGTTCATAACTTTATAAATTTTCATCCAATTTTGACAATATCTTTTTTGTTTTGTAGAGAATTTTACGGCCTTCTCTGTGAAGCGAAAGCGAACAAACTAATTGTAATGGCATGGCTAGCATAGTCTGGTTCTTATAATAAGAAAGTAGAAGGGAATTTTTTTCTAGCAATTTTTTAAAAATATGAAAAAGGCTGGACTGGGGGTAATTTGGGCTGAAACTTTCAAAAATGTTGGTAAAAAGTTTCTACGACCGCTCCCTGGATTACTGTAGCTTTTTGCCAATTTTGGCTAAAAAGGTTTTTTGGGCTGTAGCTCCTCAGGCATTTCTCTAGGCGTCGCCATCTCTTGGATTTGGTTGTCCCTACGGGACTCAAATATCCTTTGGTAAAATTTTGCGCTCTTTCAATGAAAAAAGTCCCGTTTCATAAAAGTCATTGGTTCACGAGCTACAGTAAGAAATCAAAAATTGATGATTTTTTCAAAGGCTCTAGCTCAAAATTGGCCATTGATCCTTTATTGATCTTTTACTATAATATGCAGTCTGAGGCGTAGAACAAGAATATAGGTGTCGGACTATATAATTATGTTGCCTTACTGTAAATTTTATTTGACTGCCATTTTTTGCGTTTTTTGGAAATCAGTATTTTTCATATCAACGGTTTCGTCATATTGAACAATTAAGCGCTTGATTAGATTCAAAATTTAACGCTAAATCCGAAAATGTCATTACTTTTTCGATTTGAGGAATTCTCCATAGAGCTACAGTATCTACAGTAAGAAAATTAGTATTTTGAAAAATTGTGTTAAAGTGTTTCTGTTGAAGCTAGATCCATATTTAAAAACATCATTAGATGCGCCTTAAAAAGATCTATCGATTGGTGTAAAAAATTTGGAGATAGCACATACCTACAGTAAGCTACGGTAATACAACGTGTGTTTTTTTTGTCATCGGATATCTCAGGGACGCTCCTGCGAATTTTATTATATTTCAATATTCAAAATAGCATTGTTTAAGGAGTCTAGCGCCACAAGTCTCGTATCTTAGAGCTTCGTGGTTCTTGAAAATGAGGCTTCAAAGTACAGCAAAAAATGGCAAATTTCGGACTTTTGCCAAAATGTTGCTATGCAAATTTTAATATTTTTTCCTGTTGGCGGGTTCTCTAAGCATCATAACAAAAAAAGTTTGTCAAGATTGGACTAATATTGGTGGAGTTATGAATTTTCAAAGTTTTGCTTAATTCGAAAAAAGTGCTCCTAGAAGGGGGTTAGAACGTAGTTTTTGCGTTTTACTCAGGGAATATTGATGCCAGATTAATATTTTTTTCTTCAGAGCCTATGTGGGCCAAGGGTAAATCTTTAAAACTAATTTTGACAGTGGTGGATGTATAGTCACAAATTATGAAATTTCAGTGTATACTGAGATACATGGTGCGCAAAGCGCACCATGCAAGCAAAGCGAGCGCATGTAAAGTGTGCAAAGCGCGCCATGCAGGCAAAGTGAGCTCGTGTAGGTCTGCTGACGCACCATGCGAGCGAGCGAGTGCGTGGGTGCACGGAGCGCACCATGCAAGCAAGCGAGCACATGTAGGTGTGCAAAGCGCACCATGCGAGCGAGCGCGAGCTCGTGTAGGTGCGCGAGCGCACCATGCAAGTGAAGTGAGCATGCATAGGTGCGCGGAGCGCACCATTTGAGCAAAAGCAGTGCATATAGGTACACAAAGCACACCATGCGAGTGAAGTGAGCGCGTACAGATGTGCAGAGCGCACCATGCAAGTGAAGCAAGCGCATATAAGTAGGCTACTGAACAAAAAAAGTTTGTTCCATTGGATTATTATTGGCAGAGTTATGAATTTTTAAATTTTTAGCATCCTTAGAGTAGAGTGTAACAAGAGGGTAATGATAATGGTCTTTTGCCATTGACTGATTACTGTAGCTGTCTAAACTTTATGTATTTAAGAGTATGAAGCAAACATTTGGAAGCAGAGAAGGCACAATACAAAAGTTTAATGACATAAATTAAGGTGTTGTTAGAATAATTTTATCTTATCTTTGTTGCAAGTTACAATTTTTGATTAAAGAGCTGATTACTGTAAATCCTCTCTTATGCAAGCTTTGCTTGATTGCTGACTGCTATTTTGATTCGGTCAGTCTTTAGGGCATGGATGCACAAGGAGAGTGAGATGGGGAGGGGTGAAAACAGATTAGTAAATTATGGAATTGTGGATAAAATCCGGAAATGGAAATGGAAAATGGGTAAAACCCGGAAATGGAAAATGGGAAAATTGGTAAAAGCCGAAAAATGGAAAAGTGGTTAGAAGCCGGAAATGGAAGCAGCAATATATCTGTCCCTAAATGGGTAACATGGAGCTCTTTGTACTCCACAAGGAACAACATGTCCTATGAATGAATTTGTAGGCCATGCTGGATAGCATTTTATGGAGTTTGATGAATTTCTATGAATCACAACCTTTCACAATTTTGAATTGCTGGCTTCAGGAAAGGCATTTTAGCAAAATCTGCAATAGTGAACAGAATAAAGTACGTTTGTTATGTCTGAAACATAACTAGAATTCAAGTAAAGCAGGGCGCAGTACTGCTTTATCATTGTCTTAATTTATGAACTAAGATTATTATTATGATAATAATAATAATTTGAAGTGAATGTAAAGTCATCAAAAGTGATTTTTGTCTTTAAGGGATATATGCCAGAGAAAAACTGAAGCCTAAATTTTGAGAGGGAAGAAATCTAGATGGCAAAGTTTAAATTTATGATTTTTGGTTTTTGTCATGTAAAGTCAGTTGATTAAACTTGAATCTTCATGAAGGAGTTTTAAAACGAATTATTTTCTTATTAAGAGGATTCTAGAATTTTTGGCGAATATGTCCCTAAGTTAACTCATTGCACAAGTTTTAGGATTGGCTCTTTGAACTTTTGGTTTTTTTCAGCTTGGATGCTATCTAGGTATTTTATAAACCTTCCAAAAAGTTTTTGAGGGTAGGTTTTATGGTGATAGGGGTTTGGGGGGGTATGCACCTTCCAGAAACAAAATACCCCCCCCCCCCAGAAATCAAAATACCCCCCCCAGAATTCAATTTTTGAAAATTTTTTCCGCAATTTTTTGATGCCAATGGATAGTGCTTGATGAGAAACGTCGAAAAATGGTGTTTTTATCACCATACCATCGTTTTTAAGGCCATTTTTTGACCTTCAAAAAAATCTTGCACCACCCCCTCCTCAGAAATTTCTTGCTGCCCACGTATGGTGGGTTCTCCAGACAGCTCGTTCATGCCAACTTGAGAGCAAGTTAACTTTGGATAATTCATCCAGATTCTCACAATTTTCCAGGATTTTCCGAAACAGGCAAGAAATTTATTTTTTCCAAGAATTGAGGGATCAAGCTTTAAGTCTAAGCCTAACCATGGCCTTTCTTTGTAAGTATTTACATTTGTTTAAATTTTTTAGATGGGTGGATGTTTTTCCAAAAGGGCAAAGAATTCAGTATTTTTGCAAGAAATATAGCCTAAGCCTAAACCCACTCTTTTGAAATGGCTAAAATCTTGGGTAATTCTTTCAATTTTTTTTTCAAAAATAGGCAACAATTAGAGTTTAACTTAAGAAATATAGCCTAAGCCTAACCCCCTTTTTTTACTATTTTGGTATTTTCATATGTTTTTTCATTTTCAGGTTGTAATATTTATTGATGAACTTACATATTCCTTTTATACTTTTTGGAGATGCTAAGTTTTAACAGCAGGACTAAATTTATAAAGTCTGGCTTTTCAGTATGTTGCTGTGTCTGCACCAGGCCCATAAAAGGATCTCAATAAGAGGGTCAGGGCAGACCCAACCTAAAATAATTAAAGTCTTGGATTATTCATACAGATTCTCATAAAAACCTAGGTTTTCAACGTGTTCCGAAAGTAGGCAAATTTTAACTCTTTCCTAAGAATAGGAGTAGTGTTTGACATTTTTCTGGCTCTGCACTAGGTAGGGATGGTTTGCGTGTGGAGAATTCCCCATCCTTCCTCTTACATGTGTGCATGTGGCTAGTGGGGGTAATCATGGCTGTTTTTAAGGAGAGGGCGTAAATGACCTCCAAAAACACCCAAAAACTGCCAAAAATGTGACAATAGCACTGAAAATTGGGGAAGAGTGTCAAAAATTTCCTAGCATTGAGGGAGAAAGGGGAAGATCAATTTCAGGTTGAGAATCCCTTCTCACCCCCTGTTTATGGGTAAGGCATTTTTCAGTTTACCTCTTCATGGCTTTTTGAAGTTAGATTTTAAACATTGGACCTGTCATATGTTCTGTGATATTAATACTTAGTTGACCAACATGAGTGCGCTGAAAAAATATATGAGACAAACAGGCTTACAAACATGGTGTGCTTTGCACACCATATGAGTTAGGCAAGCATGTAAAGGTGAATAACAAAAGGGTATTTGGTGTTGAAGTACACTGATCAATGATACTTGCATGGTGTGCAAAGTGCATTGCAAGTGCAGCTAAGTCAAACATACTTGTGCCAGTTATTATACAAACTAGCGTAGTGCTTGACTTAAGTTCAGGGAGGGGATAAGTTTTTTGAAAGGTAACTGTCAAAGTTTAAATTTTTGATTTTTGTATTTGCTTTTTTTAACAAACAAACTGGTATGTGTTGATCATTCAGAGGAGGGGATAAGTTTTTGAAAGGAAAGTGTCAAAGTTTAAATTTTCAGTTTTTCATCTTTGCCCTTTTAGTTATTAAACAAATTAAATGATACTTAAATGTAGTTCAGGGAGGGGATAAGTTTTTTAAAGGTAGAATATGAAAAGTTTAAATTTTCGATTTTTGCATCTTGCCTTTTTTGCTATAAACAAACTAGCTGTTGCTGATTAGTTCAGTGAGATCAGTTTTTGAAAGGTAAGTGTCAAAGTTTAAATTTTCGATTTTTGCATCTTTGCCCTTTTTTTTTTACTTATAAACAAACTAAGCGTAGTACTTGAATTAGGTTCAGGAGGGCTTTTCAGAGCTGGCTTGTCAACGTTTGAATTTTTGATTTTGCGAGTGTGAGCAAAGCGAGCACGTGCATATTTTAAGCGCACCATGCAAGCAAGGCAAAAAGTTTTCTTAAAACAGACTGGAATCAATTACAAAGCGGGTGTGTGCTTTTCTAATTACAGTTGTCATATGGTATAATATGATGAACATAGCGAGCACTGATCATTTTATATTTAGGATTGTCTGCGAACATTTCTTGAAATTGATACATCTTTCCAGTCCTGATGTTGAAGACACTAAATAAAATGTGAAGTAATTAATTTTGGAATATGATCAAACACTGCAAAATAGTTTATGACCCAGAAGACAAATGGAAAGCAATAGCGCTTACTTTTTCCATGATATAACATTATTTACAATAATAAATTAAAGCACTGCAAATAGTTTATGACCCAGAGACAAATGGGCGCCAAGCGCCTACTGTTTCATATTTCATAAAACATTGATTTTCAACTGCAACAAATTGCAATAAAACCATGTTCAGCACAAACTACTTCAGTTGATTTGTGCTTCAGGGATTGGGTCTCCTTGGCATATTGCCATTTATAATTGTTTAATTTTCATTACTTTTTTTCTTTTGTAGAGAATTTTACGACCTTCTCCGTGAGCAAAGCAAACAAAACAAATTAATATTTTTGGCCATGAACATCTTCTGTGAAATAGGTAGCTTTTTTCCATGGTACTAATCTTGTGCATTTATAACTTGTAAATTTTCATGTTTTGACAAAAATTTTTCGTTTCCATAGAGAATTTTACGGCTTTCTCCGTAGTGAAACATTACTAAACATTATCTTTTAACTTTTGCATTCATTGGGCATAAAGTATAGGTGAGAGTAGGCACTAATATATTGTGACAATTGTTAGCGCAAGGCAAATAATGAATAATTAACATTTTTTGCTTTAGACGAACTTGTACAATTGTACATTTTGTACATCTTATGTAAAAATTGTATATCTTGGTATAGTTGTATTTTGACGAACTAATCAATTTGGACATTTTATATTGTGCAAACAATTTCCTCCTTGAGGCAATTATAATACTAAGGAAGTGAGTTTAAAGCGAAACTGACATTTTATTATTCTATGAGATTATATTTGAGAATGGTCTATTTTTTAGGTAACCGTTGCAAGCAAAGGTATGACTGCTGCACCCACATTTTTCCTTTCAATAATTCATTTTATATTAAAATAACAGAAAATACATATTATATAAAAACTATACAGCATTTACTGAGAATTCTTCAAGACTGTCCAAAGACTTACGGCTATGTAATTTTTCATGGGAATATGATTTGCCAATTTTATGATAGCCTGATTTCAGACCTTAAAATTTATTTACTTACTTCCTTGTTACTTTTTACAGTGATGAAAATAGCACTTTTCCCAAAGACTAATTTCAAATAAACCGTTTATTACATTCACATTTACAATATGTTATGCGATACTTTTGTCTTCAGGAAATGAAAAAAATCCATAGACATTTAAAAGGGGACTCACACCTATATACATGCAGTAATAAGCATTTTTCATAATATAAAATTAAATACATATGTTACAAAAAATTTTATGAAATGAACTTTTAGCCTGAGAGTTCCTCTAATACGGCAGCCAATGACAAAGTCAACGCAGAGGTCAGAGTTTCTAGAAAATATTCAAATTATTTCTTTTTTTTATTCAAAGAGATGTCTTGGCAGACTTTTCAATTTTTTTTCAAAGTCGCTTCTGCTCATTTCTTTCATAGTAATATACAAGAAATTAATGACAAAATTTGTTTTTCAAATTCATCAATATAAATCTTGAATGTGTGATTCAATTGATAATGTTTAAGGAAGAAAAAATAGGTATATCAATAATTACCCCATAGCTTTAATATAAAAGTATACTAAATTCTAAATATTTATTTCAATTCATAGACAGGTAACAATATCATTGAAACAGACAAAGTTGCAGGGATATCCGTCCAACAAAGAAAATGGACAATAAGCAATTTATTGGTACGTTGCATGATTGTATTAAGAATACTGCCTAAACAAAATTAATAAGATAGTTATCAGTAGCTAAATTAATATTATCAAGTAGCGGTTAAAACACTGGTGAGTATAGGTAAGTGGCGGAATTAAATTTATCAAGGCACAACTGAACAAGCACCCCAAAAAATATACAAAGTGAGGGCTGCAAGTTAACCAAAAATGAGACGAGATAAGCTGCAAAATACTGAGCGCGCCACCTTTGGGAGATAATAGGAAAAAACAATGCACAGGATTTCAAGAGCAGAAAAGGCAATTCGACATTTTCTTTCATGGAGTTCACTGAAGAGGATGTTATTGCGGGTGCTATGAAGCATTTAAAATATGAATAAAAAGTATTCTGAAGATATTGCATAGTGGTCAATTACCTAAATAAACTGCTGTTTCTCAAACAAGAAAAATATAATGTACTTTATTCCATTCTTGAATAATAAAAAATATAGCAATAATGATATTCTTTGATTCACAATTGAATTGATTTGCATAATTGATCAGTCCTTTTGTGGCATCCTGCAACTCATTAAATTTATTTTTATACACTCTGCTGTTTTGCTGTTATTTTTTCATATGTTTGAAATGTTGCTCATTTCTCATTTTTTAGTCAGTGCTAGAATAAGACATTCAGTGCATGTGAATCTTGCCCAAATCATATTGTATTAATTACTGTACCTCATTGCGTATCAGGGTTACCAAATGACAAGTGGCCTTGCTAGCCCCAATTTTTCCGTTAAACAGGCTGAAGAACCTTCAACCAATGGTTAAGCATAGGCGCAAAAGAAACTGAATCGTTAAAAAATGCTTCGAAAATAGCCTCAGAAAGAAATAGGAGGGCTACCCCCACTTGGTAACCCTGCTGCACATGTTACTCAGTTTGTTTTTCTTCCGCTTACAGTAATTTGTTCGTTTTTTTCTTGAAGGCTAAAGATTTGTTCATGTAACGCTATATTATGTTGCCTCTTTTTTGTATCAGAATGTTCAGATGTACACATACATATGCTACAGTTTGATTAACATTGTTTATGTAGGTGCACATACACACATATAGATACATAGGTGTAAGCATTTATTTAAAATAGGTATGCATTTTTTAAAAAAAACAATCTCTATAAATATAACTTTTTATGTATGTATGTAGGTACATACATACTAAATACAAACCTAAGTAACTAAGCTGATATCCATCATTTATTTACAAATAGAATGCCATTGATGAGCACTTACTCTTATTCTGTTACTGTCTCAGCTTCAAAGTCTCAAAAATGCTACAGAGTACAGGAATAGCAGTATTATTGTGTATGGATAATGTGCATGTAGGCTAATTTCCCCAGAATGGCAGATCTGTGCTACTTAAGAATAGTTGCAGTTTTTATGTTCCTGATTGGAAAAACTTTACTGAAAAATATCCTGATCTCGATTTGATGAAATTCAGCCCCTTTTGCAAAACCTGCTTGAAAACTGATGAGCATTTGAATGGTACCACTAAAATCCAGGGGAGGTGTCTGGGGGCCGATATCAAGTGCAGACTTCAACAGGAGCCTACCGGAATTTCAAATGAAATTCTAAGCTGCATATCAGTTAACTGCAAGTTCTAGAAGCAGTTTGAATTGATGACGATTCATGTTATTTACTCACTTTTGGTCATTTTGACATTGCTTTACTTATTTCAATTTATTAAAGAAATTTTACAGCATTTAATGAGATGCAATCACATTAATCATGCAGCAATATAATGCTGCTTTCTTTGAAATACTTTTCCATCTTTCCCGCATTCATGTAATGTTCCTGAGCAGCATGTGATGTCTGCTTCAAAGTTGGAGCCAATTGCTTGTCGATTTTAATTTTGGTTTTATCTGTAAGTTTGGTGGCTTGGCCAATTCAAACCATATTTTCGGCAAAATGAGCTTTCAAATTCAAAATATCCATGTTTTTTAGCAATTTCTTGCACGTTTTAAATGAAAATTTGATGTAAAGAAGGCCTTTTACCCCTTTGCTTTGTGTAGCTTTCATGAATAAAAATTGATGAACAATTCGAATTTTTATATTTTCAGGGCTAAACTGCCCTGCTAAACAAATAGATGTTTCCAAACTTCTCAAATGAGGATGCATAATAATAAGCCCATAATATAATTTTTATTATTTTTACACACAACCTTTCAATAATGAACAAACAATAATATCAGCTCTGAATAGATTGCATATAAATTTGAGCCCGTAAAACAGTACTTGCTGGTATTAAAAATAAGCACAGTGACGTGAGAAATGTTATATTTCAAGGCAGGAAAGATCTCAGGTCGCCTTTCATGCTGATCATGTGATTGAGCAACTGATGTTGAGTTTGCATACTAACTAAGAAGCTAATTGAATCATTCTCCTGATGCTTGATTTGCTGATAATATAGAATCAATTGATTGGCTAGATATTGAAGCATATTGTCATCTATAAACATCTTGAAGGCATTGCTAGATTGCCATCAAACGTTTGTGTTTTGCCCATAAATGGCGAATTAACTGTATCACTTACATTTCCGAGTCACATTTGCAGAATTTCAAGCCATTATGTATGCATGCCATTCGGTTCTGAACAAGTGCAATAGGCATAACTGCTGTGATTAACTGACCTCTTGCAGCAACAACGCTCGCTTTTTCTAAACTTTCCGGCTGCTTATCTGTTGTTGCACAGTTACGTGCTCGATAAGCATCACGCTGAAATCAAATCTTAAAAAAGGTATGGAGAATCGACGATTATAGATTCAGTTTTTACTAAGAGAGACAGAGCTTGCCAACAGTCTTTAAGTTCAAGTTTTGCATGATACAGTATGTACGTACTTTTCTGACATTCTTTATCAGCAAGCCAAAAAGTAATCATGCTTCCACAAGCAGAGGACAAACACAACCTATATGCAGTAAGTAGCAAAACAACACACCACTGCACGGGCGTGACGTCGCCGCAGTGTTCGTTTTGAAGGCAGTTTTCGTTGAACCGGCTCCAGCTTTATGTTTGATAGCTGCACTTAAATAAAAATATTGAAAACTATGTATGCATGCACTTCATTATACTAATGAAACCTTTCAAAAGGGGGTGGGCAGATCAGCTAAAAATAGTTTTCAAGCACCATCTTAAATCAGAAATAAGAGAAGTGAAAAAATGCCGGTCTTTGAAGGAACAACAAACCTGGCTTGGGTTCCCTTTAATCCCTGCATGATATGACCTCAAGCATTCACAACTGGAGACCATATTTGTGCATTATATACATGCACAAAGACTTGAGATGACAAAAATTTCAATATGGTCTAAATCATCAAAAATTTTGTTGCTTAGCACTGAAACTGAAACTGTTCTGTGTATAACTTGCATTTAGATGGAAAAATGTCAAATTGTTCTGACACAAATTTTACAATTTTTTGTGGTCAGAAAGCAGAAGCACTAATGTACAATACTATATTGATCAATAAAGTAGGGACAATTCTTGTGCATGTGTTAAGAAACCTTGTACAAAAACCAACAAGTTTGTAAATATCTGATATAAATGTCGAAACTTCCGCCACTTTCTTTGCGGCTAGTATATGTACAATGCTAATGGCTTATATCCAAAAAAGGAAAATAGGATGGAGTTAAAATGATTAAAATTAGAGTGATTTTTTCGTGAATTGATTTGAGGAAGTCAAAAAGTACATGCTGGAAATTAGTCCTCCCCATAGGTGGGCACCAGCAAACTCCTGAATGGAGGAGTCAACATTTTCAAGTTAAATATCAGTTAACACCATATGTGGGCAGCAAGAAAATTCTGGGGGTGCAAGATTTTTTTGAAGGTCTGAAAAATGGCCTTAAAAATGGTGGTATGGCGATAAAAACACCATTTTTTGACGTTTCTCATCAGGCACTATCCATTGGCATCAAAAAATTGCGAAAAAAAACGAAAAAATTTTCAAAAATTGAATTCTGGGGGGTATTTCGATTTCTGGGGGGGTATTTTTGGTTTTCTGGGGGGTGCATACCCCCCAAACCCCCACGCCCAGGTGTGGTTAACACCACACCTGGGCATGGGAAGAGGTGGTTTTGAGGGTATGCAGCCCCAAGAAACCAAAATATCCCCAGCAATCAAAATGCTCCCCTCCCAGAAATTCAATTTTTTGAATTTTTTGCTTTTTTGCAATTTTTCGATGCCAATGGATAGTGCTTGATGAAAACGTCGAATAATGGTGTTTTCCGCCACACCACCATTTTTAAGGCCATTTTTGACCTTCAAAAAATCTTGCATCCCCCAAATTTCTGCTGCCCACTATGGTTAACACCGCGTTTTTCAACTTTCTCATTGAGCTCTATCCATTCACATCTAAAAATTGTGAAAAAGCAAAAGAATTCTCCTTTTCTTGTTCATACCTTAACAAAAAAACGCAAAAAAAAGTAATTTCATGTAATAATAACAAGGCGTAAATTTGCATATATGCATACACGGTAGGAGTTGCCCCACCCATCCTCTAGGCTAAAACGCGTCAAAAATTATCAATTTTTACTCACCACGCGAGGAATTCTGCCCTGACGTCGTCTTTCATCCCATCGGGAGCGTAAAATCGCATGTCGGGCAGTGGGCCTTTGTAGGTCCAGTTGGCAACGGTATTGAACAAATGGGGAAAGAAGCCTTTTTTGAGTTCGGTTTCATTGAACGTTTTTGGGAAGGCGCGCAAGGGCATGGGTAGGAAACTAAGGGTGTCGATGACGCGGACTCCTCCAGCCTCCAACATCATTATTTCGAGCCCTGAGAAAATTATTATTCAATTAAATTGAATTTAAAATGGAGAATTTTACGTAATTATTAACCATTTATTTAATTATTTACAATTAATTTAAATAATTGTCATTTATTTAATTTTTTTGTAATTATTTGCTATTTATTTGATTTTTTTAGTTATTTATTAGCTATTTGTTTAATTATTTGCGATTTATTTAATTTTTTAGTGATTTATTAGCCATTTATTTAATTATTTGCTATTTATTTAATTTTTAGTGATTTATTAGCCATTTATTTAATTATTTGCTATTTATTAGCCATTTATTTAATTATTTGCTATTTATTTGATTTTTAGTGATTTATTAGCAATTTTTGATTTATTTATGCAATTTTTTATGTAATTATTTTGCTATTTATTTGATTTTTTAGTGTTTATTAACCATTTATTAATTTATTATGTAATATTTATTTATTTTATTTAATTTTATTTGCTATTTTTTCAATTATTTTACCATTTATGTAATTATTTGCTAATTATTTGATTTTTTCGTGATTAATTATTGTATGTATCATTTATCTGCTTGTTTGTGGTATATTTTTAATGTTTTTTTCACCTTTTGTGATAATTTTAGGCTTGATCGTCTTTTGTTCGTGTAGATATTCGAGCAAGAATTGGGAGTCGAATCCTCGGGCATTGTGCGCCAAGGCGGTGGCCCCTCGGTTTTGTTCGGAGAAGAGCCACGCGCCAAAGTGACTTTGGCATTGGTCGCCAGTGAAAACGTGGCGGTTCTCGCCACCACAGTTTTGGCAGTAGCCTAAGGGATTGTATCGGCATATGTCGCATACTCGGTACGCGACGCAGCAATTGGGAATATGTTTTTTGTCCTGGCTTAGTTCCTCATCTTGACGAGTCTCGAAGTCGAAAAAGATGAAAACGGCCTTTTTGTCTTTGGCGCATATGATAGGCTAAAATTTCAGAAATAATTAGAAAGAATGAATTAAAAAATTGACTTGCTTTGTACTTAGAAGGATCGACCCTACCCCCTCTAAGATCCTCCACTGTTATATAGACTAAATTATGCGTAATAATATTGCATGCTGTGAATTTCAAATGTTTCTCACGCTTATGTAACATTGATGATCGTCGCCTTTCGTAACTTTTGCATCGCAAATTTGGCATTTGTATTCGAAGCAAAGGTGTTTTTTAGCATGAGAGGTTTGAATCAGTTGGTCGCATACGTTGCATCGCTTGATGCGATCACAAGAAGCGCTAATTTTTTGTACTTTGTTGTTGGTCGTAAGGATTTGACCAACAAGATGGTTTTGGTAGCAATTTTTACTTGGGAAGTATCTGAAATTAATCGATAATCACTTTTTCGGTCGTTTTAATGCTTTTAAAAACGATAAAAATTTATATTTGTGAATTGTTTACGAAATAATTTTTTGTGCAAAATTAAAGTGTAAGTCGGGGTAATTTGATCAAAAATATAGGGTTTTTGTAATTTATAGGGGGAAACAACCGAAATTGATCATGAAAAATAACGATTACTCCCCTCTCCTCTTGCTTTTATTTTTTCGAAAATACGTACCTATTGCATGCGTTGCATTTCGTCCATCGCTCGAGGGCGCAAGGATCGGGTCGGTTGCAGCCAGGGCAACCACCCTTGTTGCATTTGTGCTCCTCGCGGTTGCTATATCCCCTATTGCATTTTTCGCAAAAATAACATCGCCCCATGAATGCGGGCATTTTGGTTATGACGTCGTAGTGATCATCGTGCAAGTAGAGGTATATTATTTTGTCGCAATTGGTGGGGCCTTTGTAGATGAGGGCATTAAAATGATCGCGCGAAAAGATTTTGATTTGGTAGGCGTCGTCTAGGTGCTCTTGAATTTTTTTGACCTCGTCGAGGCCACAGAGACCTTGGTGATTTTCTAAGCTTGCGTCGCACATTAGTTGCTCGGCGAGTCGTTTTTGGACGCTAGTTGGTCTTCCTTGATCTCCTTTTTTGATCGTATTGTACTTATGGTGATTGTCGACGCGCGCTTTTGCAGTAACTATGGCGCGAGCTAGGCATACATCATCGTCGATCTTAAGAAATATTATTTTTCGCTCAATTTTTAGTCTTTTCACCTTTTTCAAAATATATTTTTTTTGTTGCATTTAGTGATAATTTAAGGGGTATTTCGAACTTTCGTAATTATATTCTTAAATGATGAACTTACTTTTTAATAGTAACTTCGCTGATATTCGTATAATTTTTCACGTTGCTTTATTCATATAAAATATATTTGCATCTAATTATTCAATTTCTTTACTAAGAATTCACCTGTAATACTGCGTAATTATCGATTATTTAGTTTCCCGGGGAAATGAATATTATTGCTGTCGAAAGTTAACACTTTTGTCGATTAATAGAATAAACAAATTTTTCAATAATAACCAAGGATTTCTTGTATACTTGTTATAAGCTATACTTTAGCGTCTAATTGTCGTATTTTGTGCTATTTTGACTAATAATGCGCAGTTATTGATTATTTAGTTTCCCGGGAAACTATTTTTCCCGGGAAAATGAACAATGCGCTTGAAGTATATTATACGGACGGATATGATTAAGGTTTTTTTAAAATAATTTTCATATTGTGTTTAATTAAATAAAATTTAGGGGCATCTAATTATGACTCCATTTTTGTCTAATAATATATGATATGCGCGATCATCGATTATTTAGTTTTTCATCGTTTAATAACTTCGCTACGCTAATGGAATAATTAGTTTTTCTTGAAAATGATGGAAGAATTTTCCTATTTTTTCGACTATGTTTTCGAAAAAGAAAGCAATTTTCAAATTATTTTCTGACCTTTATGAAACATCCTCCATGGCCACTATGCTTGGCGAACCACTCCTTCCAGTTGACCAGTCTGGAGGTGGTTGCCTCATTTTGACCCCTGCCTCCTTTAGGTGAGTCGATAACGACGACTTTTAGGGTCATTTGTTGGTCGAGTGCGAATTCGGTTTTTGATTGTTGCATTCGCTCGATCACGCTTATGACGCGGTCGGCATTTAAGGCCTCGGCGGTCGTGAACGGAACGAGAACTCTTGAGTCAAGGCTGGGGTGTTGAATTTCTACTCCAACGCGAGCAGAAGGGTCGCGGGGCAGAACATTTTGCAAAATATCGTTCAAAATCGGAGGAAACAAAATAGGCGTAATTTCATCAATTTTTCGGAATCGGATATTAAAACTAGTAGCCTCAGCATTAAAGCGTTTAACGCGAAGCCTGGAATTTTTGCAAATTTCGTAATAGTCACCCAAGCCTTGACCAAGTTGGTCATTGTTTTGGTTTTGTAGTAGTAGCGCTTCCCAAAATTCACGGGGCGCAAAATTTTTGCGTTGCTCGGAAGTTAGTTTTAGTCGAGAAACGTTCAAAAATATGAAAAGCAAAATTTCGTAGTCGGTTTTCCAAAATTCGCTTTCAACCAGCAATTTCAAATTTTCGTAATTTATTTTTGGTTCATGTAAATTTTGAGACGATTCGTCGTTGATCGAAGTCGCCCAAAATTCGGCGGTTATTAATTTGGCCCATTTTCTTTCGCTTATTATTTTCCAGAGTATTCCTATTAGGCGCTCGTTGGCAACCCATATTTGCGAATTAATTATTTTTTCGATCAAAGCTCGGTTAATTGGAAATTTGAAGTGCGGCGGCATTTCAATAAAAATGCTGGAATGATGAAAACGCTCGTGCTCCTCCCTATTTATACTTTACTTTTCCTGGGAAACTAATTGACCAATCAGAGAGCATGTTGGAAGGGTGCCAACCAATCGGAGAGCTATTTAACATATTGATATAAACATTCTTTCCCGGGAAACTCCTTTTCCTGGGAAACGTGTCTGAACACATTTAGACATGCCTGCTATCGCGGATTCAGCTAATTAATTTCGCTTTTGGTACGCCTTTAGGCTCGTACTGATAAAATACTTCATCATTTAATAATCCCCCGCCTTGCATATCAAACTCGAAATATTTTGTTTTTGGCGGTCTGCCACGTTTTTTAACTTCGCCGTTGACAACTAATTTTACAGGAACTGGTATCTGCTGCTGTTTTTTTCTTTGCTCCTCAAGTACGTATTGCTTGTGTCCAATATCAGCTAACGCTCTTAGCTTTTTGTCGGGGTTGCCTTTCCTAGAACGCAAAACTTTACTCTTTTCTTTTTCGGTTTTTACTTGCGCTGCAACAATAGGATCTTCCGTAATTTTAGACCTTTTTATCAACGAATTATATAATTCTTCGGGGACTACATACATCTTGCGTACGTTCATTTTGAAATGGCTTTTCTCAGTGCTCCAAAAAGTTCAGCTATGAATTCAGACGATTCGCTTGCTAAAACCTTTTGTTTATCTTTTAGACGCGTGCTAGGTAGTGCGAGTAAATATAAGCTATTCTCAAATCGTTTACAAAAGTCTGGATTCTCGGCACAGAAGCTACCGTTTAATAAGTGTCGCGTAGTCTGAGTGAGAACTGAATAAAATTCAGGCGGTGCCTGCTGAATTAACAAATTTTTAAGGTTCTTTTTTAAACTCTTCTCACTAAGTAGTTTGAAATACGGCTCGCTTACTTCAATTTCTTGCTTTGCTTTCATGTTTTTTTATTTTTTGTTCTATAAAAATAACTATTTATATATTTTCTCTAGACCGGTCTCCATATTATCATTGGACGCTCGTTGCTGAAGATATTCGAACGCAGCCCGTTCTGGATATGATCGGTAAAAACATCAATCAAAATGTAATTATACGGCTTTTCGCGCATCGATTTCAAATACGCCTGTTTCAATGGCCCTCCGTTGCCGTACAGCTGGTTGTTGAGCGTGTCTAAGACATTTAGGTGAGGCATTTTCGTTAAAACGAAGTAATGCGTGTTGCGGTTTATAGTCGTGGAAAGGGGCCCTCGGAAAAAAGGATTTTGACTTAAAAAGAAATTTAGCATATTTTTGTGATGGCCGTAAATGGTGAAAAGTCTTCCAAAAATATCGCTTTTTACGGCAACGTCCGCTAAATCATCACAGATGCAGACGTTGACCACGTTTGGTTCTGATGACCACTCGTTTTTGATCTCGTCCAAAGATAAGCCTTGCACGAATTTCATTTGGGGAAATTTTTCTAGAAATTGTTCAAAAAGCGGTTGCCATACATTGTAAAAATATTTACCCTTTTTTGCTTTAAAAGGCCATTCTGTCAATAGTTTTAGGAGCCAAACGGTCTTCCCACTCCCCGTTGCCCCCAAAATTATAAAATTTGCCGGACTACGTAGACAATTGATGTTTTCGTTTATTTCTTCCATTCTTCTGCACACAAACACGATTGATCTTTAGTTAATCGAACACAAATTGGAATTTTTTGATGAAAAAATCTTTTAAACCATTTACTGATTTTTCTGTCGTTTTCTACTTTGTTTGCTAAAAATTTGTTTTCTATCATATTTATAGATTTCCCTCTGCATAGCTCGTGTGCAAAATAGATACAGTATTTACCGCATGTGTTGCTCTTGTTGGAC
Source organism: Mermis nigrescens (assembly GCA_036768485.1). NCBI lineage: Eukaryota > Metazoa > Nematoda > Enoplea > Mermithida > Mermithidae > Mermis > Mermis nigrescens. The sequence continues at coordinate 3,550,702 of JAVLUZ010000141.1, read as the reverse complement.
TGCATTGCATGTTTTAATGCAACGCATTGCTGTGGGTAAGAGGATAATCTCAAAAAATGCAATACCGCTTTTTGAAAATTTCTGCCGTAAACGGATGGACTTTGCGCTAAACTATCTAAAAACATTATTTTTTCGCCCTTTTTGAGGAACAGCAATATCCAATGTAAACCTGTATGAGCTGTTGGCGCAATATTTACGATAACAAAAATTTGCTGCTTTATTTCAAAATTTTGCTTTAGAATTTTGTCGTAAGCAAACACGCCTTCGAAGTAGCGCGAAGCAATTGGATCAAGAGCAATGATGGCCTTTATTTGACTGGCGTACATTCTTACGGAATAAAATCTAGTAAGATATTTTTGCGTTCGTCTGATACTTATAGTGTTATCCCATAAAATATAAAAAAGGGCAGTTTGATTCGCAATGAAAGCGTTAGCTTTGAATTGCGCATTGAAAGTCACTACAGCGTTAGTTTTTGGGGAATACCACCTTCCTCTGTAGAAAAATCGAACGGTAAAATGTGATATCCGCTAGTCGAAAATCATCTAGGGTAATACCGTTGTCACTGTCTGAAAATAATTTTTGAACCATTCTCAGCGAATTAAGATACGGGTCAATCATAGAATCGTTGGGGGTATAAGGTAGAGGAGGGTAGTGGCGCCCATTTACCGTAATTTGTGCTGAAACGCATGATCCATGATGAAAAAGAAACGGGTTTCTGACGTAGTTTCCTGTAAATGACATGGTTTCTACTACTGTGAAAATTACTAAATGGGGGAGCTGTCCATTATGTACTACGTAATTTCGACAAGTGAGTCTGACCTATTGTTAATTGCGTTGTTCTCACGACTGCGTGTCTTATTGGGTATTGCACGGGTTTTCTTTGTATGGAGCGCTCAATAGCCAAAACACCAGAACTCGAAATTGTCACACGTCTGACTTTTAAAATAATTTTCGTAATTATTAATTTTTCATTTGGATTAGCTGCACCTGATAGTATATGAAAAGCTAGTAGGAGAAGGAAATAAAGTTAACGAAAAACGCACCCCTGGAATAATTAGTTTATTTTGAAGCAAAAGATCACAGTGAAGTCTTCCAGCCATTTCAACTTTGGCGCTTTTTTCAAATTTTATCATTCGGTGATCGAATCCAGGGTTTATATCTTTGTCCACCCCGTGAAATTTTCCTGCTTTATCTTTATAATACAGCTGGGGAATACCTACTGCCCCACTTTTAGCTGCGGAGGAATAAGTGTAAACTGTTTCAATGTAAGCGCGATACGGGTACGTCCCAGTCGCCTGATTAATAATAATTCCATTTGCTTTTAAAACTATATCCCTAAAAAGCGCATGCAATGTTAGATTTACGGGTCCCACTCTAGCGTCTGCTGCCAGTGCTGTACCATCTCCTTGTACTATTTTTGCTCTTATTTTCAGGAGAAAATTCGGATCGGTCATTTGCGTGAATGTTTCGGGTACGTCGAATTGTATTGGTTCGCCACTCGTTAAAGGGCTTATTGGATAATACTCGATATCGTTTTTGCCGATGACCGACGTATGCTGCTCAAAGTCAGTGTTTTGTTTTGGCATAGTTTTGTAAGGCATAAGATTGACATAAGTTTGTTTTTTGTTTAGTTTTAGCCTTATTTATAGACTTTTTCTTTCCCTCGCCCGACTGATCTGGCTTCTTTTTCTTAGTAGCCTTTCTTTTTTTCTGCGGGCCCGCTGTAGTCGAAGTGAGCCCAACAAAAGAGCTAGGAGTTTTCTTGGTACCAAATGGTTGATAAGACATTTTTATATTACACTCGCTCTTCGAAAGTGGAATTTTATTAAAAGTGGTTCCTTAAGTTTGATGAAATTACTATTTATATCTTTTACGGATAAATTTATAGATGATATGTAGCTTTTAATTATACGACAGTACGTTGGTTTGCTGTATTTATAGAGTGCTAAGCCAGGCACGGTGCCAAATACGTCTGTGTATACAATTTGTCGATTATACGACCCATAAATTATAGGCACCGTAAAATCTACCTCTAAATGAAAAAGCGGTTGTGGAATACTAATTTTGTGTGCGCTTTTAATCTTTGAAGCTTTCGTAGGAAAAGTGCTAGGATAAAAATTGTTTGCATCGAATCCTAGTGCGTTGGTTAAATAGTCATCATCCTTAAATTTAATCTGCGTATCGCTAATATTTAATATGGCATACCCGTCTTGAATCTATGCTAATACCTAAATGCTGTTTTAAATTTGAAGGGATGGAGCTATTGACCACGTCTACGAAGGACTTTACACCACCGCAAAACCATTGGCTTAGAAACGTAAACATTTGACAGCCGTGTTTTTGATCCAGGATCGTCAGGCGACGTGTACAAAATGCGATTAGTGTGGCTGAAAGGGGAATGACATATAAATTGTGTTACAGCTACCTCCCATTCGCTAGAGAACTCGAGGGGTTTAGTTAGAAAAAACGTATAACCGTCTTGTTTGATGACATTTTTGTCCGTAGAAACAAAATTTAAGCTAAATTTGTGTGGTCCATGATGAAAAATCGTCCATTTTTATCTTTAACTTTATAGTTATTTTGCTTATTTATAGTTTTTAGATTAGAACGTTTATACATGGATGAGGTGATGTGCTCATTGAGGTTTTTATGTAAAGATTTGCATAATAAAATTTGGCCTCTGGGCTTAAAAATTCCCATAACTTGAAAAGCGTGCTCAATTCGCCTCTTTGTAAATATTTTCTTATATACTTTGAAAAGCGCCAAATGGCGTGTTCATCAATTTCTAGCAATGTTCGCCTATATTGTTTGCTCATTTTTGGCCAAAAATACGCGCCAAGTGCGGCGTCAGAAAAGTACATGCATTGAGACAAACGGTGCAACGCATGATTGAAAAAACACTGTCCAACCTCCATTTTTTAAAAATTCACAAGAGACGAAATCATTATTTATACTTTTAGCACATTAGAGACCCATGAATCGAAATTTTGGCGGGTAGCCCCTCCAGCGTACCAAATAATCAAGTTTTTGCGCCTCTTTTTTGCGTTTTTATAATTTTATCAATAATGAACAAATCGTCAGTGGAAACGTTAATTTTTTGCAGTTCGAGTTCGTAAAAAATACCATCTAGTTTTTCGCCCATTTGGTCTTCTAAAACATAGACAGGTGGGGTTCTAGCATATCTTTCTTTAACTACAAAATACTCCTCGGTCCAATTGGGCCAGAACCCTTTTTCGAATGTACGCTTCACTTTACTTATTCTGACTTTGTCGCCAATTTCGAATTTGAATTCAGTTTGATTATCGCCCATAAGGCGGAATGCTCTGTTTAATATTTCACGCTCGTTCTTAGCCGTCACATTTGCCGGAGACGTACCTATTGTTCTATGAAACAAATTGTTGTAATTTTTCATAATTTTTGGCAAAATGTCAATATACTTGTACGTGTTGCTTTTAGTAAAATACCTCCACATGCGTTCTTTGAGTGTTCTATTGAAACGCTCTACTACAGATGCTTTCATTTCGCTTTTAGTCGTGAAAAATCGACAGATTCCGATTTCAAAAATTTCTGAAACTCGTTGTTTACAAATTCTTTTCCTGCGTCCGTTTGTAGCTTATAGGGTTTGCGGCCAGACGATGCAAAAATTGTGTTTAAAAGCCTCGACAATGTCTTTAGAATTTTTGCTTTTTAGTGGAACGGACCATGCGTACTTTGAGAAAATGTCTATGCAGTTGAGTAGGTACTTAAAATTATCATTGTGGTCGGCTAACGATTGAAGGTCGACCAAGTCAGCCTGCCACTGCTCGTCTATGCTGCTCACTAGGACTTTGTTTCGAGAATAACGCTTGAATGCGGGTTTGTGTAAAGTGTAGGTAGGTTGTTTTTCCAGCCATGCTTTTACCTGTTCCAATTTGGCGGTCGGGCGAATTTTTTTCACTCGAGTGTAAAGTTGGTTGACGCCAGTGAACCCGCTTTGCGGATCGTAGTACAATTTTTTCAGTATCCTATCCATTTCCGTTTTTTTTCTTTTTTATTTATTTATTAACATTACAACACACGATTTACATGATAATCGATACAGTTTTCGTACAAATTCTCCCACATGTTTTTTCCATTTATGTCGAACGACGACCATAGACTACATATAGCATCAATATCTTTATTCAGAATCGTTTGCTTTATATTTTGCGCAAAGACCCAGAACGCGTTGCGTTTATCACTTTCGCATTGCTCTTTTTTAAACTCTCCGCTCATGAATCCCCAGAAACACGAGCCTATGTTTTGAACATTTTTGACGCTCAAGTAGCGGTTGTTTGCTTTTTCAACGAGCCTTTGAACAAAATGATGATACGCTAGTTCGCCAGGAGAAGACATGGTAGTTGCTTTAACATATAAAATATACCTGACGCGCGCCCTTATTTATAGACTTTTAGTAAGCAGCCTTTGCCTTTTCCGCCTCGGCCTGCTGCTCAGTGTAGCGCTTCAGCACTCGCTGCCCTGCTTCTTGCATGGCCCTATTGAATTCGCAGCACCTGGGGCACATTTGTATATTGAAGTACCACCTGCCTGCATTTGTTTCGAAAAAATCCCTTTCAGAACTATTTTTCTGACAAAAGTAGCAGAGGTGAATCATCAGGGGGAACATGGGGCGCTCCAGATTTCTACCACATAGCTCTATAGGCGGTCTAATCGACCTCCCATAGGGCTTATTTTCGCCTTCGGTGAACGGCAATTTTTTGATTTCTCTTAATTCTTCCATTTTTTTTAAAGTACCAGAAAATCCCAAGTTAAAGCAGTAAAACACTGCTAGTATTTATAGGTTTTGTCTATAAATAAGAATACATTTTGACTTAGGTAAAGTTCTATTTAATCATGGATTTAAATCGATATTATGAAGTAGGTGAACTTCCACCCATTTCTGTTCGCAGGTTTAACTCTACTGCAAAAACGTTTCTGTTGAAGTTTCGAAACATTTATGAGTGCCCTAATATAATTGAGGTCTTTGAGCCAATTTTTGAAGATGTTATCAAAAAAATGTTACGTGACTACCCTGCAGACTGTATGGTAGGCATTGAAATTAGGCACCCAAGTTTATATGAGCGTGTAATAGTCCCATTCACTCAGCGTCAATATTTGAATGCTGACAAGGTTTTGAGTATTATGGAAAATGTTGCGCAATCTAAAAAGGAGTTTTGCTTTGATGAATGTATGACATTCCGGGTAGTTGTTGTTGACAAGAAGCCCCAGTGGGGTTCAGGTTTGAGTACATTTCCTTCAGATGTTAGGACATTTTGCAAAAATGGAGGAGCATACATTAAAATTGCATCAAATGATAATTTATCACTACCCCGAGCTGTTGTAACAGGAATAGCAAAGCTGGACAACAGCCAAAAATGGGAGGCTATTAGGAAAGGAGACAAGAACCGTTATACTTTGCAAAAGCAGCTAGCTTTAGACTTAATGCGTAAGGCTAACCTCAGCACCAAAGAAGAAATATATGGTATAGATGCTGTAGAAAAAATTCAAAAGGTACTAGCGCCTGACTACCAAATCATAGTATACTCAGGCAATGTTATATTTTTCGAAGGACCTAAAGCTGATAAGGTTATTAATTTACACGCTGCTTATGATCACTTTGATTTAATTACAAAAATGCCCAAGCTGCAGTAAGCCGAGCAAAGCAATATTTTGCATACTTTCACGAACGATCAATTGATGAGCACATACTCTGCTACATTGTGCTTAAAAACTAAATATTGCCAAGTGTAAAGTAAATTGGTATACTGCGGGCCGCGCGCTAAAAGTTTGTACATAGGATACCTAACATACTCTGCAAATTTGAGCCCGATCCGACTGCTGGTTCTTGACTTACTAAAAAAATCGATAAAATCAATAATTTTTGAGTTTCCCGGGAAACCCCCTGTAGGACTGCTCTTCTTGTGCCACCTCCCCTCCTACTAGTAGGCCTAGGCGCACTTTAGACCACCTCCACAGAATCGCTTAGGCTACCATCCCTAGGCTTGGGGGCACCATCCCCTAGGCTACCTTTGCTTACTCATGGCAAAAATCAATAATTTTCGAGTTTCCCGGGAAACTCCATTGCCTCCCCAGGGACTCCCGGCACAAGACCGGTCCAGGCACCCCCTTCCTATCCTTCATCATTGCCTATGCTACATCATTGCACCCTGGCCCCACCCCAGGGTGCACGTTTGGGCCCGCCCGCCTATGCTTAAGCACAGGCTATGTTATAACATTGGGACCAGGGAAGCACGGCTAACTACTCACATGGGAATCTTCCAGACTTCAAAGTTGGTCCTTTCTCACTGGAGACCATATACTTGGTTTTGCTTGGATTGACGATCATGCCTCTTTTCATTAGACTTGCATTCCATAATTTGGAAACGCTCTTTTAGCTCATCTTGATTTTTAGCCATAAGCACAAGGTTGTCAGCGTATAGTAGTTCCATGGGTGTTTTCAGTGGTATATTTGCTCGGTTGCTTCTTCCATTACTGTTTTGGAATAGTAATAGGGACCAAGGTCCGAGCCTGCAGTGTACGCCTATGGTTGTGTCGATCTCTTTATTGTGGCCAGCCTTTGACTTGACAACTGTTTTTGATGACCGATATGTTGTCATTATCAGTCTCACTAGCTTTTCTGGGATTAGCTGTCTTCTAAAAGCCCATATGATCGTTTCTCTTGGTATTCTGTCGAAGGCTTTCTCAAGATCTACGAACAGGTGATGCAGCAGTTGATGTTTCTCAACATACTTCTCTTGTAATTGTCTTAATATAAAAATTAGATCAGTTGTTGACCAATGGCGCATAAATCCATATTGTATTCTACTAATTCATATGAGTTTTTGCAGCCTTAATTCCAGAATTTTTTCAAAAATTTTAATGCTGTGCTCAAGTAGGCGGATTCCTTGATAGGATGTACAGTTCAGAGGGTCGCCTTTTCCTTTATACAATGGTATTGTCATGCTTTTAGTGAAATCGTCTGACATTTCTTCACTTTTCCACAATTGTTGGAAGATACAAAGTAGGGCAAGCAATGCAGGTCGTCAAGCTGCCTTTATTACATCTACTGATAGACCTGTTGGCTCAGGTGACTTCCGTTTCTTGAAAGATTTCATGGCTTCTTTCACTTCGTTTTCCGTTATTTCTTCAACTGGGACTTCTACCATTGTACAATCGTTTACTTCAACTTTTCCATTGCTTTCATTCAACAGTTTTTGGTAGTATTCCCTCCATCTATCACATCTGTTCTGTAGATACTAATAATCGTCCATTATTGTCTTTTACACAAATAGCATCAGTAACATCCTGTTTTTCAACCCTTCTGTTCTTAGCTAGCCGATATAGTTTTCTTAGATGTTCTTGATTACTGCCGCTGCTCCAGACTTCTTCAAGTGCTTCACTCTTAGCAGCAACTACCGTACATTTGGCTTCAAGTGGGGTTTCTGCATATTAGTACAGTAGGTACTAATGGTTTGTTTTCTTAATACGCTTTCTAGATTGCAAAGCCCTAATTATCACCAAGTTTATTAGGTAGAAAGTAATAAGCCTTGCATGGAGAGTGCATTGAATAATACGACTGAGACTTGAAGAAAGTGAGGGCTGAAGTAAAAGCCTCTCAAAGACACATAGTAAAGTTATATGTGAAGGGGCGTGAACGACGTAAGTTTTAAAAATAGTTCACGGATGTTGGAGCATAGGGATGTACTTAGTTACATCACATATCCCCCTCTGCAAAAAATGTATCACGCTCAATCACAGGATGTGTAGCAATCCGGTGGTCGGCATGTCCTTGTTGACCGTCTTGGGGTTGGCGCATCTTTGAGATCCTTCGTTTTGTTGTTGATGTCCACTAAACCTTGCGTGACGTTGGGTTTTTTGTCATTCTTGTCATTGTGTATTACTGTATCAGTTTCAGATTTGGTTATTTTCTGATTGTTTTCTGATACTTTCTGTTCTACGTTTACACTTGGGGTTATTAAAGGGTGAATGGGGTGCTGTACTGCATTTTTGACTGTTTTTTGAATCAGTTTCGTCCGATAGATTTTCACAAGACACAAGTCTACATAATCATAGATGATCAGCATGCTTACACTGAATTGACTTGTTAATTTCGATTTTATATGATAAAGGACCCGTTTTCTGTTTAACGACTCCTGGTTTCCACGTTTTTCCTAACACACCCAGACTGTATCATTCTGTTTAAAGTTTTGGTCTTTTGTATTCCGATCATGATAAAATTTCTGCTTTGCTTTTGCCTCATATATATGTATCGTTGCATCAGGCTTAAGTTGATCAAATAGCATGCATAATTTTCATCCAAAAAACAATTCTGCAGGCGTGCAATTTGTTGATGAGTGTATTGTACATCGATACGTGAAAAGCCACATATTTAGCTTATCCTGCATTAGTTCGATATTTTGCATCTTTAGCACACCATAATGTCATTTGAAAGTTTGTATAGCGCGTTCTGCCACACCATTTGTGCGACTGTGGTAAGGTGAGGAGTGCATGTGCGTCACACCATTCAGTTTGCAGAAACTTTTGAAGTGTTCTGACGTGAATTGCGTTCCGTTGTCAGATACAATATATTTGCATCTTCCGTAACATGAGAATAGCGACTTTAGAATTCGAATTGTATTTTCAGATGATGCGTTTTTCATCATGAAAATTTCTACCGAGCGTGAGTAGGCATCGATAATTACGAACCACATCAGTCCATTGTATGGGCCTGCGAAATTGATATGAATTCGTTCCCATGGGGCGTTAGGAATATTCCATGAGTTTAGTGGCGTTTCAAGCTCGTTTTTATGATTTTCTTGGCAGAATAAGCAGTTTTCTACTAAATTTTTGATACTTCTATCGATTTTAGGCCACCAGATGGAAGAGCAAGCTAAGGAACGTGTAGCTACTATTCCTGAGTGTCCTTCGTGTAATTTTGTTAAGACCGTTTCCTGCAAACAATTCGGTATTATTATTCTGTTCTGCCACATTACGATTTCATCTTCAAACAATAATTTGTGTCATTTCTCGAAATATGGCAGAATTTCTGCATGTATTCTGCATTTTTCAGGCCAGCCGCGTTCTAAGTAATCTATGACTGTGTTTAAAACAGGATCATGCGCTGTTTTACGTTTGAGCACAGGCTGTGTTAAAGGTAAATCGTTCATTGGCATTGCGCGTATCTGACAGATAATCTTAGCATCACTAAGTTCGAATTCAGATGCGCTCGTATCAGCTAAAGGTAAACGTGACAGCGCGTCTGCAGCTATGTTTTCCTTGCCTGGCTTATATTCGATTGTATAATCGTAAGCGCTCAGTAGAATTGCCCAGCGTGTTAAACACAAAGCAGCCATTTTTGGAATCTCTCTATTTTCTCCAAAAACGCGTTCTAACGGTTTGTGATCTGTTTGCGATTTAAAATTTCATCTGTATAGGTACTGATTAAATTTATTTACCCCAAACATGACCGCTAATGCCTCTCTGTCAATTGGCGCGTATCGTTTTTCTGTCTGAGAAAATGAGCGTGAAATGGCAGCTATTGGCCTATCTGAACCATCAGGATATTGATGCAGAAGCAGTGTACCAATTCCTTTTTCAGAAGCGTCTGTTGCTAAAACTACTGGTAATTTTTTGTCAAAATGTACCAGCACGTTTTCTGATGAAATCGCATTCTTAAGCTTGTTGAAAAGTCGTAAATCTGACTCTGTAAAATGCCATTGTTTGCCTTTTTGTAAAAAAACGGTGTAAAGGCGCGCATTTTGCCTGTAAATTTGATATAAAACGAGCGTAATACTTTAGTGAACCGAGAAATGAGCGTAGCTCTGACACATTTTTGGGAGCCGGTTGGTCTCTTAGTGCCTTAACGTTTTTGCTTACTGGGTGAATCCCAGTTTTGTCAATTTGATGACCCAACAATTTAACTTCTGGGCATAAAAGATGCAGTTTCGATTTCTGTGTACATAAGCCTACTTGACGTAGTTTTTCAAAAACTTTTTTCAAGTACAAAACGTATTCTAATCATGTTTTTCCACCCGTGCAAATGTCGTCCATAAACCACGTTACACCATCCATGCCTTGTAATTAAGTGTCCATGAAGTGTTGGAATATGGCGGGTGCAGAGGAAATACTGAAAGGCATACACATGTACTGATAGTAGCCTTTATGTGTTGCAATTATCAGATATTCACACGATTCCAGATTTATTTCCATCTGTAAGTAAGCATCTTTTAAATTGATTGTTGAAAATTCTATAAAGTTTGCAAGTTTTGCGATTACTCCCTCAAACCATGGGAGTGGGTGAGGGTTTTTTGGTGTGTACCAATTCATTGTAACTTTTAAGTCACAACATAGGCGTACTCGTCCGTCAGTTTTAAGTATGTAAACGATGGGTGATGCCCATTCAATTGGCGTTACAGCAGGGTCTACTTTTTCTAGAATGCCGTCTGTAATTAAGCGTTGAATTTCTGCATCAGCGGCAGATTTTAGCGCAAAAAGAACAGGTCTAGGTTTATGAACGATTGGTTTCGCATCTTTGTTAAATGCAATAGATGCTTTAAAACCTGTGATGTGACCTAGTTTACTGCTCAAAACGTCTGTGTACTGCACTACTAATTTACTTATTCCGGATTCCGTTTTCTCCAAAATTTTCGAAACAGTATCTGTTTGAATTGTTCGTAATTGCACGTATCTGCACTTTGGTTGCAGCTTGAACACTTTTATCCAATCACGGCCAAATAACGGTGTTGCTGTTTGTTTCGTGACTGTGACTCAGTAAATGACCGAAGCTCCAAAATTTTGCTTCGGCCGAAGCCGAAGCTTCGGCCAGCTCTTGCTTCGGCTTCGGCTGAAGGCCGAAGGCCGAATCTGTATAAATTCTTCAGTCTAATTCTGATTAGTATGAAGAATGAATTGCAAATCGAGTCATAAATATGAAAGTTAAGCTTGATTATGTTCCAGTAGTAAATATGAAGTAATAAAACAGTGTCATTCATTGCAAAAATTTAATTCAAAAGCGCAATTAATTCTCTTCATTAGCACTGATTTCATTATTAGACATTTCATGTATATCAGCAGCTAATACATATTGATCATCATCAGATTCACTATCCTGAATATATAAAAATATAATGTATTACTAGGAATAAAGCCTGGAATTCCTGAGAATTATAAAAACAATTTATTTATTGATACTTAAATTTGTAGAAGGTAGACATAAAAGCAAATAAAGATTTCTTCCCATTATTAGATGCAGAAGTTTAAGAAAGTTAACACGTCGACCATAGAGCAATTATTTAATACAAAAGAGAATGGTACACAGCAGTGTTTTTTGTACTCGGCAAAGATTTTTCCCATTGAACAAAGATTTATTGGGACTGTCTTTGTACATTGACAAAGATTTTTGGGAAGACAAAAATTGCAAAAAAGGTCTGAAATTCGCAAAAATTTTAGGCGCTACGCGCCGAAATCAGTAATTGTGTGTTCTACATATCTTTATAATGACAGAAATTGCATTTCAAAAGTGAATATGTCAAATTTTTTGGCACTGCGCGCCGCTTTAAGACGATCCTTAGTGATTTTTGCCCTTAGAGACCCAGAAATTAGCTAAAATACACTACCAAAAAGTCAAACAACTCTGTTTTTACCAGACTAAAATCGCCACTGTACCATATTCTAGTACCCAAAAATTTGTGTATACAAAATTTACAACATTTTTGGGCAAACAAAAACTATAAAAACATGTATAATTCCCAAAAAATTTTGGTGTTTGCGCCGAAATGAGTGATTTTTTGTCCTATATATGTTTAAAATGGCAGAATGTGCATTTAGAATGGAAAAATGTCTAAGACAATTTTTAGTAAGTTTTGGCGTCAGAAACCCAGAAATTAGCTAAAATACACTACCAAAGATCGAAAGCCCTGTTTAACCACACTAAAATCGCCACGGTACTATAATATAGTTCACAAAAATGTGCGTGTACAAAATGTACAAAGACTTTTGGGGACCATCTTTGTACATGTACAAACTAGGGATGCACCAGGGTCGCCTTTTTGACCGAGGCCTGGGCCTGGCGCCGGGGCCGGACTAGAGACTGGGACCAACCGGGGCCAACTATTTTTGCTATATCCAGGATATACCATGTATACATTTGTATTTGGCAAAATGTGACTTATGCAATATAGCATCTGGGCAAGTCTATGGCATCCGTTCCACACGTATTTTCGAGTTCAATTAATCATCATAGCTTATATAGGCCAAGAATTTTTCCTACCATTTATAAAATTTGGCCCAACTCACGTATATAACTTGCATCATTATCAGCCGAATTACTCATGTTTTAGATCAAATGAGTTGAAAATAGCTTAAGCAAGGATAGATATTTCGCGTGCATAGTTTATTATGTTGACAGCCAATCCAACACAAAAAAACATCTTTTGGAATTTCATCCGCAGGCATGTAGCTGGCCGTCCTATTTGGGGTGACCAACACCAATTTTGGAGGGAATAAGCCCAAAAATAGCACAAAATAACGTTTAAAAAGTCATATTTTTCCGATTTTTCTGAATTTTATGGGGTCCGGCCGGACCCCATTCCCCCCAGAGCTACATGCCTGTTCATCTGGCAAACAAACCTACAGGAATGCCACAAAATGTTAAATGTATGCTTTTTCTCATGCAGAAGAAAAAGTCGGAACAGAATTGGATCCAATGGGTTTTTTGCGGACAAAATTGGAAACTTACCCGGCCCTGGCAAATATAACTGACAAGGAAATATTTGAGCCCCTGCCCATGTGTACCCCGAGTGAACGCTTGTTCAGTACAAGTGGCAATATTTGCTCGGATTCCCGTTCTCGTTTGCTGCATGAGTGATTATAAATGCTAGTGTATTTGGCGAAAAACTTGTAGATTATCGGTTTTAACTATTAAATTGCTGCAGCTATAAACGTGAATAAGCTAAATTTATGAAACAAAATTTGTGACCAATGTTGTGTTATACATGAATGATATGCACAGGCGATTATGCACGATTTTTCCTCAAATTATCGCCAAAATCCGAACAAAAAACGTTGAGATCATTCTAAATAATAGGTTGAAAGTTGCGTATTTTGGCCCCAGGGCCGAGGCCGGGGCCTGGCCCCGGTGCATCCCTAGTACAAATGGACATTGTTAAAATAAAAACACTGGTACACAGTAGACACACGATTTACAACAAGTACAAAGATGGCATTGGAATTTCGAGTAAACAAAGACATGCCTTCAAATGTGAGACATGTAGGAATAAAGGTGTGGCTTTTCCCTTAAGTGTTTCATCATTTTCGCGATCACTAGTGATTAGTGTTGTAAAAGATAACAAAAGATAGTGTTATCTTTATCTTTTTAGAAAGATAAAGATAAAGATAAAGTTATATTAATCATTATCTTTTATCTTGCAATATATCCTTATCTTTTACAACACTAATTTCAACCCAAGCCAAGTTGATTCCACTACCCAGATTTGTGTTTGTATGTTTGCAAGAGCAGAAAACTCTTATCTTTTTTATCTTTTACAACACTACTAGTGATTCATTCATAGTTGAACTTTTTTAAAAATGGAAACAGATGCGCAGCAGATACAATGCTTAGATGAGTCAGCTTTTGTTGACAGTTAATGGTTGCTTGCTGTTTATATAGTCAAAGTTACTGTTGTGAGCATATTTTCAACAAAATTTAAGGTGACTAGAAGATAAATTGAGCTAAATGGCGTCATCTGGGGTTAGTTATATTGCACATTGTCTAAATGCGAATAAAAAATTGCCCTGAAAAAAAGCTTCGGCCTTTAGCCTTTTTTTCCATTTTGCTTTGGCCTTTGGCCGAAGCAAGAAAACACCCCACCTTCAGCCGAAGCTTCGGCCGAAGCCAAAGCTTCGGTCGTTCCCTGCTGTGACTTCCAATCTTTTCTTTTGTAGGCCTACTTTTACGTCTACAGTAGTTTCGCCTAGCATTTTGATTTCGAAGTCTGGATAAGCGCTTAATTTATCTGTCGTCTCAGATAAGCGTAGTGAACCAATGTTTTCCCATGTACATTTACCGATCATAGTTCAAACGGCTGCAGTATCATATTTCATCATAGTTTTACGATTATTTACAATTATGTTGATTAAATAGCGTTGTTTGCTGTCTACTGTGACACAACCAACCGAATTCGAACTTTTGTTGAATGCATCAAATCGAAAATCGGCCGAAAATTTGACATTGTTGAATTTGTGATCAAATTTATCTTCATTTTTGATCATTTATCATTTAACAGGGTGACATTCCCTGATTTTAAGCACACTTTTTCCCAGTGACCGACTTGTTTACACGACTTACAGATGTTACTTTGCAATGGACAGCGTTTGTAAGTTTCATGATGCTTTTTCCACAGCGTAAACACTGTAATTTCGGATCAAATGAGATTTTTCGTGTAAATTTAAAATTTTTTGAAATTCTGTATGTCGAGACTGACCCTTTGACTGCGTCTTCTCTGCGAACTTATGCACCTTATTGATAAGCGTGCTATCTAAGGGTTCATCAGAGTTCTCGAGTGATTTTTGTTGGCGTTGAGCCGATTCGATCAGTAATGCTGTTCGTTCTGTCTGATAATTTAGCATTATCCTTGGGGTGGTTTTGATGAAGCTCCTCCTGCATGGAAGGATTTCTTAAACCGAGTAAAAACTGATCGCATAATTGTTCCTCGAGGGTATTACTGAACTTACAGTCAATTGCTAGTGAACGTAATTCACTAAGGAATTGTGAAATTGACTGTTCTGTTTTTTGAATACTCTGACCAAATTTCATACGTTCAGCTATGTAGCTGGTTACCAAACAAAAATAAGTGTCTAGAAACGCTTTAATTTCAACATAATCGATTTCTGTTACTGATTTTGGTTCAAAATGATCTGATACGAGTCTGTATAACTCGGGGCCTACACACTTAAGTAGCAGGTTTCTGCATGCGCTTTTGGTCTCTTCTGTTTGTCCTTCTAGATTCTGAAGGTTAAGTTTGAGCTCAAATTGTTTAATGTAATATTTCCAATTTTCTATTTGTTTATCAAATTAAGGAAATTTGAAATGACTCACACGTGCAGATAAGTCGTCTGTTGTGCTGTTTGTCACAGCTGCATTAGAAGACGTCGGCATGTTACTTGGCGAAATTTGCTATTTCTAAACTTTGACACGTACCTCAGTCAGAAAAGAAACATATTTTAAGTATACATTTGCCTTTTGTAAGTGTGCGAGCTGTTAGCTGACATGTTATGTAGGTCAACGTGCACTCAAACTCATTATTTGAGTAGTCAGACGTTAAGTCGACGTGACGATTTCGCGATAAAATTTATCACATAAAATTCGACCTAAATTTCGATAAATTTTTGTTTATTTATCGAGAAAAAAACCGTGATTAAGCAAATTTCCAACATCGCCAAATGTAATGTAGTTGGGTTTCTGCCTATTGGTACTGTAGGTACTAATGGTGCGTTTTCTTAATACGGTCTCTAGATTGCAAAGCCCTAATTATCACCAAGTTTATAAGGTAGAAAGTAATAAGCCTTACATGGAGAGCGCGTTGAATAACATGACTGAGACTCAGAGTAAGTGAGGGCCGAAGTAAAAGCCTCTCAAAGACACATAGTAAAGTTATGTGTGAAGGGGTGTGAACGACGTAAGTTTTAAAAATATTTCATGAATGTAGGAGCATAGGGATGTACTTAGTTACATCACAGTATTCCACTAAATCGTATGAGTTTTTGCAGCCTTAATTCCAGAATTTTTCGAAAATTTTAATGCCGTGCTCAAGTAGGTGGATTCCTCGATAGGATGTACAGTTCAGAGGGTCGCCTTTTCCTTTATACAATGGTATTGTCGTCATGCTTTTAGTGAAATTGTCTGACATTTCTTCAGTTTTCCACAATTGTTGGAAGATACAAAGTAGGGCAAGCAATGCAGGTCGTCCAGCTGCCTTAATGACATCTACTGATAGACCTGTTGGCCCAGGTGACTTCCGTTTCTTGAAAGATTTCATGGCTTCTTTCACTTCGTTTTCCATTATTTCTTCAACTGGGCCTTCTATCATTGTACAATCGCCTACTTCAACTTTTCCATTGCTTTCATTGAACAGTTTTTGGTAGTATTCCCTCCATCTATCACATATCCATTCTGTAGATACTAATAATCGTCCATTATTGTCTTTTACACATATAGCACCAGTAACATCTTGTTTTTCAGTCCTTCTGTTCTTAACTAGCCGATATAGTTTTCTTAGTTTTTCTTGATTACTGCCGCTGCTCCAGACTTCTTCAAGTGCTTCACTCTTAGCAGCAGCTACCGTACGTTTGGCTTCAGTTTTAGCCATTTTGTACACTTCTCTATCAACAGCACATTGGCTTTTTGCCATCTCCAGTAAGCATCTTTCTTTGTAGTGATAACTGTTCTGACTTTTTCACTGAACCACCATGTTTCTCTAAAATGTTTTTGATGACTTCCTTTTGATGTTTCACACACTTCTTGTGCTGTGTTAAGTAATGTCGCGAAAATGCGACCAGCACCTGTTTTGTTCCAGTCGTTCAGCTATTAATCTTTCGCATTTTTCCTAAGTGCTGCTGTCAGCTAGCTTCCACAACTTGATTTTTGGGCTACATTCTTTTTTAACAGTCATGGCACAATTTGGCAACAAAAAGTCAGCAATTAGAACACGGTGTTGCGGTATGCATTCTTCATCAGGTACTGCCTTGACATTTTTGCATCTGGATTTCATTTTGTATCCAGCTAGTATATAATCGATCTGACTTTCATAGACTCCGCTCTTGTACGTTATGAAGTGTTGATTTGGTTTCTTAAAATACGTGTTCAGGATGTGTAGTTGCAGGCTTTCAGCAAAGTTTAGAACTTCTTCCCCTGCACTGTTTCTTTCCCCATATCCAAAACCACTGTGGTTTTGTTCATAACCCTCGGCACTATTTCCTACATGGCCATTTAAACCTCCACAGATGATCAGTTGATCATTTATTGACAAGTCTCTGACTGCATCAGTGAGCGCGTTCCAAAAAAATTCCTTTTCTTCATCTGCTCTCCCTTGTTGAGGGATGTACACTGAGACCACTGTTAGTATTTTGTCATTGCTCTTGATTTTGAGCCACATTATTCTTGAGTTGATTCTTTCACTTCAATGACATCATTGAGCCTGTCCGCTTTGACTAGTATTCCAACACCAGCCTCTCCAGAGGCTTCACCTGACTCAGTAAAATTTGTACTTCTTGTTACCATCGCCAATAAAGTTACACCATAATCCTTTCCACCTGGTCTCCTGTACACAGCATATGTTGATTTTTTGCAGACTAGTATATCTATTATTTCTCTACTTCTTCCCAACATTGTTCCAACGTTTATTGAAGCAACTCTACATATTTGAAACCCGGAGATTCTTCGCACCCCTTTACCATTTAAGATATGCCGGGGACTAGGAGCCATATTACTTTCCGATATAGCATTGAATTTTTGGAGCAGGTTTTCTACATGTGGATGCCCTTCCTGACGATAACCACTTGTTTTAAGCAAGTGTAACTTAGCCTATGGTGCAAGCACCTCAGACCACTAGGCAGCGGTCGGTTTTGAAATCAGAGTTGTCCTTCTCCTAGATGGACAGCCTACCATGGCTATGAGCTCCATCTACCCAGAACATGTGGTTTTAAGGCGCCACAAACCCGCCTTTCGCCCTCACGGATTTAGCATTACCCAGGGACTCCGCAAGGAGACACCATGAGAACTTGACTGGCAGAGCTGATAAAGTGACAGTTAGACTTGTGTGGTATTTTATAGGAATACAGACGTCAAACTCTGTAATCCACCACGTCTAATTACCAGTCCATATCAATCTGAATCTGTGAAAAACACAAATCATGTTGTTTTTAAATCTTACTCGAAAGCTAAGCCTAGTGACCACTCTCTAAATGGTTTAGAAGCGCGGCAAGGCTCTTAACATGCACAAACCAGTTAGCACCAAAGAAATCGCACAAATGAATGCAATAGTGCACAATGATAGACCGGAAATTATAACAACTCATTTATGTAGAATGCCGAAGCAGGAGAAAGTGTATCTACGATAGGTGGGCAGCACCAAGATTCTGGATCGAGGTGCAAGATTTTCAAAGGCCAAAAAATGGCCTTAGAAATGGTAGTATTGCGAGAAAACACCTTTTTTTAATGTTTCTCATTGAGCATCCACTAGCATCAAAAGATTGCGAAGAAAGAACAAATATGTAAAAAAATGAATTCTAGGGGGTATTTTGGTTTCTGGAGGGTGCATACCATAGGTGGGCAGCACCAAAATTCTGGGGGGGGGCGAAAAAAATTTCTGGAGGGGGTGAAAAAATTTTTAATGCTAAAAAAGCAAAAAAATTTTTTCTGGGGGGGGGTATTTTGATTTCTGGGTGGGGGGGTATTTAAACTTCTGGGGGGTGCATACCCCCAAACCCCCACGCCCATGTGTGGTGCATACCCCCTAACCCCCTATGCCCTGGTATGGTATCTACATCATCTCCAGGGCGAATTCAAGGGCGTGGCGGCCCCCCCCATTGGCCAATAATAATTAGCGATATAAAGGATGGATATGTAAATTGCAACAATTTTCGGCCGTCAATGATCATAATTTCTAAAGACAATACCCATTAATAACATATATTTACATTCTTGGTAGTCTGAGAGCCATATTTCTCCCCAGGGAATAGGTTTAAGACGATATCAAGAGCACAAACAGCTCTTTCAACAAAGTTTCTTTCAAAATTTTCGACGTTTTGCGTCAAGGGCTATAAATATTCGGAGATCCAGCAGTAATTCAAGCTTTAAAGGTTCTCCAGTTTTAATTTAACAAATTTTCCAACGCTTAGCGCCACAGTTTCGCTAGAGTAAATAAAATTTGAAGATTTTTCCGAGCAAAATTGTCAAAAATTTTAAAATTTTCCGGAAAAAGTGTTGAGCTAAAAGCGATTTCAAATAAAAGTAGACAAAGCGAAAGGCCGAAAAACGCTATTTCGCACGTAAAGGGCAAATTTTTAGATCTATTTTTGATTGTTTTGGTAAAGTTTGGGTACCACCCCTTAAAAAAAATCCTGAATCTGCCAATGATCATCTCATCAAGCTAGCATAACGTATGTAAGTGTAGAGCCATACCATACAGCACGATGCGAATGCCCATTCATCTTTTGATCGTTTTAAGTGAATATTGATTACATATTGTCATGAAAATGTGATACTGATCTCCAACTATATCAGCTATTTAGCACAGGTCAGAGCTCCCTTCTACGCTCTTAGCTAAACCAGTTTGAAATGCTTTGAGAGGACATATTTGTTTTCAGTGGCTGCAGAATCTACTTCGATCTTTTTTCTAGTCTCCTCCTTGCAAGTAAGTGTAGAGCCATACCATCAGTGGCTGCAGAATCTACTTCGATACGACTGAGACTTGAAGAAAGTGAGGGCTGAAGTAAAAGCCTCTCAAAGACACATAGTAAAGTTATATGTGAAGGGGCGTGAACGACGTAAGTTTTAAAAATAGTTCACGGATGTTGGAGCATAGGGATGTACTTAGTTACATCACATATCCCCCTCTGCAAAAAATGTATCACGCTCAATCACAGGATGTGTAGCAATCCGGTGGTCGGCATGTCCTTGTTGACCGTCTTGGGGTTGGCGCATCTTTGAGATCCTTCGTTTTGTTGTTGATGTCCACTAAACCTTGCGTGACGTTGGGTTTTTTGTCATTCTTGTCATTGTGTATTACTGTATCAGTTTCAGATTTGGTTATTTTCTGATTGTTTTCTGATACTTTCTGTTCTACGTTTACACTTGGGGTTATTAAAGGGTGAATGGGGTGCTGTACTGCATTTTTGACTGTTTTTTGAATCAGTTTCGTCCGATAGATTTTCACAAGACACAAGTCTACATAATCATAGATGATCAGCATGCTTACACTGAATTGACTTGTTAATTTCGATTTTATATGATAAAGGACCCGTTTTCTGTTTAACGACTCCTGGTTTCCACGTTTTTCCTAACACACCCAGACTGTATCATTCTGTTTAAAGTTTTGGTCTTTTGTATTCCGATCATGATAAAATTTCTGCTTTGCTTTTGCCTCATATATATGTATCGTTGCATCAGGCTTAAGTTGATCAAATAGCATGCATAATTTTCATCAAAAAACAATTCTGCAGGCGTGCAATTTGTTGATGAGTGTATTGTACATCGATACGTGAAAAGCCACATATTTAGCTTATCCTGCATTAGTTCGATATTTTGCATCTTTAGCACACCATAATGTCATTTGAAAGTTTGTATAGCGCGTTCTGCCACACCATTTGTGCGACTGTGGTAAGGTGAGGAGTGCATGTGCGTCACACCATTCAGTTTGCAGAAACTTTTGAAGTGTTCTGACGTGAATTGCGTTCCGTTGTCAGATACAATATATTTGCATCTTCCGTAACATGAGAATAGCGACTTTAGAATTCGAATTGTATTTTCAGATGATGCGTTTTTCATCATGAAAATTTCTACCGAGCGTGAGTAGGCATTGATAATTACGAACCACATCAGTCCATTGTATGGGCCTGCGAAATTGATATGAATTCGTTCCCATGGGGCGTTAGGAATATTCCATGAGTTTAGTGGCGTTTCAAGCTCGTTTTTATGATTTTCTTGGCAGAATAAGCAGTTTTCTACTAAATTTTTGATACTTCTATCGATTTTAGGCCACCAGATGGAAGAGCAAGCTAAGGAACGTGTAGCTACTATTCCTGAGTGTCCTTCGTGTAATTTTGTTAAGACCGTTTCCTGCAAACAATTCGGTATTATTATTCTGTTCTGCCACATTACGATTTCATCTTCAAACAATAATTTGTGTCATTTCTCGAAATATGGCAGAATTTCTGCATGTATTCTGCATTTTTCAGGCCAGCCGCGTTCTAAGTAATCTATGACTGTGTTTAAAACAGGATCATGCGCTGTTTTACGTTTGAGCACAGGCTGTGTTAAAGGTAAATCGTTCATTGGCATTGCGCGTATCTGACAGATAATCTTAGCATCACTAAGTTCGAATTCAGATGCGCTCGTATCAGCTAAAGGTAAACGTGACAGCGCGTCTGCAGCTATGTTTTCCTTGCCTGGCTTATATTCGATTGTATAATCGTAAGCGCTCAGTAGAATTGCCCAGCGTGTTAAACACAAAGCAGCCATTTTTGGAATCTCTCTATTTTCTCCAAAAACGCGTTCTAACGGTTTGTGATCTGTTTGCGATTTAAAATTTCATCTGTATAGGTACTGATTAAATTTATTTACCCCAAACATGACCGCTAATGCCTCTCTGTCAATTGGCGCGTATCGTTTTTCTGTCTGAGAAAATGAGCGTGAAATGGCAGCTATTGGCCTATCTGAACCATCAGGATATTGATGCAGAAGCAGTGTACCAATTCCTTTTTCAGAAGCGTCTGTTGCTAAAACTACTGGTAATTTTTTGTCAAAATGTACCAGCACGTTTTCTGATGAAATCGCATTCTTAAGCTTGTTGAAAAGTCGTAAATCTGACTCTGTAAAATGCCATTGTTTGCCTTTTTGTAAAAAAAACGGTGTAAAGGCGCGCATTTTGCCTGTAAATTTGATATAAAACGAGCGTAATACTTTAGTGAACCGAGAAATGAGCGTAGCTCTGACACATTTTTGGGAGCCGGTTGGTCTCTTAGTGCCTTAACGTTTTTGCTTACTGGGTGAATCCCAGTTTTGTCAATTTGATGACCCAACAATTTAACTTCTGGGCATAAAAGATGCAGTTTCGATTTCTGTGTACATAAGCCTACTTGACGTAGTTTTTCAAAAACTTTTTTCAAGTACAAAACGTATTCTAATCATGTTTTTCCACCCGTGCAAATGTCGTCCATAAACCACGTTACACCATCCATGCCTTGTAATTAAGTGTCCATGAAGTGTTGGAATATGGCGGGTGCAGAGGAAATACTGAAAGGCATACACATGTACTGATAGTAGCCTTTATGTGTTGCAATTATCAGATATTCACACGATTCCAGATTTATTTCCATCTGTAAGTAAGCATCTTTTAAATTGATTGTTGAAAATTCTATAAAGTTTGCAAGTTTTGCGATTACTCCCTCAAACCATGGGAGTGGGTGAGGGTTTTTTGGTGTGTACCAATTCATTGTAACTTTTAAGTCACAACATAGGCGTACTCGTCCGTCAGTTTTAAGTATGTAAACGATGGGTGATGCCCATTCAATTGGCGTTACAGCAGGGTCTACTTTTTCTAGAATGCCGTCTGTAATTAAGCGTTGAATTTCTGCATCAGCGGCAGATTTTAGCGCAAAAAGAACAGGTCTAGGTTTATGAACGATTGGTTTCGCATCTTTGTTAAATGCAATAGATGCTTTAAAACCTGTGATGTGACCTAGTTTACTGCTCAAAACGTCTGTGTACTGCACTACTAATTTACTTATTCCGGATTCCGTTTTCTCCAAAATTTTCGAAACAGTATCTGTTTGAATTGTTCGTAATTGCACGTATCTGCACTTTGGTTGCAGCTTGAACACTTTTATCCAATCACGGCCAAATAACGGTGTTGCTGTTTGTTTCGTGACTGTGACTCAGTAAATGACCGAAGCTCCAAAATTTTGCTTCGGCCGAAGCCGAAGCTTCGGCCAGCTCTTGCTTCGGCTTCGGCTGAAGGCCGAAGGCCGAATCTGTATAAATTCTTCAGTCTAATTCTGATTAGTATGAAGAATGAATTGCAAATCGAGTCATAAATATGAAAGTTAAGCTTGATTATGTTCCAGTAGTAAATATGAAGTAATAAAACAGTGTCATTCATTGCAAAAATTTAATTCAAAAGCGCAATTAATTCTCTTCATTAGCACTGATTTCATTATTAGACATTTCATGTATATCAGCAGCTAATACATATTGATCATCATCAGATTCACTATCCTGAATATATAAAAATATAATGTATTACTAGGAATAAAGCCTGGAATTCCTGAGAATTATAAAAACAATTTATTTATTGATACTTAAATTTGTAGAAGGTAGACATAAAAGCAAATAAAGATTTCTTCCCATTATTAGATGCAGAAGTTTAAGAAAGTTAACACGTCGACCATAGAGCAATTATTTAATACAAAAGAGAATGGTACACAGCAGTGTTTTTTGTACTCGGCAAAGATTTTTCCCATTGAACAAAGATTTATTGGGACTGTCTTTGTACATTGACAAAGATTTTTGGGAAGACAAAAATTGCAAAAAAGGTCTGAAATTCGCAAAAATTTTAGGCGCTACGCGCCGAAATCAGTAATTGTGTGTTCTACATATCTTTATAATGACAGAAATTGCATTTCAAAAGTGAATATGTCAAATTTTTTGGCACTGCGCGCCGCTTTAAGACGATCCTTAGTGATTTTTGCCCTTAGAGACCCAGAAATTAGCTAAAATACACTACCAAAAGTCAAACAACTCTGTTTTTACCAGACTAAAATCGCCACTGTACCATATTCTAGTACCCAAAAATTTGTGTATACAAAATTTACAACATTTTTGGGCAAACAAAAACTATAAAAACATGTATAATTCCCAAAAAATTTTGGTGTTTGCGCCGAAATGAGTGATTTTTTGTCCTATATATGTTTAAAATGGCAGAATGTGCATTTAGAATGGAAAAATGTCTAAGACAATTTTTAGTAAGTTTTGGCGTCAGAAACCCAGAAATTAGCTAAAATACACTACCAAAGATCGAAAGCCCTGTTTAACCACACTAAAATCGCCACGGTACTATAATATAGTTCACAAAAATGTGCGTGTACAAAATGTACAAAGACTTTTGGGGACCATCTTTGTACATGTACAAACTAGGGATGCACCAGGGTCGCCTTTTTGACCGAGGCCTGGGCCTGGCGCCGGGGCCGGACTAGAGACTGGGACCAACCGGGGCCAACTATTTTTGCTATATCCAGGATATACCATGTATACATTTGTATTTGGCAAAATGTGACTTATGCAATATAGCATCTGGGCAAGTCTATGGCATCCGTTCCACACGTATTTTCGAGTTCAATTAATCATCATAGCTTATATAGGCCAAGAATTTTTCCTACCATTTATAAAATTTGGCCCAACTCACGTATATAACTTGCATCATTATCAGCCGAATTACTCATGTTTTAGATCAAATGAGTTGAAAATAGCTTAAGCAAGGATAGATATTTCGCGTGCATAGTTTATTATGTTGACAGCCAATCCAACACAAAAAAACATCTTTTGGAATTTCATCCGCAGGCATGTAGCTGGCCGTCCTATTTGGGGTGACCAACACCAATTTTGGAGGGAATAAGCCCAAAAATAGCACAAAATAACGTTTAAAAAGTCATATTTTTCCGATTTTTCTGAATTTTATGGGGTCCGGCCGGACCCCATTCCCCCCAGAGCTACATGCCTGTTCATCTGGCAAACAAACCTACAGGAATGCCACAAAATGTTAAATGTATGCTTTTTCTCATGCAGAAGAAAAAGTCGGAACAGAATTGGATCCAATGGGTTTTTTGCGGACAAAATTGGAAACTTACCCGGCCCTGGCAAATATAACTGACAAGGAAATATTTGAGCCCCTGCCCATGTGTACCCCGAGTGAACGCTTGTTCAGTACAAGTGGCAATATTTGCTCGGATTCCCGTTCTCGTTTGCTGCATGAGTGATTATAAATGCTAGTGTATTTGGCGAAAAACTTGTAGATTATCGGTTTTAACTATTAAATTGCTGCAGCTATAAACGTGAATAAGCTAAATTTATGAAACAAAATTTGTGACCAATGTTGTGTTATACATGAATGATATGCACAGGCGATTATGCACGATTTTTCCTCAAATTATCGCCAAAATCCGAACAAAAAACGTTGAGATCATTCTAAATAATAGGTTGAAAGTTGCGTATTTTGGCCCCAGGGCCGAGGCCGGGGCCTGGCCCCGGTGCATCCCTAGTACAAATGGACATTGTTAAAATAAAAACACTGGTACACAGTAGACACACGATTTACAACAAGTACAAAGATGGCATTGGAATTTCGAGTAAACAAAGACATGCCTTCAAATGTGAGACATGTAGGAATAAAGGTGTGGCTTTTCCCTTAAGTGTTTCATCATTTTCGCGATCACTAGTGATTAGTGTTGTAAAAGATAACAAAAGATAGTGTTATCTTTATCTTTTTAGAAAAGATAAAGATAAAGATAAAGTTATATTAATCATTATCTTTTATCTTGCAATATATCCTTATCTTTTACAACACTAATTTCAACCCAAGCCAAGTTGATTCCACTACCCAGATTTGTGTTTGTATGTTTGCAAGAGCAGAAAACTCTTATCTTTTTTATCTTTTACAACACTACTAGTGATTCATTCATAGTTGAACTTTTTTAAAAATGGAAACAGATGCGCAGCAGATACAATGCTTAGATGAGTCAGCTTTTGTTGACAGTTAATGGTTGCTTGCTGTTTATATAGTCAAAGTTACTGTTGTGAGCATATTTTCAACAAAATTTAAGGTGACTAGAAGATAAATTGAGCTAAATGGCGTCATCTGGGGTTAGTTATATTGCACATTGTCTAAATGCGAATAAAAAATTGCCCTGAAAAAAAGCTTCGGCCTTTAGCCTTTTTTTCCATTTTGCTTTGGCCTTTGGCCGAAGCAAGAAAACACCCCACCTTCAGCCGAAGCTTCGGCCGAAGCCAAAGCTTCGGTCGTTCCCTGCTGTGACTTCCAATCTTTTCTTTTGTAGGCCTACTTTTACGTCTACAGTAGTTTCGCCTAGCATTTTGATTTCGAAGTCTGGATAAGCGCTTAATTTATCTGTCGTCTCAGATAAGCGTAGTGAACCAATGTTTTCCCATGTACATTTACCGATCATAGTTCAAACGGCTGCAGTATCATATTTCATCATAGTTTTACGATTATTTACAATTATGTTGATTAAATAGCGTTGTTTGCTGTCTACTGTGACACAACCAACCGAATTCGAACTTTTGTTGAATGCATCAAATCGAAAATCGGCCGAAAATTTGACATTGTTGAATTTGTGATCAAATTTATCTTCATTTTTGATCATTTATCATTTAACAGGGTGACATTCCCTGATTTTAAGCACACTTTTTCCCAGTGACCGACTTGTTTACACGACTTACAGATGTTACTTTGCAATGGACAGCGTTTGTAAGTTTCATGATGCTTTTTCCACAGCGTAAACACTGTAATTTCGGATCAAATGAGATTTTTCGTGTAAATTTAAAATTTTTTGAAATTCTGTATGTCGAGACTGACCCTTTGACTGCGTCTTCTCTGCGAACTTATGCACCTTATTGATAAGCGTGCTATCTAAGGGTTCATCAGAGTTCTCGAGTGATTTTTGTTGGCGTTGAGCCGATTCGATCAGTAATGCTGTTCGTTCTGTCTGATAATTTAGCATTATCCTTGGGGTGGTTTTGATGAAGCTCCTCCTGCATGGAAGGATTTCTTAAACCGAGTAAAAACTGATCGCATAATTGTTCCTCGAGGGTATTACTGAACTTACAGTCAATTGCTAGTGAACGTAATTCACTAAGGAATTGTGAAATTGACTGTTCTGTTTTTTGAATACTCTGACCAAATTTCATACGTTCAGCTATGTAGCTGGTTACCAAACAAAAATAAGTGTCTAGAAACGCTTTAATTTCAACATAATCGATTTCTGTTACTGATTTTGGTTCAAAATGATCTGATACGAGTCTGTATAACTCGGGGCCTACACACTTAAGTAGCAGGTTTCTGCATGCGCTTTTGGTCTCTTCTGTTTGTCCTTCTAGATTCTGAAGGTTAAGTTTGAGCTCAAATTGTTTAATGTAATATTTCCAATTTTCTATTTGTTTATCAAATTAAGGAAATTTGAAATGACTCACACGTGCAGATAAGTCGTCTGTTGTGCTGTTTGTCACAGCTGCATTAGAAGACGTCGGCATGTTACTTGGCGAAATTTGCTATTTCTAAACTTTGACACGTACCTCAGTCAGAAAAGAAACATATTTTAAGTATACATTTGCCTTTTGTAAGTGTGCGAGCTGTTAGCTGACATGTTATGTAGGTCAACGTGCACTCAAACTCATTATTTGAGTAGTCAGACGTTAAGTCGACGTGACGATTTCGCGATAAAATTTATCACATAAAATTCGACCTAAATTTCGATAAATTTTTGTTTATTTATCGAGAAAAAAACCGTGATTAAGCAAATTTCCAACATCGCCAAATGTAATGTAGTTGGGTTTCTGCCTATTGGTACTGTAGGTACTAATGGTGCGTTTTCTTAATACGGTCTCTAGATTGCAAAGCCCTAATTATCACCAAGTTTATAAGGTAGAAAGTAATAAGCCTTACATGGAGAGCGCGTTGAATAACATGACTGAGACTCAGAGTAAGTGAGGGCCGAAGTAAAAGCCTCTCAAAGACACATAGTAAAGTTATGTGTGAAGGGGTGTGAACGACGTAAGTTTTAAAAATATTTCATGAATGTAGGAGCATAGGGATGTACTTAGTTACATCACAGTATTCCACTAAATCGTATGAGTTTTTGCAGCCTTAATTCCAGAATTTTTCGAAAATTTTAATGCCGTGCTCAAGTAGGTGGATTCCTCGATAGGATGTACAGTTCAGAGGGTCGCCTTTTCCTTTATACAATGGTATTGTCGTCATGCTTTTAGTGAAATTGTCTGACATTTCTTCAGTTTTCCACAATTGTTGGAAGATACAAAGTAGGGCAAGCAATGCAGGTCGTCCAGCTGCCTTAATGACATCTACTGATAGACCTGTTGGCCCAGGTGACTTCCGTTTCTTGAAAGATTTCATGGCTTCTTTCACTTCGTTTTCCATTATTTCTTCAACTGGGCCTTCTATCATTGTACAATCGCCTACTTCAACTTTTCCATTGCTTTCATTGAACAGTTTTTGGTAGTATTCCCTCCATCTATCACATATCCATTCTGTAGATACTAATAATCGTCCATTATTGTCTTTTACACATATAGCACCAGTAACATCTTGTTTTTCAGTCCTTCTGTTCTTAACTAGCCGATATAGTTTTCTTAGTTTTTCTTGATTACTGCCGCTGCTCCAGACTTCTTCAAGTGCTTCACTCTTAGCAGCAGCTACCGTACGTTTGGCTTCAGTTTTAGCCATTTTGTACACTTCTCTATCAACAGCACATTGGCTTTTTGCCATCTCCAGTAAGCATCTTTCTTTGTAGTGATAACTGTTCTGACTTTTTCACTGAACCACCATGTTTCTCTAAAATGTTTTTGATGACTTCCTTTTGATGTTTCACACACTTCTTGTGCTGTGTTAAGTAATGTCGCGAAAATGCGACCAGCACCTGTTTTGTTCCAGTCGTTCAGCTATTAATCTTTCGCATTTTTCCTAAGTGCTGCTGTCAGCTAGCTTCCACAACTTGATTTTTGGGCTACATTCTTTTTTAACAGTCATGGCACAATTTGGCAACAAAAAGTCAGCAATTAGAACACGGTGTTGCGGTATGCATTCTTCATCAGGTACTGCCTTGACATTTTTGCATCTGGATTTCATTTTGTATCCAGCTAGTATATAATCGATCTGACTTTCATAGACTCCGCTCTTGTACGTTATGAAGTGTTGATTTGGTTTCTTAAAATACGTGTTCAGGATGTGTAGTTGCAGGCTTTCAGCAAAGTTTAGAACTTCTTCCCCTGCACTGTTTCTTTCCCCATATCCAAAACCACTGTGGTTTTGTTCATAACCCTCGGCACTATTTCCTACATGGCCATTTAAACCTCCACAGATGATCAGTTGATCATTTATTGACAAGTCTCTGACTGCATCAGTGAGCGCGTTCCAAAAAAATTCCTTTTCTTCATCTGCTCTCCCTTGTTGAGGGATGTACACTGAGACCACTGTTAGTATTTTGTCATTGCTCTTGATTTTGAGCCACATTATTCTTGAGTTGATTCTTTCACTTCAATGACATCATTGAGCCTGTCCGCTTTGACTAGTATTCCAACACCAGCCTCTCCAGAGGCTTCACCTGACTCAGTAAAATTTGTACTTCTTGTTACCATCGCCAATAAAGTTACACCATAATCCTTTCCACCTGGTCTCCTGTACACAGCATATGTTGATTTTTTGCAGACTAGTATATCTATTATTTCTCTACTTCTTCCCAACATTGTTCCAACGTTTATTGAAGCAACTCTACATATTTGAAACCCGGAGATTCTTCGCACCCCTTTACCATTTAAGATATGCCGGGGACTAGGAGCCATATTACTTTCCGATATAGCATTGAATTTTTGGAGCAGGTTTTCTACATGTGGATGCCCTTCCTGACGATAACCACTTGTTTTAAGCAAGTGTAACTTAGCCTATGGTGCAAGCACCTCAGACCACTAGGCAGCGGTCGGTTTTGAAATCAGAGTTGTCCTTCTCCTAGATGGACAGCCTACCATGGCTATGAGCTCCATCTACCCAGAACATGTGGTTTTAAGGCGCCACAAACCCGCCTTTCGCCCTCACGGATTTAGCATTACCCAGGGACTCCGCAAGGAGACACCATGAGAACTTGACTGGCAGAGCTGATAAAGTGACAGTTAGACTTGTGTGGTATTTTATAGGAATACAGACGTCAAACTCTGTAATCCACCACGTCTAATTACCAGTCCATATCAATCTGAATCTGTGAAAAACACAAATCATGTTGTTTTTAAATCTTACTCGAAAGCTAAGCCTAGTGACCACTCTCTAAATGGTTTAGAAGCGCGGCAAGGCTCTTAACATGCACAAACCAGTTAGCACCAAAGAAATCGCACAAATGAATGCAATAGTGCACAATGATAGACCGGAAATTATAACAACTCATTTATGTAGAATGCCGAAGCAGGAGAAAGTGTATCTACGATAGGTGGGCAGCACCAAGATTCTGGATCGAGGTGCAAGATTTTCAAAGGCCAAAAAATGGCCTTAGAAATGGTAGTATTGCGAGAAAACACCTTTTTTTAATGTTTCTCATTGAGCATCCACTAGCATCAAAAGATTGCGAAGAAAGAACAAATATGTAAAAAAATGAATTCTAGGGGGTATTTTGGTTTCTGGAGGGTGCATACCATAGGTGGGCAGCACCAAAATTCTGGGGGGGGGCGAAAAAAATTTCTGGAGGGGGTGAAAAAATTTTTAATGCTAAAAAAGCAAAAAAATTTTTTCTGGGGGGGGGTATTTTGATTTCTGGGTGGGGGGGGTATTTAAACTTCTGGGGGGTGCATACCCCCAAACCCCCACGCCCATGTGTGGTGCATACCCCCTAACCCCCTATGCCCTGGTATGGTATCTACATCATCTCCAGGGCGAATTCAAGGGCGTGGCGGCCCCCCCCATTGGCCAATAATAATTAGCGATATAAAGGATGGATATGTAAATTGCAACAATTTTCGGCCGTCAATGATCATAATTTCTAAAGACAATACCCATTAATAACATATATTTACATTCTTGGTAGTCTGAGAGCCATATTTCTCCCCAGGGAATAGGTTTAAGACGATATCAAGAGCACAAACAGCTCTTTCAACAAAGTTTCTTTCAAAATTTTCGACGTTTTGCGTCAAGGGCTATAAATATTCGGAGATCCAGCAGTAATTCAAGCTTTAAAGGTTCTCCAGTTTTAATTTAACAAATTTTCCAACGCTTAGCGCCACAGTTTCGCTAGAGTAAATAAAATTTGAAGATTTTTCCGAGCAAAATTGTCAAAAATTTTAAAATTTTCCGGAAAAAGTGTTGAGCTAAAAGCGATTTCAAATAAAAGTAGACAAAGCGAAAGGCCGAAAAACGCTATTTCGCACGTAAAGGGCAAATTTTTAGATCTATTTTTGATTGTTTTGGTAAAGTTTGGGTACCACCCCTTAAAAAAAATCCTGAATCTGCCAATGATCATCTCATCAAGCTAGCATAACGTATGTAAGTGTAGAGCCATACCATACAGCACGATGCGAATGCCCATTCATCTTTTGATCGTTTTAAGTGAATATTGATTACATATTGTCATGAAAATGTGATACTGATCTCCAACTATATCAGCTATTTAGCACAGGTCAGAGCTCCCTTCTACGCTCTTAGCTAAACCAGTTTGAAATGCTTTGAGAGGACATATTTGTTTTCAGTGGCTGCAGAATCTACTTCGATCTTTTTTCTAGTCTCCTCCTTGCAAGTAAGTGTAGAGCCATACCATCAGTGGCTGCAGAATCTACTTCGATACGACTGAGACTTGAAGAAAGTGAGGGCTGAAGTAAAAGCCTCTCAAAGACACATAGTAAAGTTATATGTGAAGGGGCGTGAACGACGTAAGTTTTAAAAATAGTTCACGGATGTTGGAGCATAGGGATGTACTTAGTTACATCACATATCCCCCTCTGCAAAAAATGTATCACGCTCAATCACAGGATGTGTAGCAATCCGGTGGTCGGCATGTCCTTGTTGACCGTCTTGGGGTTGGCGCATCTTTGAGATCCTTCGTTTTGTTGTTGATGTCCACTAAACCTTGCGTGACGTTGGGTTTTTGTCATTCTTGTCATTGTGTATTACTGTATCAGTTTCAGATTTGGTTATTTTCTGATTGTTTTCTGATACTTTCTGTTCTACGTTTACACTTGGGGTTATTAAAGGGTGAATGGGGTGCTGTACTGCATTTTTGACTGTTTTTTGAATCAGTTTCGTCCGATAGATTTTCACAAGACACAAGTCTACATAATCATAGATGATCAGCATGCTTACACTGAATTGACTTGTTAATTTCGATTTTATATGATAAAGGACCCGTTTTCTGTTTAACGACTCCTGGTTTCCACGTTTTTCCTAACACACCCAGACTGTATCATTCTGTTTAAAGTTTTGGTCTTTTGTATTCCGATCATGATAAAATTTCTGCTTTGCTTTTGCCTCATATATATGTATCGTTGCATCAGGCTTAAGTTGATCAAATAGCATGCATAATTTTCATCCAAAAAACAATTCTGCAGGCGTGCAATTTGTTGATGAGTGTATTGTACATCGATACGTGAAAAGCCACATATTTAGCTTATCCTGCATTAGTTCGATATTTTGCATCTTTAGCACACCATAATGTCATTTGAAAATTTGTATAGCGCGTTCTGCCACACCATTTGTGCGACTGTGGTAAGGTGAGGAGTGCATGTGCGTCACACCATTCAGTTTGCAGAAACTTTTGAAGTGTTCTGACGTGAATTGCGTTCCGTTGTCAGATACAATATATTTGCATCTTCCGTAACATGAGAATAGCGACTTTAGAATTCGAATTGTATTTTCAGATGATGCGTTTTTCATCATGAAAATTTCTACCGAGCGTGAGTAGGCATTGATAATTACGAACCACATCAGTCCATTGTATGGGCCTGCGAAATTGATATGAATTCGTTCCCATGGGGCGTTAGGAATATTCCATGAGTTTAGTGGCGTTTCAAGCTCGTTTTTATGATTTTCTTGGCAGAATAAGCAGTTTTCTACTAAATTTTTGATACTTCTATCGATTTTAGGCCACCAGATGGAAGAGCAAGCTAAGGAACGTGTAGCTACTATTCCTGAGTGTCCTTCGTGTAATTTTGTTAAGACCGTTTCCTGCAAACAATTCGGTATTATTATTCTGTTCTGCCACATTACGATTTCATCTTCAAACAATAATTTGTGTCATTTCTCGAAATATGGCAGAATTTCTGCATGTATTCTGCATTTTTCAGGCCAGCCGCGTTCTAAGTAATCTATGACTGTGTTTAAAACAGGATCATGCGCTGTTTTACGTTTGAGCACAGGCTGTGTTAAAGGTAAATCGTTCATTGGCATTGCGCGTATCTGACAGATAATCTTAGCATCACTAAGTTCGAATTCAGATGCGCTCGTATCAGCTAAAGGTAAACGTGACAGCGCGTCTGCAGCTATGTTTTCCTTGCCTGGCTTATATTCGATTGTATAATCGTAAGCGCTCAGTAGAATTGCCCAGCGTGTTAAACACAAAGCAGCCATTTTTGGAATCTCTCTATTTTCTCCAAAAACGCGTTCTAACGGTTTGTGATCTGTTTGCGATTTAAAATTTCATCTGTATAGGTACTGATTAAATTTATTTACCCCAAACATGACCGCTAATGCCTCTCTGTCAATTGGCGCGTATCGTTTTTCTGTCTGAGAAAATGAGCGTGAAATGGCAGCTATTGGCCTATCTGAACCATCAGGATATTGATGCAGAAGCAGTGTACCAATTCCTTTTTCAGAAGCGTCTGTTGCTAAAACTACTGGTAATTTTTTGTCAAAATGTACCAGCACGTTTTCTGATGAAATCGCATTCTTAAGCTTGTTGAAAAGTCGTAAATCTGACTCTGTAAAATGCCATTGTTTGCCTTTTTGTAAAAAAACGGTGTAAAGGCGCGCATTTTGCCTGTAAATTTGATATAAAACGAGCGTAATACTTTAGTGAACCGAGAAATGAGCGTAGCTCTGACACATTTTGGGAGCCGGTTGGTCTCTTAGTGCCTTAACGTTTTTGCTTACTGGGTGAATCCCAGTTTTGTCAATTTGATGACCCAACAATTTAACTTCTGGGCATAAAAGATGCAGTTTCGATTTCTGTGTACATAAGCCTACTTGACGTAGTTTTTCAAAAACTTTTTTCAAGTACAAAACGTATTCTAATCATGTTTTTCCACCCGTGCAAATGTCGTCCATAAACCACGTTACACCATCCATGCCTTGTAATTAAGTGTCCATGAAGTGTTGGAATATGGCGGGTGCAGAGGAAATACTGAAAGGCATACACATGTACTGATAGTAGCCTTTATGTGTTGCAATTATCAGATATTCACACGATTCCAGATTTATTTCCATCTGTAAGTAAGCATCTTTTAAATTGATTGTTGAAAATTCTATAAAGTTTGCAAGTTTTGCGATTACTCCCTCAAACCATGGGAGTGGGTGAGGGTTTTTTGGTGTGTACCAATTCATTGTAACTTTTAAGTCACAACATAGGCGTACTCGTCCGTCAGTTTTAAGTATGTAAACGATGGGTGATGCCCATTCAATTGGCGTTACAGCAGGGTCTACTTTTTCTAGAATGCCGTCTGTAATTAAGCGTTGAATTTCTGCATCAGCGGCAGATTTTAGCGCAAAAAGAACAGGTCTAGGTTTATGAACGATTGGTTTCGCATCTTTGTTAAATGCAATAGATGCTTTAAAACCTGTGATGTGACCTAGTTTACTGCTCAAAACGTCTGTGTACTGCACTACTAATTTACTTATTCCGGATTCCGTTTTCTCCAAAATTTTCGAAACAGTATCTGTTTGAATTGTTCGTAATTGCACGTATCTGCACTTTGGTTGCAGCTTGAACACTTTTATCCAATCACGGCCAAATAACGGTGTTGCTGTTTGTTTCGTGACTGTGACTCAGTAAATGACCGAAGCTCCAAAATTTTGCTTCGGCCGAAGCCGAAGCTTCGGCCAGCTCTTGCTTCGGCTTCGGCTGAAGGCCGAAGGCCGAATCTGTATAAATTCTTCAGTCTAATTCTGATTAGTATGAAGAATGAATTGCAAATCGAGTCATAAATATGAAAGTTAAGCTTGATTATGTTCCAGTAGTAAATATGAAGTAATAAAACAGTGTCATTCATTGCAAAAATTTAATTCAAAAGCGCAATTAATTCTCTTCATTAGCACTGATTTCATTATTAGACATTTCATGTATATCAGCAGCTAATACATATTGATCATCATCAGATTCACTATCCTGAATATATAAAAATATAATGTATTACTAGGAATAAAGCCTGGAATTCCTGAGAATTATAAAAACAATTTATTTATTGATACTTAAATTTGTAGAAGGTAGACATAAAAGCAAATAAAGATTTCTTCCCATTATTAGATGCAGAAGTTTAAGAAAGTTAACACGTCGACCATAGAGCAATTATTTAATACAAAAGAGAATGGTACACAGCAGTGTTTTTTGTACTCGGCAAAGATTTTTCCCATTGAACAAAGATTTATTGGGACTGTCTTTGTACATTGACAAAGATTTTTGGGAAGACAAAAATTGCAAAAAAGGTCTGAAATTCGCAAAAATTTTAGGCGCTACGCGCCGAAATCAGTAATTGTGTGTTCTACATATCTTTATAATGACAGAAATTGCATTTCAAAAGTGAATATGTCAAATTTTTTGGCACTGCGCGCCGCTTTAAGACGATCCTTAGTGATTTTTGCCCTTAGAGACCCAGAAATTAGCTAAAATACACTACCAAAAGTCAAACAACTCTGTTTTTACCAGACTAAAATCGCCACTGTACCATATTCTAGTACCCAAAAATTTGTGTATACAAAATTTACAACATTTTTGGGCAAACAAAAACTATAAAAACATGTATAATTCCCAAAAAATTTTGGTGTTTGCGCCGAAATGAGTGATTTTTTGTCCTATATATGTTTAAAATGGCAGAATGTGCATTTAGAATGGAAAAATGTCTAAGACAATTTTTAGTAAGTTTTGGCGTCAGAAACCCAGAAATTAGCTAAAATACACTACCAAAGATCGAAAGCCCTGTTTAACCACACTAAAATCGCCACGGTACTATAATATAGTTCACAAAAATGTGCGTGTACAAAATGTACAAAGACTTTTGGGGACCATCTTTGTACATGTACAAACTAGGGATGCACCAGGGTCGCCTTTTTGACCGAGGCCTGGGCCTGGCGCCGGGGCCGGACTAGAGACTGGGACCAACCGGGGCCAACTATTTTTGCTATATCCAGGATATACCATGTATACATTTGTATTTGGCAAAATGTGACTTATGCAATATAGCATCTGGGCAAGTCTATGGCATCCGTTCCACACGTATTTTCGAGTTCAATTAATCATCATAGCTTATATAGGCCAAGAATTTTTCCTACCATTTATAAAATTTGGCCCAACTCACGTATATAACTTGCATCATTATCAGCCGAATTACTCATGTTTTAGATCAAATGAGTTGAAAATAGCTTAAGCAAGGATAGATATTTCGCGTGCATAGTTTATTATGTTGACAGCCAATCCAACACAAAAAAACATCTTTTGGAATTTCATCCGCAGGCATGTAGCTGGCCGTCCTATTTGGGGTGACCAACACCAATTTTGGAGGGAATAAGCCCAAAAATAGCACAAAATAACGTTTAAAAAGTCATATTTTTCCGATTTTTCTGAATTTTATGGGGTCCGGCCGGACCCCCATTCCCCCCAGAGCTACATGCCTGTTCATCTGGCAAACAAACCTACAGGAATGCCACAAAATGTTAAATGTATGCTTTTTCTCATGCAGAAGAAAAAGTCGGAACAGAATTGGATCCAATGGGTTTTTTGCGGACAAAATTGGAAACTTACCCGGCCCTGGCAAATATAACTGACAAGGAAATATTTGAGCCCCTGCCCATGTGTACCCCGAGTGAACGCTTGTTCAGTACAAGTGGCAATATTTGCTCGGATTCCCGTTCTCGTTTGCTGCATGAGTGATTATAAATGCTAGTGTATTTGGCGAAAAACTTGTAGATTATCGGTTTTAACTATTAAATTGCTGCAGCTATAAACGTGAATAAGCTAAATTTATGAAACAAAATTTGTGACCAATGTTGTGTTATACATGAATGATATGCACAGGCGATTATGCACGATTTTTCCTCAAATTATCGCCAAAATCCGAACAAAAAACGTTGAGATCATTCTAAATAATAGGTTGAAAGTTGCGTATTTTGGCCCCAGGGCCGAGGCCGGGGCCTGGCCCCGGTGCATCCCTAGTACAAATGGACATTGTTAAAATAAAAACACTGGTACACAGTAGACACACGATTTACAACAAGTACAAAGATGGCATTGGAATTTCGAGTAAACAAAGACATGCCTTCAAATGTGAGACATGTAGGAATAAAGGTGTGGCTTTTCCCTTAAGTGTTTCATCATTTTCGCGATCACTAGTGATTAGTGTTGTAAAAGATAACAAAAGATAGTGTTATCTTTATCTTTTTAGAAAGATAAAGATAAAGATAAAGTTATATTAATCATTATCTTTTATCTTGCAATATATCCTTATCTTTTACAACACTAATTTCAACCCAAGCCAAGTTGATTCCACTACCCAGATTTGTGTTTGTATGTTTGCAAGAGCAGAAAACTCTTATCTTTTTTATCTTTTACAACACTACTAGTGATTCATTCATAGTTGAACTTTTTTAAAAATGGAAACAGATGCGCAGCAGATACAATGCTTAGATGAGTCAGCTTTTGTTGACAGTTAATGGTTGCTTGCTGTTTATATAGTCAAAGTTACTGTTGTGAGCATATTTTCAACAAAATTTAAGGTGAC
Source organism: Mermis nigrescens (assembly GCA_036768485.1). Classification (NCBI taxonomy): domain Eukaryota; kingdom Metazoa; phylum Nematoda; class Enoplea; order Mermithida; family Mermithidae; genus Mermis; species Mermis nigrescens. Next base: position 3,513,207 of record JAVLUZ010000141.1, on the reverse strand, counting down.
TAGAAGATAAATTGAGCTAAATGGCGTCATCTGGGGTTAGTTATATTGCACATTGTCTAAATGCGAATAAAAAATTGCCCTGAAAAAAAGCTTCGGCCTTTAGCCTTTTTTTCCATTTTGCTTTGGCCTTTGGCCGAAGCAAGAAAACACCCCACCTTCAGCCGAAGCTTCGGCCGAAGCCAAAGCTTCGGTCGTTCCCTGCTGTGACTTCCAATCTTTTCTTTTGTAGGCCTACTTTTACGTCTACAGTAGTTTCGCCTAGCATTTTGATTTCGAAGTCTGGATAAGCGCTTAATTTATCTGTCGTCTCAGATAAGCGTAGTGAACCAATGTTTTCCCATGTACATTTACCGATCATAGTTCAAACGGCTGCAGTATCATATTTCATCATAGTTTTACGATTATTTACAATTATGTTGATTAAATAGCGTTGTTTGCTGTCTACTGTGACACAACCAACCGAATTCGAACTTTTGTTGAATGCATCAAATCGAAAATCGGCCGAAAATTTGACATTGTTGAATTTGTGATCAAATTTATCTTCATTTTTGATCATTTATCATTTAACAGGGTGACATTCCCTGATTTTAAGCACACTTTTTCCCAGTGACCGACTTGTTTACACGACTTACAGATGTTACTTTGCAATGGACAGCGTTTGTAAGTTTCATGACGCTTTTTTCCACAGCGTAAACACTGTAATTTCGGATCAAATGAGATTTTTTGTGTAAATTTAAAATTTTTTGAAATTCTGTACAGTGATCGGACCGAGGGCAGCTTTTGGACTCGGCCTCGGCCGAGGCGCCTTAAAAATCCTTGCCTTGGCCGAGGCCGAGGGTAATGCCGAGGGTCAAGCTTATATACCTATACCCATAAATAGTGCTTACAGAATATTTTGTATGCAAATGAGCTAGAGAATAATCGTAATATTGAACACTTTACTGAATGTCATTTTCACAATAGTAGATTAAATGTGTGAAGGATTTATTGAATAAGGTCAGCAGAATGAAAGCATACTTAATTTAACAAGTTGCCGTTGAAGACTTGGAAAAGTTAATGAAAAATATGGCTGAACAAGCACATAAAAACCTTTTATTACTATACATAAATAAGAAAACAGCGTCAAAGAAATAAATGAACAAACGAAATAAGCTAAGTAAAGACAGAACTATAGCCATTATTGTGCTCACTTTTGCAGTAATGCATGTTTAAACACGCTTTTTCAGTCATCCAATTCTGGTGTGGTAGGTAATATGACAGAAACTGCACTGTACTTTCCGATCATAGTTTCCCAAGGTCCAGAGTTGAGGGAAGGGTGAAATCCCAAAATGGGGGACCAGTAAATTAAGTAGTGTCTTTGTATGAGCGAACAAATTTTTGTAGATATTTTATATAAATATATTTTTAAACATAGACATTTTTACATACTGCCAGTGTGTGACCTGCAACCGGCATGCAGTCCTAAACAGTGTTTTTTTGTGCAAGATACCTTTTTACATGTACAAAAATGGTATCCAAAAGTCTTTGAACATTTTGTACATGCAAATTTTTGTGTACTATTATAGTATGGTACAGTAGCGATTTAGTGTGGTAAAACAGGGGTTTTCGACCTTCGGTAGCGTATCTTAGCTAATTCCTGGGTTTCTGAATATTTGACATTTTTTCCATTCTAAATGCAAATTCTACTATTTTAAAGATATATCGGACATACAATTACTAATGCGCCGAAAATTTTCGGAAATTTTACACCTTTTTACAGTTTTGTCTCTCCAAAAATCTTTGTGCATGTACAAAGACAGTCCTGAAAAGTCTCTGTACATTATGAAAAATCTTTGCCGAATACAAAAAACCGTGGTCCTAAATGTGATAATTCGGCCCTGGATATAGTTCATAAGATTATTTGGCGCGAAGCGCCGAAATTTTTATGAGCTTTTGATGAAATTTACACATAAAACTCGACTGAGAAAGCTAAAACAACTTGTACTACAAAATCAGAAATATTACAGATATTGTAATATGCCAATTAAATCTTGTAATAAGCACTACTGTGCTTAGAAATTCAATGCAACATCAGGATAAATTAGTCAATTTTATCTTTGAACGGCTAAATGTGCTGAGTTATTAAATAGTACTTGTTTTGCATAAAATTTTTAAAAACAGTATAAATGGATACAAAAGATATTTAAATCTGCAGAAAGATGCCTAGATTACAAAAAAATGATTTTTGAGTCTTAAATGCCTCTGCTTCAATCTAAATACAGTATATTAGCGATAGTTTGCGCGAAGCGCCAAAAATTTTTTGAAATTTCCTAAAAAAATACTGAAAAACGATATAATTAATATCACTTTGTCCAAGAAAGTATTTAAACATTGTATAAAAATGGCTCCAAACAATGCACGAGCCAAAATTGATTTTTGGCAAAACCTGCATTTATTGGCCATTTTTAGGTGCGTTTTTGCGATTTTCGGCCGAAAGTTCGTAATCATTTACGCCCTCTCCCATAAAAATGGCCGAAAAACATGCGTGTAACAGGAAGGGATTTGGGAATTCCCCACCCACCCAGGGTTGGACGTCGTCCCCTAACCCTTCCTTAACGTCAGAAAATTTTGACCCACCCTCCCCATTTTTGGCGAAAATTTGCGCTTTGTTGGCTATTTTAGGTGCTTTTGCCATTTTTGACATAGAATTAGAGTCGCTAATCTCCCACTCGAAATTTCTAGCCCTTACATGTATGCCGAGGAGCCCCTCTCGAAAATTTTGAGCTGTTACATGCATGTTTCATAGTGACAGTTTGTCTATTTACTCTTGCTTACATTCTAAAATACTCTATCACTTTGGGAAATTCTAATAGTTAGCTGCACTTTTGCCATAGTAAAAATTAGGTTCAAAAATATTCAAAAGGTTTTCACCAAAAATCGTCTGACAGTGACTTGAGTCTTGTACCCTGAGAGGAGGGTAATAAACCTCCCTCACCCCTCCCTTCGGGAATGTGTGTTTCCGATCCATGTAGCAAGCATGAGAATTAAAACTTAGTCATCACATGAATAATAAATTGGCACTTTGCTGTATGTAACTTAACTTTGTGTAACTGGGTACGCGACTGAAACCACAAGAATAGTCTATAGGTAAAAAATAGCCTTTGTACTGCAGATGCATCCTAAATAGTTAATATTCAACGGACATATTAAACTTATTCAAATTTGATTTTAACCCTCGGCGCCTCGGCACTTTTCAGCTTCGCCCTTGGCGCGAGGCCGAGGCTCCAAAAAGCGCCGAGGCTTGCCGAGGCCGAGGCCTGGTCCGATCACTGATTCTGTATGTCGAGACTGACCCTTTGACTGCGTCTTCTCTGCGAACTTATGCACCTTATTGATAAGCGTGCTATCTAAGGGTTCATCAGAGTTCTCGAGTGATTTTTGTTGGCGTTGAGCCGATTCGATCAGTAATGCTGTTCGTTCTGTCTGATAATTTAGCATTATCCTTGGGGTGGTTTTGATGAAGCTCCTCCTGCATGGAAGGATTTCTTAAACCGAGTAAAAACTGATCGCATAATTGTTCCTCGAGGGTATTACTGAACTTACAGTCAATTGCTAGTGAACGTAATTCACTAAGGAATTGTGAAATTGACTGTTCTGTTTTTTGAATACTCTGACCAAATTTCATACGTTCAGCTATGTAGCTGGTTACCAAACAAAAATAAGTGTCTAGAAACGCTTTAATTTCAACATAATCGATTTCTGTTACTGATTTTGGTTCAAAATGATCTGATACGAGTCTGTATAACTCGGGGCCTACACACTTAAGTAGCAGGTTTCTGCATGCGCTTTTGGTCTCTTCTGTTTGTCCTTCTAGATTCTGAAGGTTAAGTTTGAGCTCAAATTGTTTAATGTAATATTTCCAATTTTCTATTTGTTTATCAAATTAAGGAAATTTGAAATGACTCACACGTGCAGATAAGTCGTCTGTTGTGCTGTTTGTCACAGCTGCATTAGAAGACGTCGGCATGTTACTTGGCGAAATTTGCTATTTCTAAACTTTGACACGTACCTCAGTCAGAAAAGAAACATATTTTAAGTATACATTTGCCTTTTGTAAGTGTGCGAGCTGTTAGCTGACATGTTATGTAGGTCAACGTGCACTCAAACTCGTTATTTGAGTAGTCAGACGTTAAGTCGACGTGACGATTTCGCGATAAAATTTATCACATAAAATTCGACCTAAATTTCGATAAATTTTTGTTTATTTATCGAGAAAAAAACCGTGATTAAGCAAATTTCCAACATCGCCAAATGTAATGTAGTGGGGTTTCTGCCTATTGGTACTGTAGGTACTAATGGTGCGTTTTCTTAATACGGTCTCTAGATTGCAAAGCCCTAATTATCACCAAGTTTATAAGGTAGAAAGTAATAAGCCTTACATGGAGAGCGCGTTGAATAACATGACTGAGACTCAGAGTAAGTGAGGGCCGAAGTAAAAGCCTCTCAAAGACACATAGTAAAGTTATGTGTGAAGGGGTGTGAACGACGTAAGTTTTAAAAATATTTCATGAATGTAGGAGCATAGGGATGTACTTAGTTACATCACAGTATTCCACTAAATCGTATGAGTTTTTGCAGCCTTAATTCCAGAATTTTTCGAAAATTTTAATGCCGTGCTCAAGTAGGTGGATTCCTCGATAGGATGTACAGTTCAGAGGGTCGCCTTTTCCTTTATACAATGGTATTGTCGTCATGCTTTTAGTGAAATTGTCTGACATTTCTTCAGTTTTCCACAATTGTTGGAAGATACAAAGTAGGGCAAGCAATGCAGGTCGTCCAGCTGCCTTAATGACATCTACTGATAGACCTGTTGGCCCAGGTGACTTCCGTTTCTTGAAAGATTTCATGGCTTCTTTCACTTCGTTTTCCATTATTTCTTCAACTGGGCCTTCTATCATTGTACAATCGCCTACTTCAACTTTTCCATTGCTTTCATTGAACAGTTTTTGGTAGTATTCCCTCCATCTATCACATATCCATTCTGTAGATACTAATAATCGTCCATTATTGTCTTTTACACATATAGCACCAGTAACATCTTGTTTTTCAGTCCTTCTGTTCTTAACTAGCCGATATAGTTTTCTTAGTTTTTCTTGATTACTGCCGCTGCTCCAGACTTCTTCAAGTGCTTCACTCTTAGCAGCAGCTACCGTACGTTTGGCTTCAGTTTTAGCCATTTTGTACACTTCTCTATCAACAGCACATTGGCTTTTTGCCATCTCCAGTAAGCATCTTTCTTTGTAGTGATAACTGTTCTGACTTTTTCACTGAACCACCATGTTTCTCTAAAATGTTTTTGATGACTTCCTTTTGATGTTTCACACACTTCTTGTGCTGTGTTAAGTAATGTCGCGAAAATGCGACCAGCACCTGTTTTGTTCCAGTCGTTCAGCTATTAATCTTTCGCATTTTTCCTAAGTGCTGCTGTCAGCTAGCTTCCACAACTTGATTTTTGGGCTACATTCTTTTTTAACAGTCATGGCACAATTTGGCAACAAAAAGTCAGCAATTAGAACACGGTGTTGCGGTATGCATTCTTCATCAGGTACTGCCTTGACATTTTTGCATCTGGATTTCATTTTGTATCCAGCTAGTATATAATCGATCTGACTTTCATAGACTCCGCTCTTGTACGTTATGAAGTGTTGATTTGGTTTCTTAAAATACGTGTTCAGGATGTGTAGTTGCAGGCTTTCAGCAAAGTTTAGAACTTCTTCCCCTGCACTGTTTCTTTCCCCATATCCAAAACCACTGTGGTTTTGTTCATAACCCTCGGCACTATTTCCTACATGGCCATTTAAACCTCCACAGATGATCAGTTGATCATTTATTGACAAGTCTCTGACTGCATCAGTGAGCGCGTTCCAAAAAAATTCCTTTTCTTCATCTGCTCTCCCTTGTTGAGGGATGTACACTGAGACCACTGTTAGTATTTTGTCATTGCTCTTGATTTTGAGCCACATTATTCTTGAGTTGATTCTTTCACTTCAATGACATCATTGAGCCTGTCCGCTTTGACTAGTATTCCAACACCAGCCTCTCCAGAGGCTTCACCTGACTCAGTAAAATTTGTACTTCTTGTTACCATCGCCAATAAAGTTACACCATAATCCTTTCCACCTGGTCTCCTGTACACAGCATATGTTGATTTTTTGCAGACTAGTATATCTATTATTTCTCTACTTCTTCCCAACATTGTTCCAACGTTTATTGAAGCAACTCTACATATTTGAAACCCGGAGATTCTTCGCACCCCTTTACCATTTAAGATATGCCGGGGACTAGGAGCCATATTACTTTCCGATATAGCATTGAATTTTTGGAGCAGGTTTTCTACATGTGGATGCCCTTCCTGACGATAACCACTTGTTTTAAGCAAGTGTAACTTAGCCTATGGTGCAAGCACCTCAGACCACTAGGCAGCGGTCGGTTTTGAAATCAGAGTTGTCCTTCTCCTAGATGGACAGCCTACCATGGCTATGAGCTCCATCTACCCAGAACATGTGGTTTTAAGGCGCCACAAACCCGCCTTTCGCCCTCACGGATTTAGCATTACCCAGGGACTCCGCAAGGAGACACCATGAGAACTTGACTGGCAGAGCTGATAAAGTGACAGTTAGACTTGTGTGGTATTTTATAGGAATACAGACGTCAAACTCTGTAATCCACCACGTCTAATTACCAGTCCATATCAATCTGAATCTGTGAAAAACACAAATCATGTTGTTTTTAAATCTTACTCGAAAGCTAAGCCTAGTGACCACTCTCTAAATGGTTTAGAAGCGCGGCAAGGCTCTTAACATGCACAAACCAGTTAGCACCAAAGAAATCGCACAAATGAATGCAATAGTGCACAATGATAGACCGGAAATTATAACAACTCATTTATGTAGAATGCCGAAGCAGGAGAAAGTGTATCTACGATAGGTGGGCAGCACCAAGATTCTGGATCGAGGTGCAAGATTTTCAAAGGCCAAAAAATGGCCTTAGAAATGGTAGTATTGCGAGAAAACACCTTTTTTTAATGTTTCTCATTGAGCATCCACTAGCATCAAAAGATTGCGAAGAAAGAACAAATATGTAAAAAAATGAATTCTAGGGGGTATTTTGGTTTCTGGAGGGTGCATACCATAGGTGGGCAGCACCAAAATTCTGGGGGGGGGCGAAAAAAATTTCTGGAGGGGGTGAAAAAATTTTTAATGCTAAAAAAGCAAAAAAATTTTTCTGGGGGGGGGTATTTTGATTTCTGGGTGGGGGGGGTATTTAAACTTCTGGGGGGTGCATACCCCCAAACCCCCCACGCCCATGTGTGGTGCATACCCCCTAACCCCCCATGCCCTGGTATGGTATCTACATCATCTCCAGGGCGAATTCAAGGGCGTGGCGGCCCCCCCATTGGCCAATAATAATTAGCGATATAAAGGATGGATATGTAAATTGCAACAATTTTCGGCCGTCAATGATCATAATTTCTAAAGACAATACCCATTAATAACATATATTTACATTCTTGGTAGTCTGAGAGCCATATTTCTCCCCAGGGAATAGGTTTAAGACGATATCAAGAGCACAAACAGCTCTTTCAACAAAGTTTCTTTCAAAATTTTCGACGTTTTGCGTCAAGGGCTATAAATATTCGGAGATCCAGCAGTAATTCAAGCTTTAAAGGTTCTCCAGTTTTAATTTAACAAATTTTCCAACGCTTAGCGCCACAGTTTCGCTAGAGTAAATAAAATTTGAAGATTTTTCCGAGCAAAATTGTCAAAAATTTTAAAATTTTCCGGAAAAAGTGTTGAGCTAAAAGCGATTTCAAATAAAAGTAGACAAAGCGAAAGGCCGAAAAACGCTATTTCGCACGTAAAGGGCAAATTTTTAGATCTATTTTTGATTGTTTTGGTAAAGTTTGGGTACCACCCCTTAAAAAAAATCCTGAATCTGCCAATGATCATCTCATCAAGCTAGCATAACGTATGTAAGTGTAGAGCCATACCATACAGCACGATGCGAATGCCCATTCATCTTTTGATCGTTTTAAGTGAATATTGATTACATATTGTCATGAAAATGTGATACTGATCTCCAACTATATCAGCTATTTAGCACAGGTCAGAGCTCCCTTCTACGCTCTTAGCTAAACCAGTTTGAAATGCTTTGAGAGGACATATTTGTTTTCAGTGGCTGCAGAATCTACTTCGATCTTTTTTCTAGTCTCCTCCTTGCAAGTCTTTAATAATCCGCTAAAAAACACTCCGATGGAACAAAAAGACGAATGTCTTTTTGTTCCATCGGAGTGTTTTCTTTGCTAGTACCCAAGTTTTAATTAGCAACATTTGAGTAAATCAGTCAATACTCTCAAATGGTAGCCAGTGATCGGACGGAGGGTACTTTTTGGACCCTCGACCTCGGCCGAGGCCGAGGCGACTTAAAATCCTTGCCTCGGCCGAGGCCGAGGCCGAGGGTAATGCCCAGGGTCAAGCTTGTATACCTATACCCATAAATAGCACTCTTAGAATATTTTGTATGCACATGAGCTAGAGAATAATCGTAATATTAAGCACTTTATCGAATGTCAAACAATTCATTCTTATTTTCAATAATAGTAGATTATATGTGTGAAGGATTTATTGAATAAAGTCAGGAGCATGAAAGCATACTTAATTTAACAAGTTGCCGTTGATGAAGACTTGGAAAAGTTGATAAAAAATATGGCTGAACAAGCACTTAAAAACTTTTATTACTATAAATAAGAAAACAGTGTTGAAGAAATAAACGAACAAACGAAATAAGCAAGTAAGGACAGAACTGTAGCCATTCTTGTGCTCGCTTTTGCAGTAATGCATGTTTAAACACGCTTTTTCAGTCATCCAATTCTGGTGTGGCAGGTAATATGACGGAAACTGCAATGTACTTTCCGATCATAGTTTCCCAAGGTCCAGAGTTGAGGGAAGGGTGAAAACCCAAAATGGGGGACCAGTAAATTAAGTAGTGTCTTTGTATGAGCGAACAAATTTTTGTAGATATTTTATATTAATATATTTTTAAAGATACACATTTTTACATACTGCTAGTGTGTGACCTGCAACCGGCATGCAGTCCTAAACAGAGTTTTTTTGTGCAAGATACCTTTTTACATGTACAAAGATGGTATCCAAAAGTCTTTGAGCATTTTGTACATGCAAATTTTTGTGCACTATTATAGTATGGTACAGTAGCGATTTAGTGTGGTAAAACAGGGTTTTTCGACCTTTGGTAGTGTATCTTAGCTAATTCCCGGGTTTCTGAATATTTGACATTTTTCCTTTCCATTCTAAATGCAAATTCTACTATTTTAAAGATATATAGGACAGACATTTACTGATGCGCCGAAAATTTTCGGAAATTTTACACCTTTTTACTGTTTTTGTCTCTCCAAAAATCTTTGTGCATGTACGAAGATGGTCTTGAAAAGTCTCTGTGCATTATGAAAAATCTTTGCCGAATACAAAAATCGTGACCCTAAATGTGATAATTCGGCCTGAATTTAGTTGATAATATTAGTTCATGAGGTTTTGATGAAATTTACGCATAAAACTCGACTGAGAAAGCTAAAACAACTTGTACTGCACAATCAGAAATATTACAGATATTGTAATATGCCAATTAGATCTTGTAATAAGCACTACTGTGCTTAGAAATTCAATGCAACATTGGGATAAATTAGTCTATTTTATCTTTGGACGGCAAAAAAGTGCCAAGTTATTTAATAGTACTTATTTTGCATGAAATTTTTAAAAACAGTATGAATAGATGCAAAAGATATTTAAATCTGCATAAAGATGCCTAGATTATACAAAAATTGATTTGTGAGTGCTTAATGCCCCTGCTTCAATCTAAATATATTATATTGGCGATATTTTGCGCGAAGCGCCGAATATTTTTTAAAATTTCTCAAAAATACTGAAAAACGATATCATTAATATCACTTTGTCCAAGAAAGTATTTCAACATTGTATAAAAATAGCTCCGAAAAATGCACGAGCCGAAATTGATTTTTGGCAAAACCTGCATTTTTGGCCATTTTTAGGTGCGTTTTTGCGATTTTCGGCTGAAAATTCGTGATCATTTACCCCTCTCCCATAAAAATGGCCGAAAACCATACGTGTAACAGAGGGGCTTCGGGGAATTCCCCACCCACCCAGGGTTGGACGTCCTCCCAAACACCCTTCCCTCCAACATCAGAAAATTTTGACCCACCCTCCATATTTTTGGCGAAAATTTGCGTTTTGTTGGCTATTTTTAGGTGCTTTTGCCATTTTTGACATAAAATGAAAGTCGCTAATCCCCCTCCTTCTGAAAATGGCCAGGGACCCCTACCCGAAATTTCTAGCCGTTACCTGTATGCCGAGGAGCCCTCCCGAAAATTTTAAGCTGTTACATGCATGTTTCATAGTGAAAGTTTGTCTATTTACTCTTGCTTGTATTCAAAAATACTGTATCACTTCGTGAAATTCTAATAGTTAGCTGCACTTTTGCCATAGTAAAAATCAAGTTCAAAAATATTCATAAGGTTTTCACCAAAAATCGTCTGACAGTGACATGAGTCTTGTACCCTGAGAGGGGGTAATAAACCTAGCGAGCATGAGAATAAAAACTTAGCCATCACATGAATAATACATCGGCACTTTGCTATATGTAACTTGGTGTAACTGGGTACGCGACTAAAAGCATAAGAAAAGTCTATAGATAAAAAATAGCATGTGTACTGCTGATGGGTTCTAAATAGTTAATATTCAACGGATATATTAAACTTATTCAAATTTGATTTTAACCCTCGGCGCCTCGGCACTTTTCAGCTTCGCCCTCGGTGCCGAGGCCGAGGCTCCAAGAAACGCCGAGGCTTGCCGAGGCCGAGGCCTCGGTCCGATCACTGATGTTAGCATGTCAAGATAATGAGTGCATCCAAGAATGTGAAAATAAGATTATTCTGAACATAAGCATTTTCATTTCTAAGTCAAGCTTATCTATTTAGACAGATAAAATGTTTTCAGTAAAAGCTTCACGCAACTTATGTGTTTAAAGAAAAATTAGATTCCAATCCGCAATTCTGACATTACGAAGAATATTTTGAAAAGACGTTTTTGCAATGCCCTTAAACTAAAATTAAATTTCAGTGTAAACCCACCGTGCACATCTCTTAATTTAAATTTGAATGTATTTTTCTCAGATGACCAAGATTTTGTTTGCGGCTCACGCATAATTTTTCAAGCCTCCAATCCGCAATTCTGACATTACGAAGAATATTTTGAAAAAACGTTTTTGCAATGCCCTTAAACTAAAATTAATTTTCAGTGTAAACACCGTGCACATCTCTTAATTTAAATTTGAATGTATTTTTCTCAGATGACCAAGATTTTGTTTGCGGCTCGCGCATAATTTTTCAAGCCTCATATGTACAACCTATGTACGAAGATTTCATGGGTATAAGTATACTTATTTCATTATTAGAATCACTTTTTCAGCAAAGATCGAAAAAAATTTGACGCTTTGTTCTTACTGAATATTATGATAGTGTTTTTAATTGTCTTTTGCTTTTCTTATAACTTTGCGCTTGAATGAGAATCATACATGCATATAGGAGGGTGAGGTGGGTATTCCCCGCTGAAGAGTCAGCCAGACAGGTGCTGTCCGGGGATTTTGAACTGATGGAACGTTTTTTGCATAATTTTTAGGTCAAAAGCAGTGAAAATGTCAAAAAAATTTTCAGGCGCTTGTCCGAGTTTTCATGTGTACTTTTACCAAAGAAGCGCCAAAAATTGATTAATTTCTGTATCAAACGCCAAATTTTGTCAAATGAAATAATGAAATGTAACATTAAAACTTTAACAGAATCAGACGAATTATGGATCTAAACTCAGCCTAAAAACAATTAACCAGCTCCTTCATACTACAAACTCTTGCTTTGAAATGCGTTCTGAATTGAAAAATGGAACGGGACGAAAAATTGCCGATAACCGGCACACACCTTTAAGACGATTTCCGGCTAGCGTTTAGAGTTTCAACGGGTAAATAGTATGTAAAGGACGTTAATAGTAAGAAGTCATCAATACAAGAAAGAAGCAAAATTGAAGTGAAGCACTGGTATATTTTGGCTGCTTCAAATACGATGCTGGGACCAGTTTTTTTGTATTCGGCAATGATTTTTCCCAATGTACAAAGACTTTTCAGGACCGTCTTTGTACATGTACAAAGATTTTTGGGGAGACAAAAATTGTAAAAAGGATTTGAAACTAGCAAAGCTTTTCGGCGCTTCGCGCTAAAATGAGTAATTGTGTGTTCTATATATCTTTATAATGGCAGAAATAATTCAAAAGGAAAAATGTCAAATTAGACGATTCTTAGTGATTTTTGCCCTTAGAGACCCAGAAATAAGCTAAAATACACTACCAAAAGTAGAACAACTCTGTTTTTACCACACTAAGGTCGCTACTGTACCATATTATAGTACCCGAAAATTTGTGTGTACAAAATGTACAATGATTTTTGGGGAGACAAAAACTGTAAAAAGGTATAAAATTCCCAAGAATTTTCAGCGCTCAGTGCTGGAATGAGTAATTGTTTGTCCTATATATCTTTAAAATGGCAGAATATGCATTTAGAACGGGAAAGTGTCGAATTTTTCGGCGCTCCGCGCCTTTAAGAGACAATTTTTAGTAATTTTTGGCCTCAGAAAGCCAGAAATTAGCTAAAATACGCTACCAAAGATCAAAATCCCAGTTTTACCAAAGTAAAATCGCTACTGTACTATATTATAGTACACAAAACTTTGCATGTACAAAATGTACAATGACTTTTGCGGACCATCTTTGTATATGTACAAATGGACCTTGTACAAAAAATCAGCCTCGGACACTTTAACGAAAAATAATGCACACAAAGCGCCGAAAACTTTTGACGTTTTTGCGTTTTTAGTTTTATTTTGGGCGCATTCCAACTTATATATCTGCTGCTCAAAAATTTTTCAAAAAGAATTTGGGAGCGGCCGCCCCGCCTCCCTGGATCCGCGCCTGCTCCCTTCAATTGTCCACGCATAAAAATAGCTGAAAACAAAAACTTGTGTGCAGGAATAACATAAAATGAGTACATTTACTACGTTCAATCAACGAAACCGCGCTTTGGCAATATGTTGGTAATCGTTCAATAAGCCGTTCCGAAATAACATGTGTATCTTGTGATTCAACAGTGAATGTGACAGCAGATGTATTACGAATAAACAAAGCACAGGAAAACACTACAAGTTCCGAAAATTGTCTGCAATGGCGCCTGAAAGCAGAAATTCGTGAATTGTGTTAAATGTAAACAATACATTTATGAGATATGTAGGGTATCCCTCTGGCTTGCCTCCACCATTCTTGGGCAATGGATTTTGGTTCTGAAGGTACCGGGGTCCCTCTTGTTGAGGTTGATTGGTAGGTTGTTTGTTTGACCAGTTGGTTAGTTATTTGTTTGGGTAGGTGGTTGGTTGGTTGTTTGGTTGGCTAGTTGGTTGGTTGGTTGGCTAGTTGGTTGGTTGTTTGGCCGGTTAGTTGGTTGTTTGGTTGGCTAGTCGGCTGGTTGGTTGGCTGGTTAGTTGGTTGGTTGGTTGGCGACTTGGTTGGTTGAATCATTTTCTCACTATTTTATTTTTGGATAAAAAATTCTACGCCCCCCACAATAAAAAACTGTTTTCCCTAGCGCCACCCAGCTGGGGTTCCGAAGGTACCTAAGCGTCTTCTGGCGCCACCCGGTGGCGCGGCATGCGGCATTGCCCACCTGTGGCCTCCACCACACCTGGGCGTGGGGGGGGTTTGGGGGGGTATGCACCCCCCCAGAAACCAAAATACCCCCCCCCAGAAATCAAAATACCCCCTCCAGAATTCAATTTTTGAAAATTTTTTCGTTTTTTTCGCAATTTTTTGATGCCAATGGATAGTGCTTGATGAGAAACGTCGAAAAATGGTGTTTTTATCGCCATACCACCATTTTTAAGGCCATTTTTCGACCTTCAAAAAAATCTTGCACCCCCCCCAGAATTTTCTTGCTGCCCACGTATGGCCTCCACCATGACAAAAGAATCCTAGTTGGTCATTACCAGGGACGTGTACAGGATTTTTTTAAGAAAAAGAGAGGGCGGTCCAAAAATTGGTGACCCTATATTTAAGGACTTATTCGGTGGGCACATCAGTGATCAGACTGAGGGTACTTTTTGGACCCTCGGCCTCGGCCGAAGGTAATGCCGAGGGTCAAGCTTATATACCAATACCTATAAATAGTACTCCTAAGATATTTTGTATGCAAATGAGCTATAGAATAATCGTAATATTAAAAACTTTATCGAACTAGAACAAATGTTTATTGCTGTTAGCCAGAATTCTTATTTAAATCTGATGAAGCAGATAATTCATCCTCAAAGTCAGGATCATCTGAATCAGAGTAAGCCTAATCTATTTCGCCTTGTTGTGCTATCGCATCATCGTCGTCGTCATCCTTTATCAGATTCTTGAAAGTCACACTATCATAAAAAAAACGCTTTTTCAATTAATCAATTCTGACCCCAGTTTCCGAATGAAGGGGTTAAGCTAACCCCAGGATTAAATTCGATGAATTTGTCGAGATGAGGATTAAATAATTTATCCCCGGTTTCCGAATGAAAGGGTTAACTTAATTCCAAGGGTTAATTTTAACCCTTGAGGGTTAGCTTAACCCCAGGGTTAATTTAACTCTCGGGGGTTAAGCGCGTTGTATATAATATGCATTGCATGTCTATACTCATCTCAGGATTCCGGATAAAAGGTTAAATTGTCGGGGTTAACTTTCTTTATCTTATGTTTTTAAAGTTAACCCTATGCCGTTCAGGATTGTTTCTGCAAACTGTATTGGTATTTCACGGTTTAGTATGTACGAGTATAAGAATCCTGAAAAGCTTTAAATTTTGTACTATTGTGCGAAAAAATGAATTCAGTTAGGAACATATTTGATATGAAATGGAATGCAGATTAAAGAAATTTTCATGTTTTCAATAATACTCTGCCAATGTCAGGAAATCGCTGATCGTTCAGTTTCAAATTTTTTATTATAAAATTCTGAGCCCGACTATCAATGATTTCATCATGCATGTTCAATTTCGAGTTCGATGATTCCATTCTTAGGATATAAGCAGGGGTGGATTTATGGGGAGCTAGGGGCGGTGCGGCTGCTCCCCCGTCGGTTAATAACAGTTGGCGAGATAAAGAAAAAATATGTACTTTGCAATAATTTTTGGTCATCGATATCATAATTTCTCAATTTAAGACATATTTATTACACTTATTCACTTATTTGATCTGAAAGCCATATTTTTGTAATTTTTTTAATTTTCAGCATTATTTCTAAAAAAATTTGCATTATGCACTAAATGCTTTAATGCACAAGAACAGTAAGTAAGGAATTCGAGTCTCAAAACGTCTTTCTGTCGAAATTCCACAAATTTTCCAGAGCTTTGCGCGGAGTTTTAGCTGAAGTTAGAGAAATTTAAGAACTTTTTTGCACAAAATTGTTTATAATCGTTAAATTTTTAGCAAAAGTTCTATGCCAGAAATCATTTTGACCAAAAACAGACAATATAAAACGGCAAAAAACTTTATTCTGCACATGAGTAGCAGGTTTTAAACTTATTTTTCGACTCTTTTGGAAAAAATTGGGGTACCGACCGCCTCCTCCTTCTTATAAAACTCCTAGATCCGCGACCGACTGAATATTATGTAGTACAACTCATTATATCCGTTACATTTGACCACCGACGTTGTCGATCGCAGGTACTAGTACATTACAATAGTGATAGTTGCAAAGTATGCTTGCTCATGCTCGGATTTATTCATTTTTTTGAAATATCGATTAGTTTTCTGCAATGCGAAATATCAAGCGGGTATGCCCTAACTACAAATGAATGCATAGGTACACGAATATGTGCACATTGAATGCATGAATTATTTAATCCTCGAGGCTTTATTTGAGCCTCCAAGATTAATTAACCCCGAGATTAAATTTCATTCGGAAACCGGAGATAAAATTATCTTGGGAGTGAAGGTTAACTTAACCCAGGGGTTAATTTATCCTCGGGGTTAGTTAACCCCTTCATTCGGAAACCGGGTCCTAGTGTGGTAGGTAATATGACGGAAACTGCACTGTACTTTCCGATCCATATGTAGCGGGCATGAGAATTAAAACTTAGTCATTATATGAATGTCAATGGGCACTTTGCTGTATGTAACTTGGTGTAACTTGGTACGCGCCTAAGATCATAAGAAAAGCCAATAGGTAAGAAAAACAGCCCGTATGCTGCAGATGCATTCTAAATAGTTAACATTCAACGGATATGTAAAACTTATTCAAATTTGATTTTAACCCTCGGCGGGCTCCAAAAAACGCCGAGCGTTGCCGAAGCCTCGGTCTGATCACTGGTACACATGCATTTTCGGACGTTCCTGAACATGCGCCATCCATAAAAAAATACCAATTTCCATTGTTTTCCATACAGTGTCTGTCCAGAATTTTTTTGTCTAGGGCCCCCTTTTACGCCCTAGTTCGTCGGCTGCTCAGACAAAGACCAGTCTCTTCAATGGCAACAGCTCAATTTTATAAAACTCCTAGATCTAAGAGACTCTGACACCCCCGTATGTGGTCCAGTTCCTTAAGTGGTCGGTAATGAGCAGTTAATTCATTGAATAGTTGAACAATGAATGAAAGTGTTTTTTCTGATTGCTTGATTGACTGATTGGGTTTAAATTATTTCCATTTTCACCTAGCTTCTTTTTTCTCTTTGTATCGCCCGCTGCATATAATTTTTTATTTACACCGACAGGTCGTTCCATCAGTACCGAGTTGAATCAAGTTATATCAT
This sequence comes from Mermis nigrescens, assembly GCA_036768485.1. Taxonomy (NCBI): domain Eukaryota; kingdom Metazoa; phylum Nematoda; class Enoplea; order Mermithida; family Mermithidae; genus Mermis; species Mermis nigrescens. The sequence goes on along the minus strand of JAVLUZ010000141.1, from coordinate 3,496,274 downwards.
CGGTCCAGCAATCTCATGAATCCAAAACAGTAAATTTAAGATTAATGATTTTCTGTTGTTGTTTAACTACTAAAATGGTCAAAATAGCCCCCTTTTGTGATGATGTTGCATTTTTAAAACATTCCCAGTCCACTTTGACTGCATTATATCACTTTTTAACACTGAAAAACACAGAAATTGATCATTTTTTGGCGCTTTTTCAATAAAAAGTACATAGAAGTTATAATCTGACGCGAAGCGCGAAAACGCTTTTTACATTTTCACTGCTTTTGACTTCAAAAATGACGCAAAAATCGTTCCGTCAGCTCAAAATCGCAGTATTGTACGTATATATCGTATATTTCGCACAGTACCTGTCTGGCTGACCCTTCAGCGGGGCAATACCCCCTCTAACACCCCCGTATGTGGTCCAGGTGCGCCGGTTACCAGACGTGTGTGCGGGGTAAGAATGTCTAGACCCCAGAACGAAAAAATTGGAAATTTTCTGTTGAGAATAAAGCAAAATCAAGTCCAAAAATGGATGAAAATTGATAATTTTCGTCAAAAGAGATTGACATTGACAAAAAATAGTTTTGATGCTATTTTAGCACTATTGAGGTCATTTTGGCCCACAGAAGCTGAATTTTTGTCCGATCGAGAGCGGCTGACCCCCCCCCCCCCACATTGGCCATGCAGTTCATCTATGCTCGTTACCACATATGGGCGTGGGGGGATCTGGGGGGGTCTGGACCCCCCCCAGAAACCAAAAGACCCCCCCAGAAATCAAAAGACCCCCCCAGAAATCAATTTTTGAAAATTTTTTTCGTTTTTTTTCGCAATTTTTTGATGCCAATGGATAGTGCTTGATGAGAAACGTCGAAAAATGGTGTTTTTATCGCCATATCACCATTTTTAAGGCCATTTTTTGACCTTCAAAAAATCTTGGACCCCCCAGAATTTTCTTGCTGCCCACGTATGCTCGTTACTCTAATCTGTCTCTGCCTTTGGATTGTCATGCCGGCTATTATCGTTATTATTTTTTCTTGCATATTAGGTACATATTTTATTCATTAATGTGAAACAAGTTCTGGCGATACATGTCTACGTACCGGAATGAGCTAGTTGACCTCACAGGTCACATTTTATGATGCGATAGGCATACGACCACAAAATTTCTCAATCACTACTGCCGGTATATCTCGTCCAATGGTAAAAAGAATGCACGCTAAAGCTTCTCAGGCATAAAGATAAGATGACGACCTACATCCAGAGATCGGACCGAGGGTACTTTTTGGACCCTCGGCCTCGGCTGAGGCCGAGGCGACTTAAAATCCTTGCCTCGGCCGAGGGTAATGCCGAGGGTCAAGCTTATATACCTATACCCGTAAATAGTACTCTTAGAATATTTTGTATGTACATGAGCTAGAGAATAATCGTAATATCTAACACTTAATCGAACTAAAACAAATGTTTATTGGTGTTGGCCAGAATTTTTATTTCAATCTGATGAAGCAGATAATTCATCATCGAAATCTAGATCATCTGAATCAAAGTTAGCCTCATCTATTTCGCCTTGTTGTGCTATCGCGTTATCGTCGTCGTCAGCCTTTATCAGATTCTTTAAAGTCACACTATTATAACCAACTGCTTTGAGATTGTGCTTTACAAAAAAGAGTCTTTGAACCTTTTATGGTAGCAGACGAATGCGAGAATTACTGTACTTTCTGATTGAACCAGTAGCGGGAGGGGGGCGGTATACAAACTTTTCCAAAAAAGTCAAAAACAGGTCCAAAATTTTGCCCTCAACGCGCGAAATAGCATTTTTCGGTGTTTTACATTGTATACTTTTACATAAAATCACTTTTGAAGTCATATTTTTCTTAAAATTTTAGAATTTTCGACAATTTTGTGCAAAAAAATCATTAAATTTCTAAGACTTTAACAAAAATCTGGCGCGAAGCGCCGAGAAATTTGCAAAATTAAGGCGGATAGACGTCTAGAAGCATGATTTACTGCTTGATTTCCTGTATTTATAGCATTTGATGCAAAACATTGAAATTTTTTTATTGAAAATAGAAGAAAACTATGCAAAAATAGCTGTTTCTGCTGTTAAAATTGTTTTGAAACCTACATGAACAGAAAATGGTTTCCAGGTCGCCAAGAAAGTAAATGATTGCCATTAATAGGTATCATCCGGCGCGTAGCACCGGAAAAATTTGAGAAATTAAGGCAACTGACGGCCAAAAATCATTGCAAATTGCATATCCATTCGTTATCTCGCCAAATATTTTGGCCAATGGGGAGCGGCCGCCCCCTTAAATCCGCCTCTGCATGCAGCAACTGTACTTCCGATCCATGTAGCAAAAAGACACTTTTGGTTGTACAAATTATCATTGTGAAATTCAACGCGAAGCGCGAAAAGTCTTTCGCGATTATTCTCACATTTTATTTCGAAAGGGGCACTTTCCCCCAATCCCCCTGTATATGAGCCTGAGCTCTACGTTAGGGTTAAAATAGGAACTATATGCTACGCAGGAAGGTCGGTAGGATACTTAATCAGTGATACTGATACACAAAACCTCTAAAATAAAAAATGATTCATGACAATGCGGTGGAAGAATAGAAAAGCTGTGGTGAATGAATGACAGACAAATGTTCAAGAACTCCTTTTTGTAAAGCATAATCTCAAAGCAGTTGGTTATAATAGTGTGACTTTAAAGAATCTGATAAACGATGACGACGATGATGATGCGATAGCACAACAAGGCGGTATGGGTGAGGCTAACTCTGATTCAGATGATCTGGATTTTGATGATGAATTATCTGCTTCATCAGATTAAAATCAGAATTCTGGCTAACAACAATAGACATATAAACATTTATTGTAGTTAGATAAAGTGTTTAATATTACGATTATTTTCTCTGCACTGTACTTTCCGATCCATGTAGCGAGCATGAGAAATGAAAGTTATTCATCATATGAATATCAATTGGAACTTTGCTGTATGTAACTTGGTGTAACTGGGTACGCGCCTAAAACCATAAGAAAAGCCAATAGGTAAGAAACAGCCTGTGTACTGCAGATGCATTCTAAATAGTTAATATTTAATGGATATATTAAACTTATTCAAATTTGATTTTAATCCCTCGGCGCCTCGGCACTTTTCAGCTTCGCCCTCGACGCCGAGGCCGAGGCTCCTAAAAACGCCGAGGCTTGCCGAGGCCGAGGCCTCGGTCCGATCACTGCCTACGTCACAGCACTAGTTAACTAATATTAGCAAAATTTTATGGATTTTATTTCATAGGGAGAATGTAATTTTGAAACTAAATACTGCAAAAGTCATTAAGAGTTTGTGCAAAAATAATTGTACTTATATACGTTTCCTTATGATCTCTTTCTATCAGAGAAGATAAGTTATGCATAAAACTTAGAAGAATGTTCATTACCAAACTCGTAGGTATGTAGAAAATCTACAAGTATCTCCATTAGCTAAATGAGCGATTTTTCGACAATTGACTCTAGGAAAATTAAAAATTTCAAATTTATAAAAACAAACGATAGAAAATTTAAATATGTGCTAAAGGATATATGTTTTTCTTGCAATCGATTTTGGGTTTTGTGAAAAATAATGCAATTGTGCACTATACGGTTACAAAAAATTACGTCAATTACAGATTTTAGCGACTGCCGTATTCGACATGGACAGTTTAAAAAAAAACAGTATATGAAAGCAATACCTCTCTAACGATGTGCCAGAAAGTTTTGGATTCACTAGCTCGAAAATGTAAAAATCCGTTTTGTTAGTCTTTCCAACGTACTTTGCGGATTTTAAATTATATCCATTCAGCAACCCTAACAAAATAAGCTTTTTTCATTTAGGGTCACTGCTCCCACTGATATGTTTTTGGTGGAAAGGGAGCCTAAGGAGGGGCTTTTGACCCTTCTGAATGGTTGCTGTCCCCCGTAAAATGGCTACTGTCCTCCAGAATTGCCGATTTTCTGAAAGAGCATACAATGTGCGCTGTTTTCAGCGTTTGTGGCTATATTTTGCATTGAAAGTGTCAACTTAAATCTTAATTTTTTCGCTATATTTTGTTCGATGTACTCTAACTCTTCAAATTTTTCCGAAATTTGTTCACATTTCATGTTCTAGAAAGAATAAACATAATCTGAAACAGAAAAAGAGCATCCTTGACCCACGGTTGTTATGGTACCCAAGAGAGTAACTTTTCCAAAAAATTTTCGGGCCGACCCATACATGTAGGGGGTATAAGGGAATTCCCTTCAAATCGGACGTCCTCCCAAAGCCAGAAAATGTTTTAAGCCTCTCCCGATTTTTGGAAAAAATCGATTTTTTTAGCCGTTTTTAGGAGTTTTTTGGCCTTTTTTGACAAAAACTTGGTGGCCGTTTATCCCTACCCCCTGAAATTGACCGGGAAGCCCTCCCCAATTTCGAGCCGTTACATGTATGGGCTGACCACCAGATTTTCCATGCTGTGTACATGTATATCTTCCCTCGCCCCAGCAAAAAGAGTAAAAACATTTCTTACACTGCTTTCAAATGATCAAATGTGAGCCTGTCTAAGACGTGAGTAATCATCTCTTCGATAATTTGCAAAGCAATACGGTCGATGAAAGGATCTACTCTTCCGCGCGACATTTCAGACAAGCCCTTTAATGACATAATTATATCGGCGTTGTTCAGCTCACCGAGTTCCATCGCTGTCTTCATCAAAGCAAGCCAGTTGGAGAAAGACAGTTCACTGATAAACGACTTAGTTGGACTGTGCACAGTGCAACTCAGGGGAATCAACGATAACAAATTAGGCTTTAACCATTCTGACCGGGTTAATCTAAAACTATCGGGTGAAGACCTGGCAATCACTATATCGGCTCCAACGTATTAAAACGTGTAAGAATATTTGGATAACTTTCGACTAAAGTCGTACGCGGCGGGAAGAAGGTCCTTAAATTTGTCAAACGTCTTTTCGTAAGTGTAGAAAACGTTTTCGGATGGTGCCAGTGCGCTCCCTCGGTCGGAGGGAGCCACCGGCGATTTGGGCGCATTTAGCAGAGCCCGCACAAACTCGGACTTGCTGCTCATAGACTTTCGGGAAAACACGAAACTGAAACTCGCAGTTACGGTTCCTAAGCACCGTCTAGACCGAAGCGAATCAATGTTAAATCGAACTAGCATACCCATGATACGTTTTGATAGCGATAAGCAGATGCGTCACTGAAATGAAATACATCAACCATGTGTGTAACACTTTAAAGCATTAGGGATTTAGGGCGTGCCGATGCCGCAAACTGATCAAAAAAATGCATTTTTGGCTTAAAAAACGATGGGTACACGTCATACAGGTACATGGGAGGGGGTAGGGAAGTATTATCCCGACTGATCTGTCAGACACCTAACGTCGGCGGTTTGGAGCCGACGAAACATTTTCTTCATCACTTTTTTGAGGACAAACACAGTGAAAATGCCCAAAAAATTTCAGGAAATTCACGCCAGATTCATAATTGTATGAAAGGGCCCGTAACTGTCGAAATGCATAGTTAAATTGATCAATTTCTATTTTTTAGCGTTTAAAGCGATACAGTAATGCAAATAAAATGTCTAGAATTGCTTAAAACGCAGGAAATGGAGATAATTCAATTCAGTGGTCTACCTAATTCTGTCGTCTCAATTATACATGGGCAGCGACCGAATTCTGCGGTGTCTGGGTGATGTAAAACTTAGCAAATATCCCAAAAAAGGTTGCCGAAGTGAGGTCATTCGTTTTTTAGGTCTGAAAGGTCGTCTCAATTCCCACTCCAAAATGCAACACGCTGGGAATGTGCGGTTCATTATGAATGTGTACATGTATGCACCGTATATAGTCAAATAATGTGTCAAACACTCAAATAGCATTTCAAAGTTTATTCAGGCCGCGTACGTCTCTCGATCTTCACAGGATTATAAGCATTCAGAATATTCAGCAATTTGACCAAATCACATTCATCAAAAACACTAGCATCTGAACTTACATTCTGTTTATGCAAATTGACTAGTATTTTAAGATATTTGATCTCAAATACAGGCAAAAACTTTATCATTCGAGAAAAATATTCGATCAGCTCCCGTTTTTGTTCGATTCCAATGATTCCCAATGTATTGGTTTGATGGCACTTGAGCAAGACTTCAATGGCAGTCGCTATGGCCGTACTCAGCCATCTCATTCGATTAAGGTTAAGAGAATGAATAGTCTATTAAATTTTGCGATAAAGCAATTTTTTATTGATTTAGTGTCTTACTAAAAATAAGAATACAATAATAAAAACAATAAGAAATAACAAGAATAAAATAAATCCCGATTCAGAAGTAAATGTCGGCAAAATCGCCGATTTTTGTCAGCGATATCTATGTATTTAGTTACGTGTTATGTAATCTTGTCAGTAATTCGAAAATAAAATTAAATAAAAAATATTAGACGAGAACAATCAAAATATAGCATTAAATAAAAAAATAAATGAAATAAAGTTTTAAAAAACACATCTGGTGAACTAAAATGAGACAAAAATCAAACCGAAAATCAAGCAATTACAGAGCACATTTTTTGGACACCGGGAAAATTTTTTTTGTTATGCCCTGATTCCTCAACTTTTGTTTAACCTGTCAGAAAAAATGAAGGAATTCCTTTAAAAATCAGGGATTTTGCAGGTTGAAAGACATAATTTCTTATTGTTTCTCTTCCCTTGAAAATTAATCCGTAATTTTTCATTGATATAATTTATTTTTCATTCAATAATTATAAATTAACAATTTAAACATTTACTTAATTGTCCACTTAAATTAATTAGTTTATTAATTTTAATTAACTGACTTAATTTACTTTTTGTCTACCTCCTTTTGTTACCTTCAAGCTCGCTAAAATTCAGGACATGTTTAAAAATAACAAATTATTCAATGCATTTGCATGCCATACGCGTGCGCATAATTTCTTCCATTGAATGACTATACTTTGTGCACAAGTTCCCCGCGATATCGCAGAAAAATAGAAATGTATCCCATTCCCCAATTTTAGTCGGCGATATTACCGACATAAATCGGGAATATTGCCAATATCGCAGGCAAAAGTCAGCGATGTTGCCATGGTTTTTATGTATTCGGCAAAGATTTTTCCCGATGTACAAAGACTTTTCAGGACGGTCTTTGTACATGTACAAAGATTTTTGGGAGGACAAAAATTGTAAAAAGGTGTAGAATTCCCAAGAATTTTACACGCTTCGCGCTGAAATGAGTAATTGTTTGTCCTATATATCTTAAATGGCAGAATTTGCATTTAGAATGGAAAAATGTCCGGCGCTTCGCGCCGTTTTGGGACAATTTTTAGTTATTTTTGGCTTCAGAAACCCAGAAATTAGCTAAAATACACTACCAAAGGTCAGGCACGTAGCTGGCCCTCCTATTTCGGGGGGACCAACACCAATTTTGGAGGGTCTAAGCCAAAAATAGCACAAAATAACGTGTAAAAAATCCTATTTTTCCGGTTTTTCATGAATTTTGGGGGTCCGGACCACAGCTGGGCAGTACCGAAATTTCGGGGGGTGTGCAAAACCTCCGCAAAGGGCCAAAATACTTCTCAGAAGATCAAAAAATACGTCTTAGAAGTCGGTTGTATGGCGAAAGAACATTACTTTTCGACGTTTTTCGTCGAGCTACTGATGCCAATGGCATCAAGAGCTTGATGAAAAACGTCGAAAAATGGTGTTTTGGGCGCGGGTACCACCGATTTCTAAGGCCATTTTTCGACCTTCAAAAGATCTTGCATCCCCCAGAATTTTCCTGCTGCCCACGTATGGTCCTGACCCCCCAAGTCCCCCTCCACAGCTACGTGCCTGCCAAAGGTCGTAAAACCCTGTTTTACCACACTAAAATCGCTACTGTGCCATATTATAGTACAAAAACTTTGCATGTTCAAATGTACAAATACTTTTGGGGACCTTCATTTTACATGTACAAATGTACCTTGTACAGAAAAACACTGGATGTCGCCCATATCGCTGATAACGCCGACTAAAATCGGCGATATCACCGATGCCATCGATGTAAGCTGACGATATCACTAATATCGTCAAAAAAATTAAAAATTCAGGACACTTGTGAAGCAGGAAAAACAGTCGAAAAAAATTGAAAATATAAAAAATAAAATAAAAATAAAAATATATTTTTCACTTCTAAAATCGAGCTCAAGACGCCAATTAATCATTTTAGGAGGGACGGAGGGATAGAAGTATAATGACTGTTGTCTATTTCGTGAAAGTTTGTGCATGTAAGAAATAAGTTTCACTCATTTAGCAATCAGATACAGGAAGCAATCACGGAAGAAGGGCGGTCCTCCCACTGAAGCCAGCTGGCACATTTTTGATAAGTTGTCGTTTCGCAAAGTGGTTGTTCGATTCGCTGCCTAAGCGTTGGTTAATTAGTTTTTGACAGGTTATTGAATATTAGTTGGTTAGTCATTGGTTAATCAGTTAATAGATTAGTTGGTTTTCAAATCATTTCCATGTATTTTCCTAGATTAATCTTCCTTTTTTACATTTGTCCATTGTATTTCTTTATGGCATTTTGCAAAATGTTTATTGATCCATCCCGGCCTCCATTGATACCGGGTTGAATTAAGTTGTACAGTTTGTCATTTACGACAGGATTATTTGCATGGTCGACTAAAGGGACAAGATATAACATAATACAACGTTGAATATCTCTGCAATGGCTTTCTGTAATTAGCAGTTTTCCGGGTGTACTGGGCACTGAAATGAGTAATTTTTTGGTGTGGTAAGCTTAAGAGGAAATTTAAAATTTAAAGAGATAGACGACAGGTCAGCTACTCAATAGCTGTGAATTTTTTATGAGCTTCAAAAAATTTTGCACTTTTTAAACAATTAAAATAATAAAAAGGATTGCCTTGAAATGAGTGAATAGCAGGTCGTAGATATAATTTGCCTTTCTTTAACATTAATTACGTATGATGATCTATGTTAGATATACCGGGTTGCTAATAAACCTTTGCTAGGGGTTCAGCACTATAACCAGACATGCGCAGCATGGGAATTCTAGGGGGAGTGAAATCCTAAAGTACCTTTTTTGGGCCCAAAAGTGGTGGGTAAGAGTCAAAAAAGATTGTTTTTTACGTTTCTGACGATGCTCTATCTTTCTAGAGCATAAAACATGAAAAAAATTTCGAAAAAAATCGGAAAAAGTCGAATGAATTGAACAATATATGGGTCAAAACATGAGTATATGATGCGAAGCGCTGAAAATCTGGCACTTTTGAGCAAGTAGATAGCTAAAAACACTTAAAAAGACATTTTGTCTACCGATTTTCAGCAAATTTTAGAAGATTTTGCAAAATCGCCAATTTAGTGTTGAGCGAAAAAATTTTTGCAAGGGGTGAAAAATTTTTTAGGAGGTTGGTGAACCCCATCAGATCATGTATGACTATGACTGTAGGGCTCATGATCAAACCAAATATAGCATTAGATAGAGATCGTTTTCCCAAACTTATCAAAATGTTTCCAACGTTTTTGTGCAGGGCCCGAAAAATGTTTGGGTCATTGGCGGTCGGGTAGCTGGCCTTCTGGATTTAGGGGTTAAAAGTTTGAAATCAGATATCTCAGCAACTACTTGTAGATAAATGAGAATAATGGTATTTTCGAGTGTTCCTCATCGAGCTCTACAATCTGGAGAAAGAAAAATTTTGAGAACGAATCAAAAAATTAAAATTGATTCAACTGATATTCAAACAGCATGTCCTATCAAATCATCACACAGGTGATTTCTCAGTATTATATTAAAACTTGGCTCGTTTTATACACAAATTTAATTTATATTGCAACATGCTATCATATGTACTCAATCCTGGGCTACATATACGGACGACAGAAGTTATATAAAAACAATGAATTCGGTGCAAAGCACCCAAAAATTTAGGGCTTATTAGGTCAGAAGTTTGCTAAGATCAATTACTGAAATATTTGAAATGCGCATCAAAAACTTTCATTTTTCATTTCGCGGGGCGGGATCCCTGCGAAAAATGCTCATACATCTAAATTTTGGGGAACTGAACCCCCCCCCCCGCTGATCCCGCACAGCTACATGCCTGGTTGTTGGTGAGACTACGCGCTAATGCAACGCAATAGCTCTTGAAACAAAAAAGGCCGAATTTGGCGGTAAAAAAATTGGTCCGGAATACGCTCAATTCAAATGTCGCCAAAACCATTGGAGCCATTCTGCCCAAATACTGGCCTAAATTCGACCTCGTCGACACTCATACAAAATTTTGCACAAAAGACGTGGAAAACATTTGGAAGCCTCGAAAATCTAAGTAAACTACTTGCTGATTTATGTTCATGCACACATCATTCAAAAGCTGTTTCTCGCACAAATGATAAGCAAATTAATGATTAACTTGGCATCATTAAATTCCATTTTGAATTCTTCATCTAATGGTATATTTGTTTTGACCTGAAGCCCTACAGTTATAGCACAGACCACCTAGCGAAAGGTTACTAGCCAGCCATTACTTCTATATCCACATATACTTTGTACTACACGTATTCACAAGAGTATTCATTTATGTAGTTTCAGAGTCAAAAGCCTTAAATCTATATTCTGGATCATGAGTAACCTGTTAGCCCATCTGACTTGGCCACCTTAGGACCGCCAAACAGATTTTTTTTCATTTTTAGAAATTTTATAGCGGCCTTGGGCCGCCGCCCGGCTCGCCTCTTTGCGCAGGTAGGTGTATAATTACCGAAAACTTGCAAGTTTTTGAAATGATCTTGCGAAATGGTTAAGGCGGTTTTTAAGAAAGATTTCTTGACTGTTTGAGGAAACCGTAATCCCGGATCAGCCACTATATACTAACGGTAGACGCTTCCTTTCTGCACCATGGAATACATTCCACGGGTGACGACGAGCACAGATGCACAGCTGGCCGGTCTAGGGTTGGACTTCGTTAGGTCAAAATGACTTTAAAAACTAATTTTAAATCCTAAAATAGCGTTAAAACTACGTTATTTCACGTTTCTGGTCACTTTCAAGAAATTTAAGGAATATTTTCCATTCTCATTCATTTTGGCCTTCATTTTGATCCATTTTCCCCACAATTTTCCATTTTTCCATTCTAGGGGGTCTAGTGACCGCCACGTACGTGCAAGTGTACTGACGAATATTCTGCGATAAGTACAAAGATATCTGAAAGGGAAAACGTACCTAATGATCCTTGGTAGGGCTTAGCGCGTACCTATAATATATTTGGCCTTTTTTCTTATATGTTTATCACAGCGAAGTGCGAATTTTATGTGCTCCCCTACAACAACACTGGGGCACTTCTGTATTGTGCGCTTTTTTTAAAGATAGATAATAAAAAATTTGCTGCCGGTGTTTTTTGTTTTTTTAAATCAATATCCGGTATGTAAAGAGCGTGTAATGTTTTACTGTCACGTTATAACATAGATTTTAAAAATTTTGGTCAGTCACACAAGTTTTCTAACTCAGCATCGAATTCTGTTTAGTTTGGTTTTTTTAATATAGACAATAAAGTAAGCTCTAAACGCATTTTATTTTTTAAAGTGACTCATTTTTAAAGTGGCAGTGTAAAAAGTGTAAAGAATCTGGGGTGAAAAAACCCGTTTTGGCCAATTTTTGTCTCCCAGCAACTCCGCTTATGAGTCCCGAGAAATTAATTCCAGCAGAAATGAACACGACTCAATGGCTACCTTCAGCTTAACTGCAAACTTTTTTATACTTAATACGGACTTAGATCTACGGGCTCAAACCTTACACTCTAGTGAATGGTGCAGAAACCAGATTTTGCTCTGAGATTTCTCCGCCAACTTCTACGGTTATAAGTCAGGACAAATTAAATACAATAAAAACAGACTTCATTTTAAGGGCTACACGTAGCAGAAAACCGCGTTTAAAAAACAATGTTGAGTTATTTATGGGGGTGTAAACTTCGAAATCAGGGGTGTAAAATGGGCGAAAAAATACGTCTTTCTCCCGATTGTAAATATTTTGTGGACGAGAAGTTTTTCATATAAAAACGTACAACAATTAAAAGGCTACAAACTGGCGCAAACTGAATTTCTTTACACTCATGGGGAAGGTTCAGACTTTTGAAGTTTACATGTGTTGGATGATGGAAAAAACGTTTTTCCGTTCCCTTGTTCGCCATTCTCTCCGTTGAGAAGTCGGGATAGGTCATCTAGAATAAAAATAAAGTAGTTTTTAAAAATGAGTTTGCTAAGTGAGAGTTTTAAACCAAGAGAAACTTAAAGTTTAAACCTGCCATTACATTATGAAGAGAATTTTGTACGGGGGTACATTTCTAGGGGTAATTTTCTAGGGGTACTTTCTAGAAATTACACGTCACAGCAAATTGCGTTTGTTTACTTCAGTATTCAGCTACTTCGGGAGGTATAAAGAAAAAAATTGGGTGTGTGTGTTTGTGTTGAGGGTGTTTCTGTCTTATTTTTCTGCAAATTTCTCCGGTTTGAGATTGGACATGATCTCAAGTCTAAAAATGTACCAGGAATCGAACGTGATACGCCAGTTGGGCGCAGTTGTTTACACTCAACAGCGGTTCGAAGTGGATTACATCTAATATTTATTTGAATTCCGGCCGTTGTGAAGATTAAATTTTTTTGTATATGTTGATCGTAATGTCAGAGTAATATCAATATTATGAATCCGACTGAAATCTTCTTTACACTTTGTGGTTATGTAGATTTTAAACTGCAAATTAACTTTAAGTCTATAGCCTCGTGGTTACTTAATTTTTTTCAAAATGTTATATGTAACATCTGGATTACGAATATGACTGATAGTGACCTCTACGCACAGCAGTCGTGTAAAGTTTGCACTATTCATTTATTCTTAATGTGTAGTTTATACTATAAATTTATTTTACTTCCAGAGCGTGGCAGTAAGGTTAGGACTCCGAATCTGACTGTATGTTTTCTTTACACCCAGTAGTTATGTACAGTTCACACAGAAAATCAAATTTAGTTTCAGAGCGGTGCAGAAGCTTAATTTTTTTGTCACAAAATGATCCATGTAACGTCAGGTTTACGAATCTGAGAGTAAGTGTTCTTTACACCCAATAATTCCGTACAGTTTATAATGAAAACGTTTGATCTGTTTAGATAACGTACGGTTGTCTTTTTTATGAAAGATAAAGCTGATGTTCAGAACAATATTGTTTTCCGCATTCTTGGGCTCCTGTCATTATTGTGGCTTGTTACCCCATGTGTTTACTGACTGATTTACTCAAATCATGCTATAACTATAAATAGGGTGAAAGAAAGGAAAATGCTTGGAACAAAAAAGACGAATATGTATGTTTGAGATTGAGGATGTAAAAGGAGGGGACTAGGAAAAAGCTACCTATGTATATGCCTAAAGTCGCAAAATCTGCTGAAAACCAGATATTCTCTAAGCAATGCAAAAAATCGAAGTATACTCTGAGGCCACAGAAAACGTGTAGCCTTTAAATAATTTTCAATGCTTTAATGCTTTACATATTTAAAAGTGTATAAACCATAATCTAAAAGTTTTACTGTTTGTAAATTACTTGCAAGTCGCAACCCTGACTTGAAAGGCTTTTTATTTTGTTATCATGAACATTAGCAAGCAAACCTGGCGTCAATTGATTACTGCACACAAGTGTTGCAGGCATGCAAATGTACCTACATTTAGAATGTTTCATGTAAGCTTACACGTTTTTCTGCTGCTTTAAACCAACAATTTGTTTATTATTTTGAATACATTGATGTTTACTATTTCATTCAATTGGCTTGCAAAGTTTCCTAGTTTACTCAATCTAATTTCCCACAGCTATTGAATAGCTAACTTGCTGATATTTCAATCGTTTTTGTTTAAATAGATTATTTCAATCAGCAGGCCGCAGAATAAACTTCGCTTTTTTGCGTTGCTTAGAGAAAGTCTGCTTTTTAGCAGATTTTGCGACTTAAGGCATATACATAAGTAGCTTTTTCCTAGTCCCCTCTTTTACATCCTTAATAATCCACAAACCCAATCTAAGTATATTTGTCTTTTTTGTTCCATCAGAGCATTTTTTGCTATTTAAAAAATGATTAGCCATTCAATTTTTTGACGAAAATCCTTTAGTCGTCCACTTCCTGCAAATTTGATAATAGCAGATGAGACGGAATTCACACAGAAATCTATCCTGGTTATGTTGAATAAATCGATGTATGTATACATCCAAATATCGCGTTATGTACGGCATTTCTTACGTTCTCCAGCTGAACGTCTTCTAGCCAAGGATTAGACGTTAACCACTTTGTCCAGAAAGCCCTATCATCCACTGACCAATGTGCTGATAAATTGGCAAACGAAATTGAAATTTTGTTTTTCAATTCATTAAGACTGTCTGGCATGGAGCAATTATTATCCTGCAAGAAGAAATGGGGATTCATTTACGTAAGAAGGTAAACCAATCTGAGATTGGCAGAGGCGACGTTTTATGCAAATGATTCAGTAAATTCCACGATACATCTTCTTTGTAAAGAAGGACAAAACGATAAATTGGCGAATTGGGAGGCACCGAGTTATTTCCACATTTTTTCATGATATTCAATTCAAACCTTGCTGAAGTCAAAACCCCTCAAATTACTGTAGACCCTCAGAATTCTATTTTTAGTAACATTGTTGGCAATTTTCCCCATCCTGACCTCCTCCCCCAGAGTTTCCTTGCTGCCCATGTATGGGCACTACCCGACGATTTTTCTCGACCCGGGCCCGAAATTTTGAAAGTTAAAGACTCGGACACTTACCAGAAACTTAGAAGTTTCAGGCCCTGAACCCGAATCCGATTTTATCGAATTTCCCGGACCCATATCGAATAATGTTTGCTTCAAATTGAAAAAGTCATGATTTGAAAAAATTTTTAATAAGCACAGCTATTTTAGTGCGTCAATTTTTCGCGTTCCTCAAGTGTTCTTTGTTGTCTTGCTAACTAGTATGACTCATTATTTGAAGAAGCTCATAGAGTTTGCCCTGTAGGTATGGCTTTGGATGACTTTTGTAAGTTATTACGGTATACCAGCTTTAGAAACAATCAAATTTTAGGAGCTTTGCGTCGTTAATTCAATCGAAATAACTATCTATAACTATTACTTATTTTATTCTTTTACCACAAAAAAGTTTTTGATAGATAACGTTTTACGTTTCTTGTCTTCAGGAAGATAAAAAATTGAGCTCAAAAGGTTAAAAAGTGTAAAACTATCAGCAATTCACATCAGATCTACTTAATCTCATTCTTTCCTTCAGAAACGTGCGCAATAGATCTAAAAAGAAAAACATGTCAAAATTTTCTGGCGCTTCTACGACATTAATAAAGACTGCATTGCTTACATTCGGAAAGCTAGAATTGAGCCTGAAGGGATACATGACGAAAATTTTATGTGCGTCGCGTCAGATATACTTCCTGTAGCTTATCACACATGGGCATAGCGAGGGATATTACCCCTACCTCAGGTTTCGGAAAATCAGGTATTTACTGTCAGGCGATTTTGAGAAAACGAAAGGTCTGCTACAGAGCTAAATGCGGTAAAGAGGCCGCCATTTCCATTTGAAAATGATTAAATTACCAAAATTTTTCGGTGCTTCATGCCGTATTTCTGAGTTTATATATATTTGTTTCATCACTGGTAACACAGAAAATGTCTAAACTCCGCTAATAAAGTTCGGAAATCCAGTTCAACACACAGAACGCGTTCCTGTTATCCTAAAATTTTTACTCAAAAAATATGCAAAGGCTTTTTGGGGCTATTTGTACAAAAAGTACCGATCAATAAGCTTCGGGTAGTGATTAAAAACCTGCATAAATCACGATCATAAATTATTTGTTTCATTCGTTAAAATGCATTTTTAAATTAAAGTTAATCCATTTCTTACACATCTAAATTGGCTTATCAAAAGGCTGAAGATAGATAGCACATAAATATGTAAAGATAATTGAAATAATTAAAAAACTTGTCTTGACCCTGCCTTTTTGTAATCAGCAAAAATTTCTCTATCAGCAATAACTTTTTTTGGAACTCTTTCTGGACATATGCAAATGTTTTAGGCGGGGACAAAAATCGGAAAAATATCGGATATACTTGTAGTAGGTACTTTTCTGTATTGTCTGCCTTTATAGCTTAAAATTGAGTTCAAAGGGCAGAAAGCGCCATAATTTCCGTCGCTTTACACCGGTTTAATAAATTATTGCACACCGGATTTAATAAATTATTGCCATTCCTTTTGTAAACTTCTACTTTGGGTTTAAAGCTCTTAATTAGCCAGAATACATAAATAACTAATAATAATGAAAATTTGATGTAAAACTCTTCTGTGTCACTTTGAATTTACCTATTCAAAACCTCAAAATCTGGTTTCCAAGAGTATAGAGAAATGACAGATTTTTCTGCGCTTTGTACCCGTTCACTTTACCGAAACATATCGTATCTGACATTCAAAAGGCCTCAAATCCGACTTGAAAACTGCTAACATGTCAGGATTTTCCGGCGCTTCGCGCCATATTGATTATCCCTCTAATCATTAACAGTTATTAGAGAAGCATAAATTGACGAAGTTACACCTGTTAAGGTCAAAAAGGCAGTTTAAGCTCACAAATCGATTTAAAATTCATAATAACTAGTACGAACACTAAAATTTATTACATATGCGCATACAGAATAAACAAAAAACTTATTTACCACCCTTGCTCATCTACAAAACTGCCCTGTATATACATAAAATGACCTTAATTTACTGTATTACCATTTCAGTATCTCACACCCCCTAGGGCTACCTCCACTTTGCTTATACATGCAGCTTATGTATTAAGAAAGCTACAAAATTAAACTTAGAAAGATAAAAATGTCAATTTCCGACGCTCCGCAAAAGTTTTTATAATACGCAAGTTTGTTTTGCATTTTTGTCCAGTAAAGGCTAAGAAATTGATAATAAACTAGTAAAACTTAAACCGTTAATGCCGAATCATTTACTGTTTGTTGGTTTTTACCATTACCACAAGGTACAAAAGTTATCCAAAAACAAAAAAGATGCCGAAAATCGTTTTGTTATCACGTAAAACCGCTTACGAAAGCGCTTACATTTTTTCAATTTTAGGGAAATCCTTCCAAACTCCCGAAATCGGGCTTGTTTGTATGTCAGTAATGTTTTTGGATCGGATAAACCTCTTTTTAAGTAAAAGTATAATATGATAAAAAGTTCCAGGATGGTAGCTTAGCCTAGCATGTTTAGGTCTTGCGGAACCCTTGTTTTATTTTATGCTACATTATGCATTAACAACAAGGTGCTTAGCTTTTGTACTACCAGCTTGAATCTCAGCCATGTTTAACGTAAGTATTTATAACTATGGCTTGAATGTTTAAATTATAAAAGCAGATTAGACTCGGACCCAATCGGTTCCAGGGCTGAAGACCCGGACCCGGATCCGAAATTTTTATTCTCCAAGACCCGGACCCGGATCCGAAATTTTCATTCGCTAAGACCTGGAACCGGACCCGAAAAGAATGAAAATTTTGGAACCGCTCCATCCCTAATGTTCACATTACATGGCAGGTTTCGAGGCAATGGCACAGCTCTACACAAATTATCAGTTCCCGATCCCGAAATATGTTTAAGATTTATTCACTAGATGATTATCCAAAAGGCATTCAGCAACAAATAAAATCATATCTAAGCAGATAATCACTTTTAATAATAGGCAGTGATGTCTATTTCAATCCTGCCTTTTTTAAGTAACCATTTCTGCGCCATACTAATTATCTGTCGAGCGGAAGCGGCAGAATCTGCCTAATGAACAGGCCCAATTCTACCTCTGCGATAGACCCTGTTTCTTTGCAGCTTTTATGGATAATGTCTCTGGCATAGCATGGGCGTGGATGGAGTGCGAGGGAGTATTATTCCCGCTGAGCTTTAAAAGACTGTTAGCTGAATAGCCAGTTTGGTCGAAAAACATTATTAAGTGGCCTTTTTGGGCAATATGACTAGATAGCCTCCTTTAAACTGGGAAACATATCATTTATGATCGGATTTTTTCGGAGTTTCAAAAGGGCTAACAGATATATTCCCGACTTCAAAAATCGTCAAATAGCTATTGTCAGTCCAAAAAGGTTATAAACTATATACATAGCTACATTTATGAGTTCAGAAAGACTATATATTTGCCACAAATGCTCGAAAACGATAGTTCTAAAGCGATACCATCGCTTTATTGCCGTAGAATTGTTTTTTATAACGGACTCAGCTATCCCCCAAAATTTTCGATTTTAACCTCTTCCTGAAAGTTTGACCTTGCGCATCAGCCTCTTAGTCACGCCTCTGAATACTTATCACTTAAATTATTATCTTCAGCAACGGATTTTAACCATTCCCATTGAACAAGTTCATTTGTCGGTTGATGGAGTTGTTTCGAAACGGTTAGCAAAACGTGAATCAGATCCATAATCAAATACGCTATTGCGGGATGATCTGGTTATTAAAATAAGAATCATACGTCATATGAGTACAAAGTTTACTTGCCTATGATAGATTAGATAATAAAGGTTCATAAAAGGCAAGTGCATACAAGTATTATACATCTATCAATCCCATTTTGTTATCACACGTGAACAGAATTTTATTTCAAAAATAAACAACTTTTTTGGCTCATTTTATCCATATTTAAGCAGAATGAGAATTACGGATCTTCTAATGTCCGTCTGATAAGAGTTTCATTCTCGTCGCAGTTTTAATTCTTACAACTAAGCTTTTTATCAGGTTTTCATTATTTCTCTCATAACTTTTCAAGCCAAATTAGAATTCAATCCATCTATTCCTCTTCAGAAAATATGTAATTTTAATCATATGTGTACAGCGTAGGAATTCTATGGGGGATCACGCCCGAAAAATTTTCAAAAAACGTCCTTTTCCGGCTAAAAAACGTCGGGTACGCTCAAAAATACTGTTTTAGACTTTTCAGACAACGGTCGCTCATTCTACAATATAAAAACATCCAAAAATTTGAAGAAAAAATTAAAAAAATTGAGAAAATTGGAAAAGTATAGTCAAAAATGCGTATAAGAGGCGATGCATCGAAATATTGAGACTTTGAGCCAAGAATAGGCTAAAAACGCTCAAAAAGGGACACTTTTCACAATTCTTTCTAAAAACTCAACAATTCTAATAGGTCCCGACCATAGGTGCATAGCATGGCCGATCTGAGAAAAGCTTGGTCAAGCCGGTCTTGGGATGGTCAGAAATTGAGCTTTTTCAGGCCAAAATGACCTCAAAAACTGGTTTAAGCACTAAAATAGCGTTAAAACTACATTACACAATTTCTCGTAAATCTGAAGCTCTTTTGACGATAATTTTCAATTTTCATCCGATTTTTGATCTCCATTTTGCCCCATTTTCCCTACAAAATTTTCCATTTTTCCAGTCTGGGGGTCAGAACCATATCATGGGCAGCAGCAAAATTCTGGCACGCACGAGGGTGCGGGTACAAGATTTTTAGATTTTTCAAATGTCAAAAAATGATCTTTAAAACGATGGTGTGGCGAAGAAACGCCAATTTTCGAACGTTTCTCATCGAGCACTATTCATTCGCATCAAAAAATTGCGAGAAAAACACAAAAAAATTTCAAAAATTGAATTCTGAGGGATATGTTGCTTTTTGGGTAAGGGGATATTCGGCCTTCTGGGGGTGCATACCCACCAAAGCCCCCTCACACCCACGTCTGGTCCAGGATCCGCCACACCCCCATGTGCTTGTCTGGTCCTGACCAGATATACACGTGGTGGAGGTTTGGGGTCCTGACCTCCCAGCAGTGCTTTTTTGTACAAGGTCCGTTTGTACGTGTATAAAGATGGTCCCCAAAAGTCTTTGTACATTTTGTACGTGCAAATTTTTGTGTACTATATATAGTAAAGTAGCGATTTTAGTGTGGTAAAACAGGGTTGTCGATCTTTGATAAGGTATTTTAGCTATTTTCCGGGTTTCTGATGCCATGAATTACTAAAAATTGTCTCAAAACGATGCGAAGCGCCGAAAAATTTGACATTTTCCATTCTAAATGCAAATTCTGCCATTTTAAAGATATATAGGACAGACAATTACTCATTTCGGCGCGAAGCGCCGAAAAATTTTGGGAATTTTACACCTTCTTACAGTTTTTGTCTTCCCAAAAATCTTTGTACATTTTGAACACACAAATTTTTGGGTACTATAATATGGTACAGTAGCGATTTTAATGTGACAAAAACTGAGTTGTTCGACTTTTAGTGGTGTATTTTAGCTAATTTCTAAGTTTCTAAGGGCAAAAATCACTAAGAATCGTCTTGAAAAAGACGGTCCCGAAAAGTCTTTGTACATCGAGAAAAATCTTTGCCGAATACAAAAAAAACACTGGTGCATAGCATGGCCGATCTCGGGGAGGGGTCAACCGGTCTTAGGAGGGGGTCAAAAATTCAGGTTTTTCGGTCCAAATGACATCAAAAACTGGTTTAAGCATTAAGATAGCGTTAAAACTGCATTACCTACACAATTTCTGGTAAATCTGAAGCACTTTTGGAGAAAATTTTCGATTTTCATCCGGTTTTTGGTCTCCATTTTGCCCCATTTTCCCTGAAAATTTTTCCATTTTTCCAGTCTGGGGGTCAGCAGCGAAATTCTTGCGGGCAGGGGGTGTGGGGACAAGATATCCCAGAATAGAAAAATGGACAATTTTGTGGGGAAAATGAGGCCAAAAACGAATGGAAAATGAAAATTTTCGTTAAAAGTGTGTAAAATTGTCCAGAAACTGTGTAATAACGTAGTTATAACGTTATTTTAGCACTTCTACCAGTTTTTGAGGTCATTTTGGCCCAAAAAAACTCAATTTTTGACCCATTATTAGAGCGGTCATTCTGTGCACCTATCGTCCTCACCCACCTGATTTTTTCTGAGGAAAATGATGCAAAATGAAGGCAAAAAGGATGGAAATTATAAATCTTCTTCAAAAGTGCTTTAAATTGATCAGAAACTGTCTAACGAAGCAGTGTTAACGCTATTTTAGCGCTTATATCAATTTTCGAGGTCATTTTGGCCCAAAAAAGTCTTATTCTTGACCACCCAGATCGGCCATGCTGTGCATCTATGGTCGCAACCATTTTGCGGGTGGTCAGCAGCATACATGCACAGCATGGGAATTCTGGGGGGTGAATACCTAAAGTGCCTTTTTTGGGCCCAAAAATGGCCGGTATGCGTTAAAAAACATCGTTTTTGGCGTTTCTGACGATACTCTATCCTTCTAGAGCATAAAATCATGAAAAAATTTCGAAAAAAGTCGAATAAATTGACCAAGATACCGCTTAAAACATGAATATATGGCGCAAGGCGCCGAAAATTTGGCGATTTGAGCAAATAGATAGCCAAAAACCCTTAAAAATACACTTTTTCTACCAATTTTCAGGTAAGTTTGGAAACTTTTGAAAAATCGTCAATTCTGGGGGGGTGAAAAATTTTTTGCAGGGGGGTGAAAAATGATTCTGCGGGGGGTGAATCCCCCAAGATCATGTATCAGCAGCCACTTTACGGTGGGGGTGTCAAAACTAGAGCTGTGCCGGGGCCATAGAGCTGTGCCGGGGCCAAGGCCAGTCCCCATCCTCGGCCCAGGGCCGGGTGGTCAGGCTGGCCCCGGCGACGGGGCCAGTGTTAGAATTGATGATAATGTAGAAAATTGATAATGTTTTGGGCAGATTTACCTTCAAGCTCAATTTCAGGCAACACCACAGATCCTGCAAATTCAAATCTTAATTTCATTATGTCAGGTTGGTGCAAATTTCTATTTAATAATCAGAATTGACATATTTTAAATTGCAATTCAGATAGACGAGCTTTCCAGCTTGCTTTGTAGCAGACAGCTACATCTATCAGAACAAATAGAATAATAAGCCTAAAAAAGTGCAAAGTAAAGCACATTGAAAAACGCATCCAAGTCAGAGGAGTTAAATCCATACATGGGCGGCTCAAACATTCTGGGGTTCCCAAATTTTTCGAAGTCAAAAAGTGCCTCATAATATATGAGTAGTTATACGTAGCTCCCTGGTCCCAATGTTATAAGATAGGCAATGGTTAAGGATAGGCAATGGTAAAGAATAGGCAGTGGTTAAGGATAGGAGGCCGATTCCAGCCATAGTCTGGTCCCAATGTTATAAGATAGGCAATGGTTAAGGATAGGCAATGGTAAAGAATAGGCAATGGTTAAGGATAGGCGATGGTAAAGAATAGGCAATAGTTAAGGATAGGAGGCCGATTCCAGCCATAGTCTGGTCCCAATGTTATAAGATAGACAATGGTTAAGGATAGGCAATGGTAAAGAATAGGCAATGGTTAAGGATAGGAGGCCGGTTCCAGCCATAGGCTGGCCCCAGTGTTATAGCATGTACAGTGTTATGGCATAGGGGTCGGCTTATGAGTCTGGCACCAATGTTATAAGATAGGCAATGGTTAAGGATAGGGGTCGGCTCATGAGTCTGGCCCCAGTGTTATAGCATATACAATGATGAAAGATAGGCAGATCTGCTCCCTGGACCGAAATTGAGGTAGTGATAGGGAGCAAATGGCTGGGTAGGGCCTGCCCGAAGCTGCCCAGAGTTGTGGTCGAGGTTGGGGGCCTGCCCGGGCGGGGGCGCGTCCAGTCCAGGGCCAGGGGCCCAGGGCCAGGGGAGGGGTAAATTTCCCTGGGGGGAAAATTCAAAGAGCTGTAACTCAAGAGCCAACAGTCGGATTGAACTCAAATTTTTAGGGTAGGATGAACGTATGCCAGGCATGTTATGTACACAATATGTACAATCAACCTACAGTATACCAGCGTAAGTTTACACTTTTGCGTAACTCAAGAACCACCAGCCAGATTTTGCTCAAATTTTCAGGATATGACGTATATAGGCAAGGCATGCTATGTACAGAATTTCAGCGCGCAGTCTACAGTATACCAATTTACTTTACACTTTCTCATATAGCACTATATTTCAAGAACTATAGGGCGCATTTAGCTCAAATTTTCAGGATAGGGTGAGCATATGTTGCATGTGTTATCCTATTGATATGAGCATGTAATGTACAGTATGCCAATTTTGGTTTACACTCTTTCAGATATAGTCATAAGTCAAGAACCAATGATCAGATCGGGCTTAAATTTTCAGGGTAAGATATATAAATGGTAGCTGCGTTATGTACAAAATTTTAGCGCGCAACCTACAGTATGTCGATTACACTGGTTTTTTCAGATGATGACGACAAAGGGATGGATGTAAAGTACCCTATGGAGATTTTATTTTTTATAACTAATAATCAATTATAATAAACATGCCCAAACCTGTCAGTAAGCCTAGCTGGGAAGGGGTAACAACAATTTGGCAGTGTGTGTGATGTGTGTTGGAGGTAGCAGTCCCTGTGGGAGTCCACAAGCGCCACCAAGGTCCACAAGCGCCACCAGGGCTCCTTTACATAGCATGTACAGTGTTATGGCATAGGGGTCGGCTTATGAGTCTGGCCCCTCCCGTGTTATTGGGTACATATTGTTGGAGGATAGGAGGCCGGTTCCACCCAAATTCGGCCCTTATGCTGTAGTGTGTGCAGCGTTACAGTATGGGGGAAAGGCAGGCCGGTGTAAAGTGAGTGTAAAGAAAAGAGTTTTTGCTGGGCTGCGATTTTTTATTTAAATATCTTATCTATGTGGCCTAGTAAGTTTTGCTCGTAGAGCATAGCAAAATAATTGCGGCCCTCGTTGCTGAATTCGTCCCATAAGTCGCAGAGATTTACAAAGAAGCCGTTTTCAGCCTTGAATTTTAAAAAACAGGAGAATGACCAGAATGCATCTCTGTTTTCGGTTTGTAGTTTGTAACGGTACGCACGACTAAGTTTGGGCCAAAAATAAAAGCCCAGTTTTTTGATATCGGAAAAACTAGTGTGCTGCCTTTTTTGAACTTTTTGAACGAGATGAAAAGAAAGTGTTCGTAAATCGTTTTTGCAGAATCCATGTTTACAATAGATACAAGAATGTTTATTTATAATTTCTGTATAATAGCAGTATGATAAATTCCAAGAATATTAAACATATAGTAACATTCAATGTCAGCAGTAAACCTTCGACGCAATCCTCCATACTTGCAAGCAAAAAAGATAGAGCATATATTCATATTTATAAGTATAAGCACAATGCCACCAATCACTTCTGTTAATATGATAGCCCTTAAAAGGGCCGTTGGGTTTATATTATAAGTCAATAAATCCGACGTAATTTTTACTGCAGCATATTGATTGCAAACCATGTGCTCAAATTGTTTTGGAAGTAAAGTCTGAACGAGTCTACCATCACATCCATGTTTATTCGATTCCTGCGAAGCACATCTGCAAGCAGGCCCATAAAGCCGATCAGCGTGAAGAAGCCATCGATGGTGATTCCTCGTTTGAAAATTTTGGCAGTAAATTTGTCAAAATGGACTTGTTCCGCCGACGCCGGGTCAATATTGAACGGCTGGTTGATGAAGTGCCACTGGGCAGCTTTGTCTGCGCCAAGCTGAATCCGTTTGAACGTCACATCTTGACGCCCCGAATTCCTGTTGACGTAATCCTTAACCAGCTGGACGCAATAATCCGTTAAGTCGTCGTGAACCGACATTTTCCACAATATGATACCCACCTCTTTTTCTACTCCTATTTATAGCTGACTGAAAATGTGTCTGAACGTGTCCACTCAAGTTTATAAATATGAAAAAAAGATTTTTGATAAAAATAGTTTTATGAAAAAAATGGAAGAAGTTAAGGAACTGAAAAAACGACTTTTTGTCAAAGAAGAGAAGAAGCCGTATGGGCGGTCTATCAGGCCCCCCATTCAAATGTTTGGGCGAAATTTAGAGCGGCCTATGTACACTCTCATGGTTCAATTGTGTTATTTTTGCCAAAAAAACTCATCAGAAAAAGATTTTTTTGAAAGTAATGGGGGTAGATGGTACATGAATCTTCAAATGTGCCCCAGATGTTGTGAGTATAATTGTGCCATGCAAGAGGCAGGCAGTCGCGTTATTAAGCGGTACATAGAAGAAGAGATTGGGGACAAGAAGGTGAAATCGAGTGCATAAAGTCTATAAATAGGAGTAGAAAAAGAGGTGGGTATTATGCAGAAAGATAAAAAATAGCATCACCCGGCGAACTAGCTTACCACCATTTTGTCGACAAACTCGTCACAAGAGCAACTATTCGATTTGTCAGCAACCGTAACGTGCAGAATATAGGCACCTGTTTTTGGAGCCAATTGGATGAAGCCTTCAAGGAAGAAAGAAAAAGCAAAGACAAAAACGCATTTTGGACATTCGCCTTATTTTTAAAAGATCGTGTCGTTAATCACAAAAATGAAATACTGTACGAATTGTGGCGTCATTTTAACGCAAATGCAAAAAATATGTGGGAAAATTTGTATGAGAATACGATCATGTGTAAAGTTACTTCTGTATTGTAAATGAATAAATAAAGATAAACAATGATCACGCTTAACATGCCAGGCGCATTTAGCCGTGTTGACATGTATAAATATTGATAAGAATTTTTAGTATGAAAAAATGAATAAAGCATTTAAAAAATTATATTACGATCCAAAAACGGGTTTCTCGGGTGCCCATCACTTGGCCCAGGCTCAAAAACAGGGCGAATTTGAGGAAGTGTATAAAAAGTGGTTTGTAACATCAAAGGCCACTAAACAAACTCCCGGTCTATTGAAAGAGGAGTTTCGAGGAACAGCTATGTGCTGTTTGGCTGCAAAAACATATATTGCTGTTGACGACCTAAGCAAAAATATGAAAATCAGCAGTAAAGGATTAATGAAGAACATAGCTGGGTAAGCCTTAAAGTCTCGGCTGGTACCGGAGCCCAATATTTTGGTTGGTTGCCTAAGTCAGAAAAGTGGTTGAATTTTTACCATGTTAGTCTTGCTTCCACGCAAAGTCCATTCATAATTTCACGCAAAGTCGCACTATTTCTCGCGACATAATTTTTTAATTAAAAATGGTGTCAAAATTAGTATAGTGTAAACAAATACATAGGGAAATCAATAATTTGCATAGCAATTATGTTTAAAAACTCATTACTTCAGTAACAATTGACCTTTAATCTTGAAGAGACATTCACCGCCTTTAATATGCTTATTTTTTATGCAATTTATTGTGTAATAATAAAACTTCTACAGAGTTCCTCATTTTCATGTCGTCAAATAGTATATATGTACGTTTTCATTCCAAATATAAATACTGCTTGAAATGCACGAAAATTGTCATAATTCAGCGCAAGCTCTAAACATCAATAATGAATAATAAAATTAAATCAATTCGGTGCAAAGCGCCGGAATATTTTTGAGATTTAACCTTTGTGAAATGCAATTTTGCATTAAAAAATTGTCTGAATTTGGCAGGCGCGGCTTAAGCATCAAGAACAAGTAATAAAATTGAATCGATTCGGCGAGGAGCGCCGGAAAATTTTTAGATTCACCTTTTTGAAATGCAATTTCGCATTACAAAAATTGTCCAAATTTGGCGCAGCTTAAGCATCAAGTAATAAAATTAAATCAATTTGGGGCAAAGCGCCAGAAAATTTTGAGATTTCACCTTTTCAAAACGCAATTTTGCATCACAAAAATTATCTGAATTCGAGCGAAGCGCCGGAAAATTTTGAAATTTAATCTTTGTAAAATGCAATTTTGCATTACAAAAATTGTCCAAATTTGGCGCAGCTTAAGCATCAATAACAAGTAATAAAAATTAAATCCATTTGGCGCGAAGCGCCGGAAAATTTTGAGATTTCACCTTTTTGAAATGCAATTTTGTATCACAAAAATTATCCGAATTTGGCGCGAAGCGCCGGAAAATTTTGAAATTTAACCTCTGTGAAACGCAATTTTGCGTTACAAAAAAATTGTCTAAATTTGATTCGGCTTAAGCATCAATAACAAGTAATAAAATTAAATCTATTTGGCGTGAAGCGTTGGAAAATTTTGAGATTCCACCTTTTTGAAACGCAATTTTGCATTAAAAAAATTGTCCAAATTCGACGCAAAGCGCCGGAAAATTTTGATATTTCACTTTTTTGAAACGCAATTTTGCACAGGGTGGCCACTGGTTTCCCAAAATAAAATTCCCGGGTTTTTCCCGGGTGATTTATAGACAATTTTCCGGTTTTAAATCATGCTTTAAATGCACACTATATACAAAGAAGTGTCACAATAAGAGCATGAAAAAGGATAAGGCACAAGCAACTTTAATCAAACAAATGCAAATACTACACAAAACGTTTTGGAACAATCATAATTTCTTTTTCAATGATGCTAACGAGTTGTTGATAGAAGTTTTCAGAGTATAATATAGAACAGAAAGCGATCTTAGTGTGACAAAACAGGGTTTTCGATCTTTGGTAGTGTATTTCAGCTAATTTCTGGGTTTCTCACGCCAAAAATTACTAAAAATTGACTCAAAACGGCGCGAAGCGCCGGAAAATTTAGCATTTTTCCATTCTAAATGCAAATTCTGCCATTTTAAAGATATATAGGATCAGTGGCGGATCTAGAATTTTCTTAAGGGGAGGAGCAGTATCCCATCGTTTCCAGAAAAAGTCAAAAATAGGTGGGAAAATTTGCTCTTAATGTGCAAAATGGCGTTTTTTCGGTGTTTTACATTGTATACTTTCACATAAAATAACCTGACGCAATATTTTTTCAAAAAGCTTCAAAATGTTAGACAATTTTGTGCGGAAAAATCATTAAATTTCTTTGACTTTAACAAAAATCTGGCGCGAAGGGACAAAAAATTTGTGAAATCAAGGCAGATAGACGTCTAGAAGCATGATTTACTGCTTGATTTCCTGTATTTATAGCATTTGATGCGAAACATCGAAATTTTTAATTGAAAATAGAAGAAAACTATGCAAAAATAGATGTTAAAATTGTTTTGAAACCTACATGAACAGAAAATGGCTTGCAGGCAGTGTTTTTTTGTACAAGGTCCGTTTGTACATATACAAAGATAGTTCCTAAAAGTCTTTTTACATTTTGTACACACAAATTTTCGGATACTATGATATAGTACGGTAGTGACTTTAGTGTGGTAAAAAAAGTTGTTCGACCTTTGGTAGTGTATTTTGGCTAATTCCTGGTTTTATGAGGGCAAAACTCATTGAGAATCGTCTTGAAATGGCGTGAAGTGCCAAAAAATTCGACATTTCTCCTTTTGAAATGCGATTTCTGCTATTATAAAGATATATAGGACACACAATTCCTCATCACGGCGCGAAGCGCCGAATATTTTTGCGAATTTCAGACCTTTTTTGCGGTTTTTGTCTTCCCGAAAATCTTTGTACATCTACAAAGACGGTCCCAAAAAGTCTTTGTACATCTTGAAAAATCTTTGCCAAATACAAAAAAACATGCTTCCATGTCGCCAAGAAAGTATAATAGGTATCATCCGGCGCGTAGCGCCGGAAAAATTTGAGAAGTTATGGTCACTGACGGCCAAAAATCATTGCAAATTGCTTATCCATTCTTTATCTCGCCGAATATTTTTGGCCGATGGGAGGGGGAGGTGGCCGCACCTCCACTTAAATCCGCCCCTGCATAGGACAAACAATTACTCATATCGGTGCAAAGCGCCAAAAATTTTTAGGAATTTTACATCTTTTTACAGTTTTTGTCTTCCTAAAAATCTTTCCAAAAACAGAGTTGTTCGACTTTTGATAGGGTATTTTAGCTAATTTCTGAGTCTCTAAGGGCAAAAATCACTAAGAATCGTCTTAAAACGGCGCAAAGCGCCGGAAAATTTGACATTTTTCCCTTTGAAATGCAATCTCTGCCATTATGAAGATATATATAACACACGATTATTCATTTTGGCGCTAAGCGCCGAAAATTTTTGTGAATTTCAGACCTTTTTTGCAATTTTTGTCTTCCCAAAAATCTTTGTACATGTACAAAGATGGTCCCAAAAAGTCTTTGTACATCGGAAAAAATCTTTGCCGAGTACAAAAAAACACTGTTGCAAAAACGTCTTGGCGAACAATAGTGCAAATAGGTACTAGCTATATCAAACAAAGAGAATACACAAATAGCAATCAACAATGTGACAATGGGCGAGAAGAAAAACGGAAATGAATGCTAGATGATAACATATAAAAACATGCAAACTAGTAATTATACTAAAAGCGATAAAAATGTAACATTGTACTATTAATTCAATATTTTTGGCCTCCAAAAACTGAGTTCAAACTAAATTACTTAACGAAAATCCCAGGTTTCCCGGGTGCAAAAAAAATTCCCGGGCTTTTCCCAGGTTTCCCGGATGAGTAGCCACATTGTTTGCATTACAAAAATTGTCAGAATTCAGTGCAGCCTTAACGTCAATAACAAGTAATGTATGTATAAAAGACTAGCGTTTATTTACACATAAAACAGGTGGACAGACAAGTATGTATGTATTTTTGATACATCAATGTGTAGAAGATCACAAAAATACATCATGTGTTTTATTTTGATCTGACGAATTATTATTTTCTCTAAATTGTGCATTGCTTACTTAAGTATAATCTCTGAATTATACTTTACTTACGTACTGATTTTTAGAGAGCCCAGTAACCGATTCGGTTGCTGGGATTTAAAAATCGGTAGTTGGGATCTAAAAAATGATTGCTGAGCTCCAAAAGTCGGTTGATGGACCCCAAAAATCAGTTGCTGAGGTCTCAAAATCGATTGCTGGGGTTAAAAAATCAGGTGGTGCGATCAGGAAATCGGTTGCTGGAGCCTTGAAATCAGTTCCTGGCTCCGAAAATCGGTTGCTGGGGTCCTAAATCAGTTGCTGGGCTCCAAAATCAGTTAGTGAGGCTAAAAATCGGTTGCTGGGGTCTGAAAACCAGCTGATGGGCTCCAAAAATCGGTTACTGAGGTCTAAAAATCGATTGCTATGGTCAAAAAATCAGTTGGTTTGCTCCAAAAATTGGTTGCTGAGGTCTGTAAATCGGTTCAAGAGCTCCATAAATCGGTTGCTGAGGTCTAGAAATCGTGAGTGAACTCAAAAAATTGATTGATGGGTCCTAAATCGCTTATTGGGCTTAAAAATCGGCTGTGGGTTCCTAAATCCGTTATTGGGGTCCGAAAATCATTTGCTAGAGTCTAAAAGTTGGTTGGTTTGACTATAAAAATCGGTTGCTGGGGTCTGAAAACCGATTGGTTGGCTCTTAACATCGGTTGCTGAGGTCTAGAAATTGGTTGGTGAGCTCCAAAAATCAGTTGCCGGGGTCTAGAAATTGTTAGTGAGCTCGAAAAATTGATTGATGGGTCCTAAGTCGCTTATTGGGCTTAAAAATCGCTTGCAGGGGTCCTAAATCCGTTATTGGGGTCCGAAAATCAGTTGCTGGGGTCAAAAACTGGTTGGTTGGCTCCAAAAATCTGTTGCTGAGCTCGAAAAATTGATTAATGGGTCCTAAATTGCTTAAAAATCGCTTGCTGGGTCCTAAATCTGTTATTGGAGTAAGAAAATCAGTTGCTGGGGTCTAAAACTTGATTGGTTGGCTATAAAAATCGGTTGCTGGATTCTGAAAACCGGTTGGTTGGCTCCAAAAATCGGTTGGTGAGCTCGAAAAATTGATTGATGGGTCTTAAATCACTTATTGGGCTTATAAATTGCTTGCTGGGGTGGGGTCCAAAAATCAGTTGCTGGGTTCTAAAAATTGGTTGGTTGGCTATAAAAATCGGTTGCTGAGGTCTGTAAACCGGTTGATTGGCTCCAAAAATCGGTTGCCGGGGTCTAAAAATCGGTTGCCAGGGTCAAGGAATTGATTAGTGATCTCCAAAAATCGGTTGCTTTGGGCTAGAAATTGGTTGTTGAGCTTCAAAATCGGTTGCTGGGGTCTAAAAATCAGTTCATGGGCTCCAAAAATTAGTTGAACCCAGAAGCAATTGATTTTAGAGCCATCCAACCCATTCTTAAACCCCAGCAACCGATTTTTGGAGCCCATCAACCGACTCTTATACCCCATCAACCGACTCTTAGACCTCAGCAACCGATTTTTGGAGCCAACCAATCGATTTTAACACCAAAAAAGTTTATGTACAAAACATAGGGTGCAACTGGTGGACCATCCGGCTGGTACCGAACTTGCTCCGGCTGGTACCCGGTTGAACCTGGTTGAACCCCTTGCCCAGGTATGATGAAGAAAGTAAACCGGTTGTCCTTTGATCAGTATACTCATGTGCTGGATTCTCATGAAGCACAGAAACATAGGATTCAGGATGTAACCGGATAATCACATGTGGACATACATCCAGGAGAAGCAGGGACTGCCGTACCTATACATTAAAAGAAAAGTATTCTTGGATGGCATATCGACAGTCCCACTAGACATATGAAACCATAATACTGTGTTTTTAATTCTGATTTTTCAGTGCTTTTTCTTTTGATTGTAGCAACAGGGCGCCTAATATCCCCTCTGAACCGGGCAAGTGGTTAGGAGTTCTGAAGCTATGATTTAATATATATATATATATATATATATATATATATATTACTGAAAATATGACCCACCATTGTGCCAACCTCCTTGTGGTGTGGGTCGGACATCGAGCAATGGGCACATAATTTTTGTAAAGTTTGGAACATTTTCGTAAAGTTTGGAACTTTTTTGTAAAGTTTGGAACATTTTTTGTAAAGTTTGGAACACATCTTATATGTTATAACATAGGAAGTTTGTAAAGTTTGGAACATTTTTTGTAGAGTTTGGAACATTTTTGTAAAGTTTGGAACATTTTTTGTAAAGTTTGGAAGATTTTTTGTAAAAATGGTTATAAATATTGGTACAAGTACCAGTAGATTATAAAAATGGATAGCATTAAATAGCAGTGGGCTAATGTAAAAAATGCGCTGCGTTTTCAGGAGAAAATAAGTTGCAGCTAGTATCAAAGAAATCACCAACACTGATAAAATCCTTTTTGAAAAATCAATTCACTCATCAGTTACATAAACCTATTCAAAAACGGTTTCAGCGCCAAACAATCATTGTAGCTGGGCCAAATATATTGTGGGGTGTAGACTTGTTAGACTTGAGAGAGTTTCAGAATAAGAATTTCAGGAATCGCTATATTTTAATGGTTGTTGATGTGTTCTCCCGCAAGGCCTATGGACAGGCAATGACAAATAAAAGTGCAAAAACCACATCACAAGCCTTTGAAAAAATTCTGCAACAAGCTATTCCACAATCAATAAGAAGTGATCATGGTAATGAGTTTAGAGGCGAGTTCAATAGCTTACTAAAGTCATACTCAATAAATCATATACTAACAAGCACCCCTGAAATAAACTTGAACTTGAACTTATGTCCTTTGACGCCCAGTGTGAGCATAGGACGCAACCAATGATATCTGGCGAAATTGTTGTCGATCTGCTGCTAAATTTTGGAGGTGTGTGATCCATGTTGATGAATATTGTTTACGGCTAAGATTGAACGGTTTCAAAATAAATTCCTCAGCCTCTTTCATGATTTGTCTCTTCAGGGTGGTTTTGACTCCTCCAACTGGCCTTTTCCATTCTGCTGCTGGTGAGGCTGTAAAGGCTATATGGGGCAGTCGTGATTCTCGCATTCTGAGTATGTGCCCAGTGTATTTCCAGCGGTTAAATGTGGCTATGGAAGATGCCTGTTGTTGGATATGGCAAAGCTCCAGCAGTTTGTTATTTGTGATGTTTTGTTGGGGTATACAGATAATGTGGTGGAGGCACAGTCTTTCAAAGATATCAATGTTGTTGCGATCTTCCTTTCTTGTGGGCCAACATTCACAACCATACAAAAGAACAGGACGGATAGTAGCACGGAAAATCCGCAACTTTGTTGGTATTTTTATATCTTTCCGGCGCCAGAATTTCCAGAGGGCACTGAAAGCTTTCCTTGCCTTTTCAATTCTACTTGCAATGTCTTCTTGACTGGTGCCATCTAGTGTTATCACACTGCCAAGGTAGGTGAAGCTCTGGACTTGTTCTATGGGCTCGTTGTTAATTTTTATGTTGCTATGGTGGTTCATTGCCACATTTGCCACCATGTACTTGGATTTTGAGGCATTCAGAGCTAATCCAATTTTCTTTGCTTCATTGTCTATTCTCGTGATCATGTCCTGGAGATCTTCAATCGTACTTGCCAAAACTGCTACATCGTCTGCATAGGTCAAATCGGTGATGTGGTGTTTCCGAGGCATGACTATGATTCCACCATTCTGATGATCAAGTGCTTTGCCTAAGATTTGGTCAAGGCACACATTAAATAAAATAGGCGATAGGATAGCTCCTTGCCGAACGCCAGTCTGTATATCAAATTGGCTGGTGAGTTTGTTGTATACAGAAACTTGGCTGCTTGTCTTGTTATAGAGCATTTTGATCAGACTGCATAGCTTTTCCGGTACACCTACCAAATTTAATAGTGACCAGATGCTTTCTCAGTCAACACTATCAAAAGCAGCTGTAAAGTCAAGAAAAGCTACACACATTGGTTGCCTGTACTCATGATAAAGTTCCATGAGTTGTTGCAGTGTGAAGATCTGGTCGATGCATCCACGTCCAGGCCTAAAACCAGCCTGGTTTTCTCTAAGATTGGCGTTTAGGAAAATGACAATTCGGTTTAAAATAATTTTTTCCAAGATTTTATATGCAATGTTGAGCAATGAGATTCCACGGTAGTTCTTGCATCGTGTGCGGTCACCTTTCTTGAAGATTGGAACAAGTATGGCATTTTCCCATGAAATTGGAATGACGTTTTGTTCCCAGATCTTAGTGAATACCGTGTGTAGAGCTTGTAACATTGATGGGCTGCAAGCTTTGAAGAATTCTGCAGGTATCCCATCATTTCCAGGAGATTTTCCATTCTTGAGTTGCTTTATCGCCTTTGTAAGTTCATCATAATTTGGGCTACTGATGTCAATGTTGCCACCAATTTTGGGGGTAACGGACATAAGGTTGAGTCGGTTGTTTGGTCTTGGATGGTTAAGTAATTTGCTGAAGTATGCTTTCCACTCATTCAGTTTGCTCTCTTCATTTGTGATGAGCGCATCAGAGTTATCTCTGATGTTTTCACTAATTGTACTGCGAAATTTCCCAGATAACGAGTTAGTAAGGCGAAATACTCGTTTTGCATCTCCTTGGGAATGAGCGGTTTTAAGTTCTTGTGCAAGGTTGTTGTAAAAATTTTCTTTGTCCCTTCTGGTGTTTTTTCTGACTTCTTTGACTAGTTTCTTTGCATTTTCCTTGTCACCTTTAGCGAAGGCTTCTTGACGCAGCCTTGAAAGTTTGATCGAGTCTTCAGTAATCCAGTCTGTCTGTTTCTTTTTCTTGAGACCAATTTCTATCTTTGCACCACATTTTATGGAATTACAAAATTTTTGCCAACTTTCTTCAGCTGTGTCAGTTTCAGGAATTTTGTCTCGATTTAGAAACTGTTCACAGGATGTAAGAAATTTATCTCTTATCTCTGGAGTTTTAAGTTGATCGAGGTCATACTTTGGGTTTGGTTTGCATTGGAGCTTTTTGGTTGATAGACGAATTTTCATCTTAGCAATAAGCAATGCATGGTCAGTTTGGACATAGATGTTCCAATAAGAGCGGCAATCAATCATTGATGTTTGCCAACGCTGCTTCACAAAGATATGATCAATCTGATTTCTGGTTTGACCATTGGGACTGAGCCATGTTGTCTGATGTCTTCGCTTGTGGCTGAAGAAGTGTTAATGGCCACAAGGTTGTGATTTGCAGCGATGTTCAGGAGCCTCAAGCCATTGTTGCATGTGCGACCAAAGGTGTTTCTTCCAGTCTCCTTTCTTTTCTGGCTTGGTCCAAGCTGGGCGTTAAAATCCCCAGCAACTATGAGAAAGCTTTTATTGTTTATCAATTGCAGTTTGTGATCAAGTTCAGAGTAAAACTGTTCAATTTTGGGGTCTGGTGAATCGTTTGTTGGAGCATACACTGCAATGATATGCAGGTCCAGTGGCCGACTACTCAATTGTATTACACAAAGTCGGCTACTCACAGGTTTAAAGCTTTTTACTAGACTAGTGAAACGGTTTGATATGGCAATTCCAACACCATTTCTACCGCTACGGTCTGTTGGTCCACTATAGTACAGTTTAAAGCCTTTGTTTGAGAAGGGCACTTTTATATGGCAACTTCCATCATCAGGTACACGGCATTCAGATAGGCAGCAAAAATTGAGATTCTTTTCATCAAGTGTTTTTGCAAGCAGTGCTTGTTGGCCATTTGCAAGAGAGTTCTGACATTTAGAGCGCCAAAACTGAGTGGCCCTAAAAGGGCCGTTGGGTTTAGTTGAGTTTTGCCAATGTTGTAGAACATTTTCATAAACATTTTTGAGATAAATTGATGAAATTCATGACCTATTATTCGAATGAGAATTGGATGAGTAAACTAAAATATTATCAAAAGTTATAACAACACCCCATAGAAAGTCTTAACTATATACCCCCAAATGATGTGAACTCTGGGAATATTGGCGAATTATTAGCCTTCATGTTAAGAAAAGGAAAGAAACGTGATGCCGAGCAGCCATTAAATATTGATGAAATAGTGCGAATAACAACACTGAAGAAAAGCTTCACAAAAGCAAGCAAACATACATACACTGATGAGTTATTTTGAATTAAGGAGGTATCAAACAGCTAAAACATATAAATTAGAGGATCTTGGGTGAACCAATAACAAGCGCCTTCTATGCAAAAGAGCTACAGGTGGCTGAACCTAATGCTGAGCAACACAAAGAATAAAAGCTATAAATAAGGGCAAAGGCGAGTTTAAAGTACGTTTTAAAAACTGGCCACAGAAATTTGATACCATTTTATCAAAAGCAGAATGGAAATTTTATGAACAACCAAAATGATTATGTATCATCCTTTCACTGGTATTGTTTCTGTCCCACAAAATCAGGAAAAACAACATTTCTTACGCAACTTATTGAAAATAAAGAAAGAATAATGAATACCAAAATTGATAAAATCTATTGGTTTATAGTGAAGAACAGCCTCTGTACTATAAGATGAAAAATGTAATTTTTAATAAAGGCTTGCCAGATTTTAGCATCCTCAAGAAAAAAAAGTCATGTAGCCCAGTTGATAGTTCTTGATGATCTAATGCATGAAAGTAGAGGGAAATCGTGAAATTATGCAATTATTCACTCGTGGTTGTCATCATTGGAACATTAGTGAAATACAAATTGTGGAAAATCTATTTTATGATGGCCTTCGTACCTCGCGCATCAATTCTGATTATATTGTTTCATTTGCAAAACCAACAGATCAACTGCAATCGCATATTTTATCACGGCATTTATACCCTAGTAATACAAAATATTATCTTGAAGCATATGTTGATGCCGCCTCCAGGCCACACGGGTACTTGTTCATTGATCTGACACAAAATGCAGATGATTTACACAGGTTGAAAACGAGTATTTTGGTAAACACCCTATTGTGTATGTGCCAAAAAACTATAAATATGCATAAAGATTTATTTGAAAATTACAAAAATGGCTCCTCATAGACTAAAACGAAACATTAGTTGTTTACATTTGTTAAGTATTGCAAAGAAAACCCCAAACGCAATGCGGTTATAAATAATGCTAGTAAAGACCAAATCCTATGTATTTGTGATTGTGCAAACAATTTTCTAAACAGCAACATTCCTTTTACTGACAGAGAAATACAAAATTAAAAAGATTTCAAAACGAAATTCGATATTTAGCTAAAAACAGGCGCTCAAAAACTAGGCTGGAAAAAGATTTAATTATTCAGAACAGTGGTTTTTTACCTCTTTTATTGACCCCAATTCTATCAGTTGTAGGTAGTTTACTAGCAGAAGCGATTATAGGCAAGAAATGAAGCATACAGAAAAATAGTTCTAGTGCCAGCAGATATTGCTGAACAAAGTAAACCACTAGATCGAGTATTAAACACCCTGGATCGGGAGATGTACAAGATTTTAAGTGACAAGCATTCATCATCAGGCTTGAAAATGATAAAGATAACAAATTTTGAGCAAGTTTGGCCGATTGCAGGAACAGCGTAGAAAACTATGTATGAGCTAACTATTCTAGGTCCAAACAATTGCTTGGAAGCAAAAATTATAGCTGATATTCCAAAAACCTTACAGCCAAATGCAAAACTGCTATTACAGCATATTAATGATGCTCCTAGTATAGACATTGGACCATCAGGTGAGATTGTGATTGATGGTCAGAAAATACATTAATCAAATATTGTTGATTTGGTTCATGACTTCACTTGGCATAATCGTAAAACCGTACCTGCTGCAATTGGTGCAAAGAGTTGGCTAGGGCCCTTCAACGTTTCAAACGCTACACTTGAGAGTATAGCTAATAAGAAATGGAAGAGCGCAGTAGCATCTGAAGCAGTGTTTTTTGTACAAGGTCCGTTTGTACATGTACAAAGATGGTCCCCAAAAGTCTTTGTACATTTTGTACATGCAAAATTTTGTGTACTATAATATAGTACAGTAGCGATTTTAGTGTGGTAAAACAAGGTTTTCGATCTTTGGTAGTGTATTTTAGCTAATTTCTGGGTTTCTGGCCTTAAAAATTACTAAAATTATCACAGAAAACAGCCTTAATAAAAAATATTGACATTTTCCCATTCTAAATGCAAATTCTGCCATTTTAAAGATATATAGGACAAATAATTTATCAGCTCGTAGCGAAACGCAAAAATTTGGGAATTTTACACCTTTTTACAGTTTTTGTCTTTCTAAAAATCTTTATACATTTTGTACACACAAAATTTTTTGGTACTATAATATGGTACAGCGATTTTAGTATCGTAAAAACAGAGTTCTTTGACTTTTCGTAGTGTGTTTTAGCTAATTTCTGGGTCTCTAAGGGCAAAAATCACTAAGAATCGGCTTAAAATGAGCGCGAAGCGCAAAAAAATTTGACATTTTTACTTTGAAATGCAATTTCTGGCATTATAAAGATATATAGAACACAATTATAATTTTCGACGCGAAGCTGAAATTTCGAAATTTTAGACCTTTTTTTCAATTTTTGTCTTCCCAAAAATCTTTGTACATGTACAAAGACGGTCCCAAAGTCTTTGTACATTGGGAAAAATCTTTGCCGAATACAAAAAAAGACCGTGATCTGAAGACGGCTTTTCCTGATGAAGAAAATCTATAAATAATAGAAATGTTCAAGCGGAAAATAATACAATCAAAAAACATGCATGTACAATTCAATCCTTAAAACAGTGGCCTCTGGCTACAATAATACGGGTATGGTCTAGAAGGCTATAGAAGCGTACTGTACCAACAAAGTGGCGGATTAGGGGTTTCTTCAAATCACTATTTAGAATGGCTGTGCCTGTATTGAGGTCTATTGGCAAAAGCGCAGGAAACACGCATTAGTGGCTGGTGCTAATATTGCGTCAGATGTAAGCGCAGGGAAAACCCTTACTTCAGTCTGCCAAAGAACATTACAAGCATGAGGCGGCGCAATTCTTAGATGAGGCATCAGAGACTATGTCTGGAGAGGGGCTAGGCGTGCGCCAAAAAGTCTATAAATATGAATAATGATGATACATTTACAAAACTGATTCAATAGGCTCTAATGGACGTAAAATCTATTCCAAGTACAAAATCTGAACTCGATCTTTTCACTGTCCCTCCCACCCAAGTTTCTGTTAAAAAGTTTTGGGATGAAGTGCAGCCTATGCACCCAATAACAAATGAAGGCCCTTACGAATTCCGAATTCCACCCGATCCACACTATTTTAAATGAAACTAAAGTTATATATACATGGCACTAAAATTAAAAAACCAACACCTGAAGCAGGCAGCATTTTAACATTACATAAATCAACCTTATAGGCAGACATTTTTAAGCAAAGTCAAGTGTTTTGGGCGGTGTCAGTGTTTGACAGCTTAGAATTTATACGCATATCGGGCATATTTTGAAACTGAATTAAATTATGGTTTTGATGCAAAATTATCTCATCTTCAGTCTGCATTGTATTTTCATGAAGATGGGGCTAATGTGGGTATTGATGATGATAAAGGGTTCAAAGGAAATGAACGCTCTTTAAAGACTCAAGTGTTATAGAAGTATCTGCACCTTTACACATTGACTTGTTCTCTCAAGACAGGTATTTGCTGAATTTCACAGATTTTTACTAAATTACACAAAAACAGCAATAATTTTGTCATACAGTGTTTTGATATTACACTGAACTCAATGTTTAGTAATGAAATTGTTTGTTAGGAAAGTAGAGGTGCTAGAGAGTGTGAGTTTTGCTGAGCAAACAATGCTGGCATATACTGCCAAATACCCTATAAGAAGAGTTGCCATGACAAATATGCACATTTCAAATCCATCCAGGGAAACACCCAATTTTGAATTGTTACAGGCCAACTGCCAAGATGTTTAGTTTTGGTTTGTGTTGAGGAAAAGCATTTCAAGGCAGTTTTGTCAAAATCACCATTTAATTTCAACTAGTGTTTACAATGTGAAAGTAATGTGCGGAGGACAAACTCATTCACTAAATGTGTCCATTCAAGCAAAATCAAGTTTATACAGGCATTTAATCAGATGTATGATGCGCTTGATATTGGGAATGATAATAAAGGTAATTTTATCAGCAGAGACAAATTTAAAACAAGTCATTGTTTCTTTGTGTTTGACCTGACGCCTGATGCGGATGATAGTGAATATTTGGGATCACAAATGCATGAAAGGAACAACAAGTGTAAATATCAAGTTTGCAGACGTTTTGCCTGATTCTGGGGTAGAAATTATTATATACGCCAAATTCGATAATTTAATAATGATTGATAAAAACCGCAACTCTTTTCATGATTTTAATGCTTAGCAATGAATACCTTCAATACTACACATTTTAGAAGCAGATCTTGCTATGAATAAAATTTTGCTGAGTGTCTTCCCTATCAATCGCCTTCCACTATACCCACTACCCTGCTGCAGTAATGGTCAATTTGAGTTTCAGCAATGAACCAGGGTCTCACTGGGTGGCCATATTCTTCAATTGTAGATCGCATTGTGATTATTTTTGACGGTTATGGTCAAAAACCAGTTGAGTTTAATGAATATTGAGAAAAATGCAAAGCATCGTACACATACAATAATATGAGGGTGCATGGTCCTTTATCTACATCATGCGGCCATCTGTGCATCTATTTTCTGCATTTTCGAGCAAAAGGTGTTTCATTCAAAAGAGTTGTTAAATCTATGCACACGCCCAAAATCTATAAATACTTTGAGAAAATGTGAAAAACAAACATGGATCCTAAACAGTTTTACATGACGCTTCCGATCGATTCTCAAGAATCAAATACCGCCTCTACCTTCATTACAAAGCTGCCCAGACACATAATGCTCAATGGAGATTGGGAAGTAGGGCTAGCGAAATAATCTATGCAACACTTGGAATAATATATCCAAAGATCAGAACATGATTCAATATTATGATTTAAAAAATAATGTCCGAATAAAAATGCTTATTCCTCGCGCCAGATACTTGAATATACACGATCTTGTAGAAAACAATCAGCACAAATGAAAAATTTGACGATACTCAACATATAAACTTACAATATGATGATAGTAAAATGCTGTCATCTAAAACTCAACACTAAACGTATTCAGAGCCTAAAATTAACCAAAGCATTTAATGTACATGCTGGGCTTTCTAGAAGACCAACTCTCTGGCATAAATTATAAGGTAGCGCAAGAATTGACAATAGCTGCCACCACTCTCCCGATATGCTTGGCGGAATGCACAATTTTTATGTATATTGTGATATGGAGTGGGAACCCTCAAATCGTTGGTAATGTTTTTACCCCGCTTCTGCAGGTGATAAATATTGAAGGAATCTATATATGGATATAATAAACCACTTACATATTAGTCACTATATACCCGTGCTCAGAAATCATTTAATACTATTGAAATTAACATTAAAACCGACCATGATATGCCAGTTCCATTTGAGTTTGGAAAAACTATCATTAAAATGCATTTCAAGCGTGTTTAGCATATTCAAGACTGAGTGAAGGGGTAGCAAGTGTAAAGTGTAAAGCGGCGTAAAATGTAAAGGAGCCCTAGTGGCGCTTGTGGACCTTGGTGGCGCCTGTGGACTCCCACAGGGACTGCTACCTCCAACACACATACGCACACACTGCCAAATTGTTGTTACCCCTTCCCAGCTAGGCTTACTGACAGGTTTGGGCATGTTTATAATAATTGATTAAAAGTTATAAAAAATAAAATCTCCATAGGGTACTTTACATTCATCCCTTTGTCGTCATCATCTGAAAAAACCAGTGTAATCGACATACTGTAGGATGCGCAACAAAATTTTGTACATAACACAGCTGCCATTTATATATCTCACCCTGAAAATTTAAGCCCGATCTGATCATTGGTTCTTGACTTATGACTATATCTGAAAGAGTGTAAAGCAAAATTGGCATACTGTCTAATACATGCTCATATCAATAGGATAACACATACAGCTTGCTATTGCTCAACCTATCCTGAAAAATCGAGCTAAATGCGCCCTATAGTTCTCGAAATATAGTGCTATATGAGAAAGTGTAAAGTAAGTGGTATACTGTAGACACGCTGAAATTCTGTACATAGCATGCCTTGCCTATATGTCATCTCTGAAAATTTGAATATCTGCCTCAATTTGGTTCTTGAGTTACGCAAAAGTGTAAACTTACCCTGGTACACAGTAGGTTGATCGTACATATTGTGTACATAGCATGCCTGGCATACGTTCATCCTACCCTAAAAATTTGAGTTCAATCCGACTGTTGGCTCTTGAGTTACAGCTCTTTGAATTTCCCCCAGGGAAACTTACCCCTCCCTGGCCCTGGCCCTGGACAGGACGCGCCCCTCCCGGTCAGGCCCCCCAACCTTGACCACAACTCTGGGCAGCTTCGGGCAGGCCCTACCCAGCCATTTGCTCCCTATCACTACCTCAATTTCGGTCAGGAGCAGATCTGCCTATCTTTCATCATTGTATATGCTATAACATTGGTGCCAGACTCTAGGAGTCGGCCCTATGCCATAATACTGTACATGCTAAAACACAGGGCCAGCCCATGGCTGGAACAAGCCTCCTATCCTTAATCATTGCCTATTCTTTACCATTGCCTATCCATAACCATTGCCTATCTTATAACATTGGGACCAGACTATGGCTGGAATCGGCCTCCTATCACTTAACCATTGCCTACTCTTTACCATTGCCTATCATAACCATTGCCTATCTTATAACATTGGGACCAGGGAGCTACGTATAACTACTTATATGGTAGGGCGAAAAACACCGTTTTCTTGCGTTTCTCAATGAGAGTATCCATTAGCATCAAAGAATCGCAGAAAAACAAGAAATTCTGAAAATCAATTTCTGGGGCGTCTAGCGGATTTTTTTTGGGGGGAGAGTGTGAATGCTGGGAGGTCTAGACCATAGGTGGGCAGCACCGAAATTTTGGAGAGTGTGAAAAAATTATGGGGGCGGGTGGTGAAAAAATTTTCAAAGGTCAAAAAATGGTCTTAAAAGTGGTCGTATGGTGAAAAGCACAATTTTTCGACGTTTCTCGTCGAGCAATATCTAATTGCATCAAAAAATCGCTGAAAAAGCAAAAAACTTTCAAAAATTGAATTCTGGGGGTATTCCAACTTCTGGGGGTGCATACCCCCAACCCTCCCCCACACCACGTCCCAAGACCCCGCGATGCCCATGTTCTGTTATATCTTGTAATCCCAACAAATATTAACGCTCGACGCGCATATCTACTAGCAAGAATTTATATATATATATATATATATATATATATATATATATATATATATATATATATATATATATATATATACAGGGGCGTAACCAGGGGGGGGGGGCGGGACGCCCGCCCCGGAAATGGAAAAAATAATTTTTTTAAAGCAAAGGGGGACCCTTTGCTTTTTTCTTCCAGTGAAGTGGAAACGGATTGTGGACAGCCATAATGCGTTTTCAGCACACTTTTTAGCTTCTAAACTCAAAATTTTCCGGCGCTTCGCGCCGGATTTCTCATGTTCTGTTTTTTCCTACTTTAGAAGCCCAGATTTTACATAAAAATAACGAATTTGTCAAAAATTTTCGGCGCTTCGCGCCGAATTTCTTATGTTCTATGTTTTTTCTTACCTTAGAAACCCAGATTTTGCTTAAAAATAACGAATTCGTCAAAATTTTCGGCGCTTCGCGCCGGATTTCTTGTGTTCTATCTCTTTTCTTACCTTAAAGCCCAGATTTTACTTAAAAATAACGAATTTGTCAAAAGTTTTTGGCGCTTCGCGCCGGATTTCTTATGTTCTATGTTTTTTTACCTTAGAAGCCCAGATTTTACTTAAAAATAACGAATTCGTCAAAATTTTCGGCGCTTCGCGCCGCATTTCTTGTGTTC
The DNA here is from genome assembly GCA_036768485.1 of Mermis nigrescens. Taxonomy (NCBI): domain Eukaryota; kingdom Metazoa; phylum Nematoda; class Enoplea; order Mermithida; family Mermithidae; genus Mermis; species Mermis nigrescens. The sequence continues at coordinate 3,452,699 of JAVLUZ010000141.1, read as the reverse complement.
TATCTTTTTTCTTACCTTAAAGCCCAGATTTTACTTAAAAATAACGAATTCGTCAAAATTTTCGGCGCTTCGCGCCGAATTTCTTGTGTTCTGTTTTTTCTTACCTTAGAAGCCCAGATTTTACTTAAAAATAGCGAATTTGTCAAAATTTTCGGCGCTTCGCGCCGGATTTCTCATGTTCTATCTTTTTTCTAACCTTAAAGACCAGATTTTACTTAAAAATAACGAATTTGTCAAAAATTTTCGGCGCTTCGCGCCGGATTTGTTATGTTCTATGTTTTTTCTTACCTTAGAAGCCCAGATTTTACTTAAAAATAGCGAATTTGTCAAAATTTTCGGCGCTTCGCGCCGATTTATTATGTTCTGAATTAGTTTTTCTAACAAAACTGCAAATTTAAATGCAAAGAAAAGAATTTCGAAATGTTTTGTAGTCAAGCTTTAATTTGATATTGAGAAATTAGTCATACCGATAGGTTAAAAGATAGATTTTTTATATCCAAATTTGAAATAAAGCAAGAAAATTTTTGAATTTTTTTTAAATTTTTTACTTCACCATAATATAGATCTTGTCGAGAAACGCTCAAAAATGCCATTATTTTCGCGTATCTCCTAATGGTTCCCGAGATATAGGACTTCAAAAATTTTGGGCCCCCCCCCCGAAATAAAATCCTGGTTACGCCCCTGTATATATATATATATATATATATATATATATATATATATATATATATATATATATATATATATATATATATATATATATATATATATATATATATATATATATATATATATATATATATATATATATATATATATATATATATATATATATATATATATATGTGTGTGTGTGTGTGTAAGGGTAGGGTAGGGTCGTACTATGAGCACGGTAAAGCACGCTTTTCTTAGCCCCGGCCCCGGCGCCGGGGCCTAGGCCCCGGCCGCGGCACAGCTCTAGTCAAAACCACCCAAAGCCCTTCCCCGGGAGCACGTGTGCTTTTGATGCATTTTGTAAATCGACGGCCAAAATTTGAAGAAAAAGATAGAAAATGCAATAGGTAGTGCGCTAGTTCTGATCCGGAAATCCTTAAATTTACCATTTCGAATTAATTGAATCGAACATTGGCAGAAAGCTGGCAACCGTTCGATCAATCGCTCCAATACATGAGTGTCTAGCGATTCAACTGAGAATGGAGTGGCAAATGTGAAACGAAGGAACATAGTCGAGAAACATGATACTATTTCAGGAAAACGACGGCAATCAAAACTTAAAGAAGATCGAAAGGCGAATCAGTTAAAAAAATATGTCCAAAATAATAAAAACTCCACGAAAAAATATGCCCGTGCTGCACAGTTTTGTTTATTTTTTGTATTCGGCAAAAAAACTTTCCAGATGTACAAAGACTTTTCGGGATCGTCTTAATACATGCACAAAAAATTTTCGGTAATAAAACCAGCAAAGACGTCGTAAAGTTGTTTCTATAACAGCAAAAATACAGTCAAAAATGTCAAGATTTTCCGGCGTCAATAACTCTATTATTTCCCTTTACGAAGCTCCAGCAGGATTGAACTTAAAATTTTAATCAACTGAAAGATTTCAGTGCTTCCCGAGTTCACGCTAATTTAGCAATTTATGATATTGTTGTCATCAGTGGCGGATCCGGGATTTTCTGACAGAGGGCGGAACTCAAAATTTTCCTAAGAGTGTCAAGCATTGTCGAAAATTTCGAATATTATGCTGAAAATACCATTTTTCGCCGTATTTTGATAAGCAGTATTATTCCTGACGCAAAAAAATTTAAACTTTTTCGAAATTATTCGAAGTTTTTTATGAAAAACTCGAGAAATTAATGCAAAGATCGAACAAATCGCCGAAAATACATTCGAGAAATCATTGTAAGAGCCACAAAATCGTTGTTCTAAACAAAAACTACTCTTCTGCCATAGATTTAAGTTTATTAGAGCGCCAAGATGGCCAGTGAATGTCATCAATGAATACTACTTTCTCGGCGCGAAGCGTCGGAAAAACCTGAAAACTCAGGATAAAAATGGCTAAAATCATCAATAAATACATGTATTCTTCATTGAGCCAAATATTTGTTGACGACAGAGAGCTGACCGCCCCCCGCACCCTCCTAAATCCGCCATTGGTTCTCATGTCCGCCAGGTTTAAAATTTATATACTCGAACGACGTGGGAAAGATGATAAAATAGTTTTGAACCAGTTGGATAATTTTCCGTTTGGTTGTCTAAGCAGTAGAGGTGCACCGGTGCCACCGGTGCCGGCGCTGGTGCCACTATACTTTTATACTTTATGTATGAGAACATGCTTGAGGGGGTTCAGTGGCAGTAACGTAGACATGTTTCGCAATGCATATGTAAAAAGATGATATTTTATTTTTCTCCTTATGCATGTAAGATCTATCTGCTCTCGCCATAGTATCTTTCTCTCATTGTTATTGTTATTGTTCCACCGCAATTTGAGATGTATGGCATGAGAATTCAGAAAGAAAACATTTTCCTAAATTCCCTTCTATTTGGCTCAAAAATCGCCAAATTTTCGGCGCTTCGCGCCATATATTCATGTTTTAAGCGATATATTGGTCAATTTATTCGACTTTTTTCGAAATTTTTTCCATGATTTTATGCTCTAGAAGGGTAGAGTATCGTCAGAAACGCCAAAAAACGATGTTTTTAACGCGTACCGGCCATTTTTGGGCCCAAAAAAGGCACTTTAGGTTTTCAGCACCCCCCCCCCTAGAATTCCCATACTGTGCATGTATGATGAGTAGTATATTAAAAGCACCGTTTTTTGCATTTCTAGTAAGCTCTCTCGTAAAAAACTTAAAATCAACAAATCTTCGAAGGAATTCAACGATACATGGTCAAAAGTGACCATTTGGCGCGAAGTGTCGACAAAATTAATGCGTTTCAGTCAGAAGACAATTAAAAAATAAAAAGATCATATTTTCTAAAGCTTTTAAAAATCAGAATTCTGCAAGAATCAGCCACATTTTCCTAGAGTTGTGCCAGCAACCGTCCTCCGAGGATCAAACACCCTAAAGTACTCCTTCCCAAAGAACATGTATGCTTGTATGCATGCATGTCAGTATTATGCTTATTTCATGTCTTTGCAATGTCTACTTTAGAATCAATATCTTAATTCTGTTTTCAAAAATTATATAATTAATTAGATAACATTCTAGTATGTCAAGCAGCCAAATTTTTGCTTTAATTTCGTTATATTTTACGATTCGACTGCAGGATGAGTCAAAAGCTCAACGTGACCACTACAAGAAACGGAATTCTTATTTTTGACGAGTCACGTAATAATGTCTGCACCTGAATATAAAGTCAACATTAGGAAAAAACGTAAAATTGAGAAGTTATTTTGTAAATAAACACGAGATAATTAGCTTGAATCTTTTCTTGCATTAACAGTTGGCACCAGTTCCGGTCCCTTCCCTACTAGGCAGTATTACCAAAATTTTTGGAGCTCCCCGCAAATTCAGCCTTCTGAACTGACTTTCAATAAAAACGCTTTTTTGGGTCCACAAGTGGTAGGAGCGCGACAAAAACATCGTTTTTAGGCTTTTCTGACGATACTCGCTTTTTAAAGCATAAAAAAAGGAAAAATTTCGCGAAAAATAAAAAACGTCGAGTAAATTGAACGAAATATAGTCAAAACATGAGAAAATTTGACACTTTTGAGCAAATAGCTGAAACGCTTCAAAAAAGCACCTTTTATATGAATTTTTAGGAAACTTTTAAAAAATCGCGAATTTCTGGGGAGTGCGTAAGGGTAAAATGTTTTGTTAGGGGGAACAAGTGAAAAATCCTTCAACCTCCCCCGCCCCAAAAGATCATGTTTGACGGGGACTGACAGGACCCTTGTTGTCGATCACTAAATAAGAAGATTGCGCAAAAGCATTTAAAACTATAAGCTAAGAAGTGCGGTAATTATTTAAGTTGCTAAGCACCCTAGAAATTTTTGTAGCAGCGACAAAAACTTCGCCGTGTTTAACGTAACAGCTGTAAACTGATGTTCTAAGATGTCAAATTCGATACTGCTTGAATAAAATACTGGATTAAACTTAGAAATGCATTTGGCAAATAAAATACTCTTTTTGAGCTATGTATATACGAACTTTATGAACACAAAAAATTTCTTCCCAACACCCGCCAAGTTCTCCAGATTGTCAAATACTCCGATTTTTGTAAATTTGAGTGGTAAGTTAGCTGTGGCGGATCCAGCATTTTCTGACAGGGAGAGCGGAAGTGAATATTTTCCTAAAAGTGACAAACATTGTCCTAAAATTCGTACATTATGCCAAAAGTACCTATTTTTTTGCTATTTTTTGATAGGCAGAATTATTCCTGATGAAAAAGGTAAAGATGGTTTTAAAATTTTTCAAAGTTTTTTTATTAAGAACTCGCAAAATTAATGCAGAAATTGGCTCAAATCGAAGTAAAACACTCGAGAAACCATAATAAGAACTACAAAATTTTTGTTCTGTACAAAAAAAACTACTCTTCTATCGTAAATTTAAGTTTGCGTCAAGAGTCACTGTTATTAATGAGTACTACCCCGGCGCGAAGCGCCGGGAAACTTTGCAAAATCACGATAAAAATGGCTAAGATCATAAAAAATGCACATTTATGCTTCAATGCGCCCACATATGCACCATGGGAGAGGTATGAAGAGGATGTCCCCCTGCCAGGACTTTGAAAAAGCATACCCCCTCGGACCCTCACGTCATTTTGGACCAATACCTATTGCTTGAACTATGAAAAAGCGTACAACGACGGCTAATTGCATAGTTTCAATTATATAGTTATTTTTGTACTATTAGACTTGTAAATTCTGTTGTTCAGGCACTTTTCTTCCATTGTTTCGTGCATATTTAATGTTAAAGGTCATCCTATCGCTCTTATTGTCATTTGTTTTGATTCAATTTGAAGCACAAATATTTTTGAAGAACAAAATACAGCAAATTAATTAAGTACCTATCCAAATTTGACATTGAATAACAAAAATTACTCATTTTACCCCCCCCCCCCAGGAATCTCGATAACCCCCCTCCCAATCCCTCCCAGAGTTTTTAACCGTGTGCATGTTGCGCCCAAATTTTTTTGACGTCAGGGGCGGCCAGCCCCTCCCGCCCCTCAGAATCCGCTAGAGTTAGTTACCTACTCTATCGCCAACCTCTGGGCAGAGGGCGAATCTTACTAGAGGTATTCGTTATCGAACGTCAATCTATCCAAAGCGTACATAAACATGCGTTCCATATATGACCAAGTAGCATGATCCATATCAGTACGTGGTGCCGTCAGTGACATTCGGTAAAGACCCAACAAAGCGATCGTCATACTGTGACCACTCAGAGCATTGAGATCCATCGCCATCTTCATCAAATCAAGCCATTTGAGGTAACAAAGTTCACTGACGAACAATTTAGTTGGGCTGTAAACATAGGAACCTAGTGGAACAAACGACAAGAACGAGGGCTTGATTGCTTGTGATGGAAATATGCTAGAATTTTTGGGCGAAGACCTAACAAGCATAATCTCTGACTGAACACGTTCGAGCGTGTAATCCTCATAGCATAACTGCTGGCTGAATTGATATGCTTTAGGGAGAATTTCCTTATATTTATGACGGATCCTGAATTCGTAAGAATAATGAACGTCAGTAGATTGTGGGTTCCTCGCGTCTGAAGCCATGGACGATGGCTGCGTATTCAGGAAATCTGAAGCGACATTGGCCTCTTTACCCATCGATCGTTGGCAAAAGATGACACTAAATCCAGCACTGCCGATACCTAAGCACCGTCCCAATATAGACGAACCGATCCTGGCAGGAATTCGCATAACCATGATTCAATATCGTAGAGCTAATCTGATCTTGGACTGAAATAAGGAAGAATGAGCTATAACCTGCAAAAGCAACGCCATACACAGGCAGCATTAGAGCTTATGACAAAAGCTTGCTTTTTAAAATTTAAATTTTAGAGAAATGTGAAAATTGCTCGGAAACGTTACAACATTAAAATCGTTTGAAATTCGAACAAGGAACCTAAAAATGGCTAAAAATGCTGTTTTGCGCTTAATAAAGCATTTTTACAGAAATTCTTGTAAAGGGACATGTGCGAAGACAGTCAACAATTCTTTGTACACTTAATACATGCAAATTTGCGGTACTATAATAAGGCACAGTAGCGCATCCAAAGTGGTAAAACAGGGTTTTTCGAACTTTGATAGTGTATTTTAGCCAATTTCTAGGTATCTAATGACGAAAGATAATAAAAAAATCACAAAACGGCGCTAAGCGCCGAAAAAGTTGGCATGTTTTCTTTCTGAATGCAACTTGTGCCATTATAGAAATATATAGAACGGACAATTAGTCATTTCAATTTTTGAAAATTTTAGGTCTTATCAGAATTTTTGTCTTCCCAAAAATCTTTATACATGTACAAAGACGGTTCCGAAAAATCTCTTTACAGTAAGAAACATATTTGCCGAGTACAAAAACGCCGTGGTATCACCACTGCTTTTTTTGTACGAGACAAAGACTTTGAGGCTCGTACGAAGATTTTCGGAACCATCTTTTTACAATGTATAAAAACTTTTTGGGGCAAATTGATAGTAATTCTAACGCTTTTTTATAGTATTTTTTAGCGAAATTTCAAAAATTTCCGGCGCTTTGCGCCGAATATCATAATTTCATTCTATTTAGCTCCAAACGCTGGCATTAAACATTCCAAAATTTAGTTTTAAGCATGTTTTTACATATTTAAGCATATTTTACATCTATCTCTACTGTTTTATATAGATTTTAAGCAGAAAAAAGGACTATTAAACAATTTTGAACCGTTTTCTGCCGTTTGAAGATAAAATTAACTTTTTATCTTTGTGTTGCATTATATATATTGATGAGCAAATTGGTGTCTAATATGAGATTCAGTCAGCACCACACCTGGGCGTGGGGGTTTGGGGGTATACACCTCCCCCACCCGAGAAACCGAAACACCCCCCAGAAACCAAAATACCCCCCAGAAATCAAAATACCCCCCAGAAATCAAAATACCCCCCCAGAAATCAAAATACCCCCCAGAATTCAGTTTTTAAAAATTTTTTCGTTTTTTTCGCAATTTTTTGATGCCAATGGATAGTGCTCCATGAGAAACGTCGAAAAATGGTGTTTTTTCGCCATACCACCATTTTTAAGGCCATTTTTTGACCTTTGAGAAATCTTGCACCCCCCCCCCCAGAATTTTCTTGCTGCCCACGTATGGTCAGCACATTGCAATCGCTATATTATTTCTGATAGTGTAACACAAGTTATTTAAGCTTTCTGAGTCGAATTTTATGTGTAAATTCAACCCAAGACTCTTGAAAATTGACTGATATAACCAGCTGAATTTAGGACAAAGTAAGATTTTTTGTGTGAAGCTCGCGGGTCACGGATAACAATCTACTAGTATTTAAAAATAAGTATTTCTGATAGTATATCTATATAGTATATGTACGAAAAAATTTTCGCTCGTACGAAGTTTTCTGAGATCTTTGTACGTGTACAAAGAGGCCCGTACAAAAAACAGTGTGTACCACTCGTTATGAATATCATTTATACGTCCTCAATGAAAAACCCTCAAGCGCATGTCTGGTCCAGATTCACCAACCCTATACATGTAAGGGGTATGGAGGATAGCCCCACTCAGAGTAAATCGTACCTCTATCCCCCCAGGGCCAGAAAATTTTTACACCCAATCCCGATTTTTCAAGAAATCGAATTTTTAGGCCGCTTTTCGGTGTTTTTTTGGTCGTTTTTTGGCCAACATTGGAGGTCATTTACCCCAAAACCCTAAAAATGGCTAGAGCCTCACTCAAAATTTTGAGCCGATATATGTATGCCCAAACCTAACGCTTACGCGTGGTCACGCAAGACAAGACAACAGATGCACAGCATGATCAATCAGGAGGGTTAGCCGTTTGGGGTCAAGCTAGAGTTGAGATTTTTGGGCCAAAATCACCTCGAAAAATGGTAGAAGCGCTAGAATAGAGTTAAAATTACGTTATAGCTAGTGCAGTCAAAACTTGATGCAAAAAACCTTGTTTAGCGCAAACGTTTACACGATTTGGTGCGAAAAATCCGTCAATTCGGTACATAATTCATAAATTCTGCTAAAACAAAAACTTGTTAAACGTAATTAGACTTCGCTTCTCGATATTTTCGAGCAAAAAACTTTGTCTATGATCGGTTTCAAGAGCAATACTGCGAAAACGAAGGTTCTACGTTGACTGAAATAACAGAACATCTGGCTCATTTTTTAAATAATCTGTGAGAACTTAACTTGATTTTCCTCCAACTTGGTGCAAATTTTGACATATGTGCGAATTTGGTGCAAAGCAGTCAAATTTGCTGCAATTTGGTGCAAAAAAGATACTAGTCGAGTGCTATGAATGTGTTTTTCGACGTATCTCGACATCCTGAATAAGATAGGTTTATAAAATTTAGTGCAACACCAAATTTTGATCGCTCTAGTTATAGAACTGTTTATTGTCAATTAAAAAGCACTTTTATTCCATTTTGGGCCTTCACTTTGCCCTATTTTACGGGAAAATTTCCGATTTTTCTCATTCTGAAGTGTACACCAACTTACTATCACGCCGTCTATTAATTTACCATTGTGTTGCATGTGTTAATAATTCAAATTTAGACAGCATGCGCTCCTTTGCATTCAAAATTCACAGTTTCTTGAAATTATTCCGATAAATTGAATCATCTGAAAATTCAAAATTAGAATAAGGTATCTACTGAAAAAATCGATAAAAGCATGAATAAGACATTTTAAAAATAATTTTCGATAGTCTTGGGAAAGTCGTGTAGCGTTGCCCCATTATAAAAATTCTTGATTCGTCACTGAGCGTCAGAAATAGAAAAATCATGCCAGATTGTGTACAATATTCGTTTTATCATAGTGCATATTAGGGATGCAACGGGTAGTGAATTTTGGTGTATTCGGGTTCGGGTAGTTCATCCAAGTTTATTCGGGTTCGGGTTCGGGTAGTCCACTCCAATTAATTCGGCTTCGGGTCGGGTATCAAAATCAATACCCGATCGGGTTCGGGTTCGGGTATTTCAGTAATTATATAGGAATACCAGTGTATAGCGAATTTCTTAGGAACATGTAAGCCAGATGTTACCATTTTTATTTTTAGATGCCTAGTGCCTAATATTTCAATATGTTTCACTCAAGTTTCCAGCATAGGCGTAACCAGGGGGGCATTGGGGACACATGCCCCCAGGAAATTTTTCAGGAATTATGTTGATTTTTCTGGCGCAATCTGTCCAGAACATTGAGTTCAAAAAGGCACAAACGTCCAAATTTTCCGGCGCTTCGCACCGAGTCACTATTATTTATTGTTATACAGATCGAATGAGTTTAAAAGCTTGAACCTGCTAAAATAACCCAGCACTTCGCATCACTTTAGAGATTTAATGCACTTTGAGTTCATTGAATGAAACTGCGCATGCTTGTTGAGCTTAATAGTGAAAGAGCGAAAATGCTTGCGTACCAATGTGTCTATTCTCTGCTTTGTTTTTCCTTCCTTACAAGGACACATAATTATATCTTAAACGAAAGGAAAGGCCAAATTTTCTTGTGTTTGCGCATTTTCTCTTTTCTGAACTAAGTTAATAAGAAGGCCACAAATGGGCCTGAAAACGTAAGAACAAAATTTTTATTGATACATTTTCCTATATCTTATTGGCAGCAACCATAGGTGGGCGGCACCAAAGTTCGGGGGAAGGGGTGCAAGATTTTTTTGAAGGTCGAAAAATGGCCTTTAAAATGGTGGTATGGCAATGGACTCCAGTTTTCAACGTTTCTCATCAAGCACTATCCATTAGCATAAAAAAATTCCTAAAAAAACAAAAATTCAAAAATGAATTCTGGGGGGTATTTTGGTTTCTCGGAGGGGAGTGCATTCCCCCAAACCCCCCCCCCACGCCCAGGTATGGCAGCGACCCGTTGCTGCGCTATGTAATTAGCAGAGGTCGAAAAACGTATTTCAGCTCAAAAGTTTTGTGCAATGTAGGAGTTCATCAATTTTAAGTGTTTTTGGGCTTAATTCAGAACCGACATTTTGCTAATTTCGCGAAAATTTCAACGTTACTAATTAAAAATTAGAGTGCTTTTTACGAAATTTTTCGGGTTCTGCCCCGGACCCCGCTGGAGGCGCTTGAGCGCACCACCCCAGACCCCCAGCCGTACAATCTCGTTGCACATGTGCGAAGATATTTTTAGGAGGACAGAAAAGGAGGAAGGATACGGGATTTTTAAAAATTTCCGGCGCTTCTAGGCCGGAATTAGTTTATGTGTTCTGTATGTTTTAAGCGGTATCAATTGAGTTTAAAGCGCAAAAACGTCAAAATTTTTCTGCGCACAGCATCGCCGGTTACCTTTCTTTCTTTTTGTAAAGCTCCTGTATTGCGTTTATGTACGAGCCTGAATCAGCCAAAATATCTTCATACTAAAGTTGTTGATTCGTACTTTTCCTTTCCTGCTCTGTCAGACTATTAGTATTCACAGAGCTACAACATGTTAAGGGCGGTGAAAAATGACCGAATTTCTTGGTGCTTTGCGCCACTTATGATTTCCGAAGTGTTTGTCAATAAAAAGACCGTAAATTCTACATGAAAATGGTAAAAATTTCGAAAATTTTCGGCGCTTCGCGCCTCTTTACACTTTTTGTATTTTTGATCGTCAGAAACCCATAAATTAGCTAAGCTTCGCTACTAAAGGTCGAAAAACTCAGTTCTGCTATACATATATAACGTTGCTGGCATTCAATGCAAAAGTGGTCTTAAAAATTTTGTGTATGCCCCCCAAACCAAAATCCTGGCTATGCCTCTGGTTTCCAGTGATTTTCCTTTCTCCTCTCAGTGTGCAAAAACGCTAATGTAAATGAGAGGTAGCGCTCTGTGTATTGTGTCTGATATACACCTACAAATAACATTAACAACTATTGCTGAGATTGTCGTCTAGGATGGTATTTATTCGTGAAGTTAAATTTGATAGAAACCAAGTTTACTTACGACTAAAGAAGCAGTGTTTAGCATTTTATACGATATTATTTGGCAATCGTTTTGTGAAATAAAAAGATTAAAAATTCACGTGAATCGATTGAAATATACCACTTAATTACATAGCCATTTATGTGTACTTGATAACTACATGAAATTCAGCGTTTTAGGGTCGAGCAAACTGAAAACGGTGCAAAAAGCCGAAAATTTCTGAATCTTTGACATACAAATGTGGGATATTAGAGCTTAAAAATACCAGAATAAACCCGAATAAAATCCATAAACATTCGGGTACGGGTTCGGGTAGTTATAATAATTTTATTCGGGTTCGGATTGTCAAGTTCACTTTATTCGGGTTCGGGTTCGGGTCCTGAATTTTGTTCGGGTACCCGAGTATTCAGGTTCGGGTTCGGGTACCCGTTCCATCCCTAGTGCATATAGTTTTACTGACCGTCATACATAATCTTGGGCGAGGGTTTCAACAAACCCCCCAGAAAAATTTTCACCCCCAGGAAAAAAAGTTTTACCCAGCCCCCAAAATTGGCGATTTTTTGAAAATTCCCAAAATCTTCTAAAAATTCGTAGCAAAGATGTTTTTAAAAACGTTTTAGCTATCTATTTGCTCGAAAGTGCCGAATTTTCGGTGCTTCGCGCCATTATACTTATGTTCTAAGTATATTTTGTTCCATTTGTTCCGACTTTTTCGAACTTTTTTATGTTTTTATGCTCTAGAAAGATAGAGCATAGTCAGAAACGCTGAAACATCGATATTTTGAAGGCGTATCTACCATTTTGGGACCCAAAAAGGCACTTTATGATTCCCCCGCTTCCCCAGAATTCCCATGCTGTGCATGTATGCTAACCATAAGCATAAAGCATGGGAATTAAAGGTGGTCAGCCGCTAAAACTTTAAAAAGTGCCTTTTTGGAATAAATACCGATGTACAGTCGGCGCTCCTTATAGTGCACGCCGTTATAGTGGACTTTGTGTTTATAGTGGACAGTGTGCCCTAGTCCCGGCCAAATTTAGTATACTATATATATGAAAAAATCACCTTATAGTGGACGCTCATTATTGTGTATAGTGGACAACTCATGCGTCCCTGTCATACGTTTTGTGTGCAAAAATCGCTCGTTATAGTGGACGGCCACTTCCGTTGTAGTGGACGGCTGCATAATTCAGTGAGAAATGTTGTCAGCAGCTCAAAATTGTCTTGATCAGAAATTCATTAGTTCATTGACGCAGACCAAAATCACTGATTTCATTGAGAAATACTTTATTGAACACTTATGTTTTTTTGCCCTAATTATGCAGTACGTTCTCACAAGTAAATGTCATTGCATCACACGTGTCCATAATGAGTTAAAAAAAGTAGTTTTTTTAAAAAACCCCGTTATAATGGACGATCGTCTATACATAGTGGACGATCCCTAAAGGTTCCCTGGCGTCCACTATAACGAGCGCCGACTGTATATATACGTCAACAACACAATTTTTTGACGTTTCAAATCCTTTTTAGAACACAAAAACAGATGAATTTCTGAAAAAATTGAGTAAATTGAACGAACATATTCATACAATGAGTATACGCCGAGAAGCGCCTTAAATGAAATTTAACACTTCTCAGCCAAAAGTTAGCTAAAACACTTAAGAGACAATATCTGAGAAAATTGACCGTGATAAGTGAAAAATAGATTTCCCTAAAAATCAGCTATTTAGGGTAGTTTTTGACCCTGAGCACGAAATTGATGATCATTTTGCTTAGAAGTCAAAATTCAAGTAGCTGCATTAACCCAAAGTTTACGGTTTTGTCAATTTTTGCAATATTTTATAGTCATTACCTTAAGCTGTGCCCTGTCTTCAGTTTTAGTGATAAACTCATGATATTTTATCCATTGACCAACCGATAAATGCGGTTTAAGCTACAGAAGAGAAATCTGGGAAAACTGTTTAAAGTCGTCTATTTCTTGATGAAAAAGATAAAATTTTACACTAAAAATGGCGCAACGTGCTCAATACATGAGTGCGACAAAAAATTTTTTCCACAAATATGTTTCTATGTTGTACATATAATCAGCAAAAATTACAGAAAAAAAATCCCAGCAGCAGAAGTTATACAGGTTTTACTAATTTCTATTGATGCCCTATTTTAATAAAATTGGGCACAAGATTTGATGCTGCACCATCAATATGGGAGCAGGATATAGGATAGTTCAAGAAAATATGAATTCTTATATTTTGTACATGGCTGTAAAAAAATTAACAGAAAATCACTTTTGGAACATGAGTTAAACGGGTTTTTACTAATGTCATTATGTAATTTTTAACCAAAATTTTACACAAAAACGTAGTTAATCTGCGAGCACAACAAATTCTACTTTCCATGATCGTGCTTATTTGATTTGATCCATAACTCGCAAAAATCGCGGAAAAATCTTGCCAAACTAAAGTCATGCGGATTTTCATAACTTTGGCAGACATTTTAATTTACAAAAACTTGGGAAGGCAACTATGTATTTTGTTAATCGTTGGAGAAGGGCAAAAGAAAATTTTGAGCTATTTTTGGCGGGCTCTATATAATAATGAAGAAAAACTTTGAAGAAAATTTGAAATTTGAATATTGCATATTTGTGCACAGAAATCTTTAACTAAAGCCATCAAAATATGACTTATTATCATTCAGTCAATGAACAATTTTGTAATGCGCGGGGGGTTAGAACACTGGCCTATAAAAACAATAAATTCAACATCAAGCGCCAAAAAAATTTGGCTTTTTAGCACCTAAATACGCTAAAAACCTGTTTTGGCGCTACTATACATATGTAGTAGAAGTACTTCAAGAATTTATCACCCTTCGGAATATCAAAAATTTTCCATTTTGGCTGGGGCAGGCTCCTTCTTGCTTTCTGTATGTGGACCTGATGGTAGTTATACTGGTTAATATTTATGAACTAATAATGTTGTGGCATGTAAATAGTGTGTGGTAAACGATCTAAGACCAGAAGTTATTTCATTTTGAAGATGCTGCGAATTTATTGAAATTGGTCAGTGCATTTAAACAATTTTGTTCTTTGCATTTGCTTTTGTTTTTGTATCATTTCAACATGCAGAGAAGATTATATGCAATGACGTTCAAGTTAATCAAAAAATACATACATGGTAGCTTGACTATTTAGCAGCAAAACATTCAATATCTAACAAATCATTCACCATCTCGAGGTGAGAATCAAACAGTTTTTTGACTGATTCAGCAACATACAAAAAACAGCAAGGAAAATCGAAAGCATTTTTCGTATTATTAATCTATGCAAAACCACTATGAAATCAAGTATACATTACACTATGCTATGCATTCATCCAGTTTTCTAATTTTCTGAGCCAAAACACCAACTGGAAAAAGGTTTTCAACCAATTCATTTTATTATGTCATTGAGATAAACATTAATAAGTGCCTACTGCTCGTATATGAAATTTCAAAAGGTGAAATTTCAGTGTGTGCGTGAAATAAAATATAGTAGGAAGTTTGCAAAGACCTTTTGCTTCATTTGTCAAATTAAAGGTGCTGTTAATGTTTGCATAAAATATTCATAACAAAATAATTGTTTAATAATACCCATATAAGCTTCTGCTTGATCTGGTTTCCTAAAATAAATAATGTTTTTAGAAAAATATAGCTGGCATTCCAAGATATACGTTTGTCTAAGTCTGCTGCATCAATTTTTGTGTAAAACTTTAAAAAGTTTACTTAGGAAGATAGCCCAACCCACATAATTGCTGTTTTATAAGACATTGTCGTTAAACTTTTCACAACATACAATATAACAATCCCTTATCATTTGCTCACAGTTTGTGCATACTGCATCAATTTTTTTCGCCGAATTTTGATAAAATAACGTCTCTGCCAGAGTTAAGAAAATCAACTTTACTTAATTTGGCAAGATTTTTCCGCGATTCGCGAGAGTTAAAGATCGAATCAAACCAAGCAGGATCATGGAAAGTAGAATTTGTTGTGCCGCGGATTAACTATATTGCATTGATTTTTTTGTATAATTTCGGTTAAAAATTACATAATGACATTAGTAAAAACCACACATGGGCGTGGGGTCTGGGGGGTCTGGACCCCCCCAGAAACCAGAAGACGCCCCCAGAAATCAAAAGACCCCCCCAGAATTCAATTTTTGAAATTTTTTTCGTTTTTTTCGCAATTTTTTGATGCCAATGGATAGTGCTTGATGAGAAACGTCGAAAAATGGTGTTTTTATCGCCATACCACCATTTTTAAGGCCATTTTTTGACCTTCAAAAAATCTTGGACCCCCCTCAGAATTTTCTTGCTGCCCACGTATGGTAAAAACCCGTATAACACATGCTCCAAAAGTGATTTTCTGTTATTTTACAGCGACGTACAAGATATAAGAATCATATTTTCTTAAACTATCTTATTTTCTGTTCTCATATTGATGATGCAGCATCAATTCTCGCGCCCAATTTTATTAGAAAAAGGCATTAATAAAAATTAGTAAAACCTGTGTAACTTCTGCTGCTGGGAAGTTTTTTCAGTAATTTTCGGTGATTATATGTACTACATAGAAACACACATTTGTGGGAAAAAATTTTTGTCGCACTCATGTATTGAGCACATTACGCCATTTTTAGTGTAAAATTTTATATTTTTTATCAAGAAATAGACGACTTTAAACAGTTGTGCAAAGTGTAAAAATTTATTTTTCCCGGATTTCTCTTCTGTAGTTTAAACCGCATTCATCGGTTGGTCAATGGAAAGAATTTCATGAATTTATCACTAAAACTGAAGACAGGGCACAGCCTAAGGCAATGACTATAAAGTATTGCAAAAATTGACAAAACCGTAAATTTTGGGTTACGGTAGCTAGATGAATTTTGAGTTTCAAGCAAAATGATCATCAATTTCGTGCTCAGCGTCAAAAAGTAGTACCTAATATAGCTGATTTTCAGGCAAATTTATTTTTCACTTATCACATCGATGGTCGAATTTCTCAGAAATTGTCTTAAAACGCATTTTTACGATTTTTTGGAAGAGGGGTTGGCTAGACAGCCAATTTGGTGGTCAGACCCATACGTTGGCAGCAAGAAAATTCTGGGGGGTCCAAGATTTTTTGAAGGTCAAAAAATGGCCTTAAAAATGGTGGTATGCACACATGGGCGTGGGGGTTTGGGGGGTATGCATCCCCCCCAGAAGTTGAAATACCCCCCCCCCAGAAATCAAAATACTCCCCCAGAAGAAAATTTTTTTTGCTTTTTTGGCAATTTTTTGATGCCATTGGATAGTGCTCGATGAGAAACGTCGAAAAATGGTGTTTTTTCGCCATATCAAAAAATTGCGAAAAAGACGAAAAAAATTTTCAAAAATTGAATTCTGGGGGGGTATTCTGATTTCTGGGGGGTACTTTGGTTTCTGTGGGGTCCAGACCCCTCCCACGCCCATGTGTGGTCAGACCCCACAAGTGATTGCTCTCTTAAAATCCGTCCTCTACTTTATAATCCGCGTGTTTAATTAAGGCTTATCCCGCACTACCACTAAAATCATTTATTTTTTATTACACGTGCACAATGTTTACTGTATGAATTTGTATAAATAGATCACTTATTATTCTTTAAAGCCCGGAAAAGAACAAAAAAGCAGAAATTACGCATGTTGGAATAGAAATGATTTCAAGTACGAAAAAATTGCAACTACTTAATTCCTCTTATCCGTGGGCGACTACTGTTTCAAAAATACGTTTGAATTTCCAAATCGACGTTTAACACGAGAATATTTCAAGTAAATTCATGGCAAGTTTAAACATATCAAGCCTTTCCACAGATATTCTGATGGAAAAAAACAGTGAATATCTTCATAAAGGTGACTTTCAGCGACAAACCGCCCGGAAGATTAAAATTTTTAAATCGAATTCTCTTCCCCTAAATTTGGCATAAATACTCAATTCTCAAATAAGATTAAAATTTTCTTTCAATCTCTAATCTCCAAAATTCTCTTTAAAGCGTAAAACATTTGTACCATTGTAAGAATAGTATGCCTAGGCTAGCGTTGTGCAATTTTCTCACTCAGAAAGCAAATATCATGAAAAGTAAAATTCAGAATCCGTAAATTATTCCATTTTTGACTGTGCCCTATCCAGTTGTGCGACATCGGCGCATCCTAAAAACCATTTATGTAGCGGCTCAAAATTTTAGGTATGAACAGGGTAGGGTATTAATGATTTCCCACTTTTGGTCTAAAATGGTCAAAGAAACACTAAAAATAGCTCAAAAAAAGCAATGTGTCGCCGCAGGGATTAACAATTTTTTGACTTCAGAGAAAATGGGGTGAACGACTAATTGTAGGTGGGGCTCCCCTTCCCCCGGCTACTCGTCTGCTAGAAACCCAACTGACCATATCAACGGGGTACTAAGAAAAACCTGTCTACAAAAAGCAGCCTAAAACGCAGCGACGAAGCATAAGATGCGTTGAAAAATTTATTCAAGGCTTCTTAAAATTCACAATTTTGACGCTTTTATTAAAATTTAGAATATTCAGCAAATCCACTGAATCGCAATCATCGAAAACACTATCACTGGGCCTCTTATTGTCCTGTATATTGGATTCGACCAGCGTCTTAAGATCTTCGATTGCGGCTGGCGCTAGAAATTTGGCAGTTTCGGAGAAGCTTCGGATCAGCTGCCGCTTCTGTTTGATAGGAATCATTCCATTTTTCCTTTCAAAATGCAATTTCTGCCATTATAAAGGTATATAGAACACACAATTACTCATTTCGGCGCCAAGCGCCAAACATTTTTGCAAATTTCATACCTTTTTTGCCGTTTTTGTGTTCTAAAAATCTTTGTACATGTACGAAAACAGTCCCAAAAAGTCTTTGTACATCGAGAAAAACTCTTTGCCGAATACAAAAAAGAACCGTGCCGGGAACCCCCAAAATTTGGAGCCATTACATATAAGGCGGTGTATACACTCTAAGATGGGAAAAATTAGATGAGGGTCTAAGTGTACCAACAATTCTTTGAATCCACAGTGGCTGCATTAGTAAAATCGTACAATAAATATTGACATTAAGGGTCCGAATCAGAAATATCGACGCAAGAATTTTCGTATTCATCAGACTTTTTTATCTTCGGAACTCCAATCTCAATGAAGGCAAGGCAACTAAAATACTTAGGTACCTACAACAAGCAATGCAAGCAAATCTTAGTTACCGAACTCAGCACTGAACTCGAACTGTTGAGTCGGACTCAATCCCAAGTAATGTACGTAAATAGGTGTATAAACTGAATTCGGAAGATGGGAAGGAGGACCAGACAGGAGTGAGGTCTGGAGTGTATTGGTAGCAACTTTTTTCAACATTTAAGGGTTTTTGTGAACCAAAATTACGAGATGTAAAAAAAATTTGGGGCTTGCTTCACATTGTGGAAAATTTTTTTAATAGAAAAAAAGCGTTCTAGAAAGGTAAAATTCAAAATTTCCTGATTTACTTTTATACTTGTTTGTTATTGATGTTTATACCGCACCGCGCCGTTTGCAGCACTTTTATCGACAACTTGTTCTAGAACTTTACTTTAATTCAAAGTTCTCATCTAATGATGGTTTGGTCGGTTTTTGTAATGCAAAACGCTTTTTAGATAGCCAAAACATCAAAAAATTTAATTAAAAATTTAAAATTTAAATTTATTTAAATAAAAATAAATAAAATAAATAAAATAAATAAAATAAATAAATAAAATAAAATAAATTAAATAAAAAATTTAAAACTCAATTTCGTACTTGGTATTGATGTTAAGGCCGCGCCGCGACCGATTGCAGCAGTTTTATCGGGCTAAACTTTACTTTATGGTGTGAACCGAAAACTTGGAGATGTATGTGGAAAGGAGCGACATTGGTTGAAATGAGGAGGACATGCAAAAAGAAAGTGCGGAAAAAAATTTCATGGAAAACGGACTAATATTGGTGAAGATAGAGTTACCGCACTTTACTCATAAATGCACTCAGATGGCAGGCAATGTAAGCGAGAATATAAATGTGGATCTGAGGTGTTTCAAAAAGTTGGGCATCAGGAAAAGTCTGTGGCGATGTGAGCAAAAACGATTGAACAAGTTACTCCGGATATAGCTACATTAAAGTGGGGTATTTGACAGTTTACCAAAAATGTTCCGAATTAGGGCTAAAAACATATTTAAGTGACAATTTCAAGGTCGCTGATTACGAAAAAATGACTTTTATTATGCGGAAAAAATTTTTGTTTTAAAATTTTCAAATTTGAAAAAACAATTTTTTGCATGTATTTTTTCTGTCATTTTACTTGATAAGATATGTAAAAATTCAAGTTTCTGCTTAAATGACACTTAGGCTTAGGCTTAGTGTATCTGAGAAGTTGATTTCGGCTGCTTAGGTCAAGGTAGCTCCCGCTTAGATCTAGGTATAGATGCTTAAGTCGATGTATAGATGCTTAGGTCGATGTGTAGATGCTCAGGTCGATGTATAGATGCTTAGGTCGACCTGAATTGGGTACATGTTATTCTGCATTCCACTGTTTGAATCTTCAAATAGATGGAACTTTGAGATAATCCAAAAACGCTGTTTGAATCGTATTTAAGTAGAAATCTTTAACTGGATGTAAACAATGCTAAAAAAAGTAAATTTTAAAAAAATTTCTTGAAAATTTGTGTAAAAATTCACAAAAAATTTTTCTTCAATCTTGGTTTCCGCGCAGTATAACTTAATTTTTTGTAATTCGCGACCTTGAAAATAGTAGAAAAATATGTTTGTAGTAAAAATTGGAAACTTTTAATAAACTGCGAAAATTCCTAAAAGTGGCTCAAAATGGTGAATGTCGAAGTATGTTTGAAGTACCTTAACTCTGTGACTTTTGTATGGATTTGGTTTATTTCTTTTTTCCACGTCTTTTAGTGACACAAAGTATCGTTTTTGCGCAATTGTATGGCAATTCTACCAGAATGGCGCAAAATCGGTTCACACCATATTCTTCAGAAACTCTGTTTTATCGACTTGTTTTAGAACTTATGAGTGAAAATTTTATCTTCTGCACGGATTTTTGGGCAATTTTTGTAATGCAAAAATGCGTTTTAGAGAGATAAAATGTCAAAATTTTCTGGCGCTTCGCACCCTATAAATTATTGTTTTTATTCTTCGATGGACTTCAGAAATCAACTGAAGTGCACTTGTGAAGGACTGAAAACCATACGTGAGCAGTAAGAAAATTCTGGGGGTGCAAGATTTTTCAAAGGTCGAAAAATGGCCTTAAAAATGGTTGTATGGCGTAAAAAAACCCCATTTTTCGACGTTTCTCATAAGCACTATCCATTAACATCAAAAAACGAAAAAACGAAAAAAAATTCAAAAATTGAATTCTGGGGGGGGTATTTTGATTTCTAGGGGGGTATTTCGGTTTCTCGGGGGTGCATACCCCCCCACGCCCAGGTGTGCTGAAAACGCAGCTTTAGGAAACAGAACATATTAGTAATCGTTGTTTGCATTGCAGTAACTAAATTCACAAAGGATAGGCGAAAAAAAGGAAAAAATGGCGTTTGGGGTATTTTTCAGTTTTCAATTTGCGGCGACAGCAATTGCTTGTGGATTCAGATTGGTGCCAGAAATGGGCTAAGCCTAAGGCATAAATGGAGCAAAAATTGCTCCGCTCGCTTTGCTCGCTCCGCAATTTTTGCTCCATTTATCTCAGGTTTAGCCCATGCGCTGGCATCAATGTGAATGCACATAACTAAGCCTAAGCCTAAGACATTGGTAATCCCGCTCAGTCACAGCCTCCCAACGCTTGGAGACTAATTTGAAACATTCCCAAAAGCAGAGCTTACTTTTCGCTTATCCTTAAACACATGAACTTCGACAGCCTGTAACTCGGTCAATAATGCCGACCGCCACCTAATTCTTTCAGGTATGGACTCCCCATCTTAAACTCAGTTAGAAAATGTCCTTCTCGTAACTTTCTGCGACTTTCCAATCTCCTCTACTTTAGCCAGTATGGGTTTTGAACGTTCTTTGAAACGCTCAAAATTGTCAATCAAAATTTGAAATGTGGAAAAAATATTGGCTAAACTGGCGAATATGTGTACCAAACGAAAAGTTGCAAGCAGTACATCAATCGATAGAGTTTCTGGAGCTGATTTCAGTAAAAAAAATTTGAGTGGGTCAGCATTATTGATGGATTTACTTCCGTTAAAAGATATCATATTATCAAGGGGGGACTATATGAAAAAACATCGGAAAATCGAAAAAAACGTAAGTTGCAAGCAGTACATCAATCGATAGATTCTGGAGCTGATTTGAGTGAAAAAAATTAGGAGTGGGTCGGCATTATTGATGGAGTTACTGTCGTTTAAAGATTTCATATTACCAACTTGAGGAGTAAGTTGAGAATATGGTACTTTCAGCATACTATGAAATAAACTTCAGAAGAAAGGATTTTTTTGCTCAGTACTTAGAACATGTTGAAAGAAAGCGCGGAAAAAATATTAATCCGTCTATGATCAATATTACAAAAGCTATGGGTTTCGTTAATTAGCCTCTTCTCGACCTACGCAAGCATCTACTCAACCTAAGCATTTGAAGATTCAAACAGCTGAATGCAAGATCACATGTAGATACCCAATTTACGCAGCATCTATACATTATATACATCGACCTAAGCATCTATGCATCTACCTAAGCATCTATACATCGACCTAAGCATATACGCATCAACCTAAGCATCTATACATTGACCTGAGCGGGGGCGACCTCAACCTAAGCAGCTTAAAACACCTTTTTCAGATATACTAAGCCTAAGCCTTAGTATATTAGAAGCAAAAACTTAGATTTTCCTATATCTTATCAAGTAAAACCGAAAAAACATGCAAAAAAATGAAAATTTTTCAAGTTTTTCTTTAAATTTCAAACAGCTTTCCGCGCCTTTTTTCTTGTTTCTCCTTCATTGCTATGCTTCCTTCCATAATATAAGCCCATATTATTCATTTCTGACAAATGTGTAAGTCTTTGGATCGAGCCGTTTAATCGTCCCACCCAACACTCAAATCGACAGTTGCCTGCAACTTTGCAAGTATGGCGCAGATTTTCACCAATTTTTTTCCGCGCTTCAATTCATCATGTTCTACCAGTTTGGCACAAAAATTTTGGCATTCCGTATTTGTTTTGCACCTTTTCTTAAAGTACCATATTCTTAACTTTAGCCCCAACTTGATAAGATATAGGAAAATCTAAGTCTTTACGTCTGATATACTTAGGCTTAGGCTTAGTATATCTGAAAATATGTTTTAAGCTGCTTAGGTCGAGGTCGCTTCCGCTCAGGTCATTGTATAGATGCTTAGGTCGATGTATAGATGCTTAGGTCGATGTATAGAGATTGACACTTCAAATGGCTGTAACTCTTGACTGGAATGAGACCGACACAAATTTTTTTTTTAAAATGATCGTCTCATCATCGAGGTCTACCGAAAGGTGTGTCATTTGCTAAATTTGGTCTGGTACACATATTCGCCAAAAATTCCAAAATATTTTAGGTATGGTTCAGATTGTGAACCAATTCGCTAGGAAAAAACGGTGAATGGAGTGATATTGTGTAAATTAGTATGTGAGCCGTTTGTTACGAATTTTTCGAGCTTCTTAATTTTTGCTAGGTCTAAGCATAGATTTACGGCATTGTCTATTCGTACGCCTGTCCGCCTAGCCCTCTCGACGATCTATTTATTTGCAAGGACGTCTACAGTAAATTATCACATCCTCTCTCTATTTTGCGCAAAATATGTATCTTGCGTACGAATCTATCTAGATACTGCGGATGCACCAAACTTACCAAATGTTGAACTATTATTGTGTTCATTATTTTAATTATTTTTATCAATATCGTCTACTATTATTCTGTTCACCATTTTATTTATTTGAAAAATCATGATTTACGTTTATTGATTAAAAATTGCCTATTGTAAGGACAGTAAAAGTTGTTATAGCCTGTTTCACACAACTTCGTACTGTCGTGTAAAATTCTTAGAATTTATGCACGAAGTTATGTGAAACAGACTGTAGTTGCTTATCATTCTGCGAAAAGCTACAATATTTGTGTGCCCACCAAGATTTAACTGTACGTATCTTGGTAAAGTAAATGGAGGTTTATCTATTCATGTGCAGCAACGGAAAAAATCAATAAAATACAAACACATCTAAACTTATAAGTAGGTACCTACGTTATGTATGTACATACATATGTATGTATGTGTAGTCCATTTCATTTTTCCATGAGCTTTTTCAATAAATGTTTTAGAGGCTATATTGACACCTTCTTATTAACTGTAGGTCGCTCGTTAGAGCTCACTGTAGCTGCATAGCAAATAAGGCTTTTTCAATAAAATTTTTTGCGGAATAATTTGTTCTCATCTTCCAACAGATCAGTCAACTTGTTTGCAGAGCAAAATCGCGCATTCAGCTTATCTTAAATCGACACTTTAAACGCAATAGACAAAAATTTTAAGAAGCGATGCTAACTTCCACATAGCTGAGTCATAAAACGTCTGCTTGACGTCGAAGCAACCCGGATTCGATTCCAGCTCTAGCTTTTTATCTAGCGCACTTACTGTAGTATGTCCCGCATTGTTTAAATGCCTGGGTTGAATTTATATAGACGGTCCAGTGTATTAAAAATGGAAGCTTATCTGTCGAATTCTACGCTTACTGTAGCTTTAAAAAATTTACTGAAAAAGCTCACGAATAAATGAAACAGTCTATAGGTACCTATATACATATGTACATATTTAATCCTAATTTATTAAGTAATCGGCTTATGTACTTATATATATATATATATATATATATATATATATATATATATATATATATATATATATATATATATATATATATATATATATATATATATATATATATATATATATATACAAATCTCTACATATGCATGGGTATCTATGGCTAGACTTACGTGCAGCTTGAATAAATGCACTAGGTATTTATAGTCTGTTTCAGTTAAATACAGTATCCAACACAGATTACGATTATAGCATTGATTTGATACTTGATTATCGTAACCTCTCGGCTCACTGTCGATGAATATTCTTTATATATGTATGTAATGAATGAAGGTGGCGGGTGCGGGACTGGGCCCAAATTGGTGTACCAATGCATTAGTACACTAATAATGAGAAGTTAACCTGAGCGACGTTGAACTGGTATACTAAAATAGTTAGAGACTGCAAGCCTATTATTTAAGCCTACGTGTAAAGTGCAGAGGAAGAACCCACACCGTAAGCTATAACAATATTTTTCGCTTGGCTCCCCATTTGCAAAAAAAGACGAATACAACTGATGACCAATATGCCAAAAATTGATTAGAAATTTTGTTGTCCTATTTGTTGTTGTTTTATAAGGCAATCTTTTCTTACCCCTTAATTTTGCTACTTTCTCTCACTCGCTCATTCTATAATATCCTTTGTTTTACACCCCAGTTTCATTATAAATGTCAAAATAAGGAGCGCTACTCAGAAATTATAAACTTCTCTATGGTTGCCTACGCTCTGCCAATAAATTGGCTCTAAATCACCTTGTTCATTAAAATTTTACAATTCAGCTAAGCGAATTTCTTTAGTCACTTTACAACGACTGATTTTATTTAGCTTTTTTATCAGTGTTTATTGCTTCCTTTTTCTGCTCGTGTGACAATGAGAGGTCATTGTAAACTAAACAAAAATTAAATTAAAATTTGACCGATTTACAAAAAAAGGCTAATAGTTATATATCAAATTAGCCATTGGAAGCACAGATATTTAAAATCGTATTTAGCATTTTCAAAAGCCATGCGTTTGCTGCTTTCGGTTTGTTTACATTGAATCGTACCCACGTTGGTTTACATCATTCAAAAGAGCTTTTATAATTTCTTATCCAGCTTTGCTGTAAGCTTGTCCTTAATAGTGAATTCATAATATTTGGAACCTTCCGTAATGTCCTTCCCGTTCCATACGTGTTTTGCGGCACCAAATCGTGCACTTTGAACAGTCAATTCCAATCCAGAAGTCCAATAAACCCCAGGGGCAAAATTTGGGAAGTAACACCATACGTGGGCAGCAATAAAATTCTGGGTGGGGGGGGGGGTGCAAGATTTTTTGGAGGTCAAAAAATGGCCTTAAAAATGGTGGTATGGCGGTAAAAACACCATTTTTCGACGTTTCTCATCAAGCACTATCCATTGGCATCAAAAAATTGCGAAAAAAACGAAAAAA
This sequence comes from Mermis nigrescens, assembly GCA_036768485.1. NCBI lineage: Eukaryota > Metazoa > Nematoda > Enoplea > Mermithida > Mermithidae > Mermis > Mermis nigrescens. Next base: position 3,427,322 of record JAVLUZ010000141.1, on the reverse strand, counting down.
AATTTTGAATTCTGGGGGGGGTATTTTGATTTCTGGGGGGGTATTTTGGTTTCTGGGGGTACATACCCCCCCAAACCCCCCACGCCCAGGTGTGAGTAACACCCAACCTGTGCTTCTGCAAAGACAAAAACCCAAAACTATTTCATTATGGACAGGTTATGTTTGGGCTCCTGTTTCTCAAAAACCAAACTGTGAATTTCCCCCAAGTTTCAAAGTAAAGTCAGTAATAACATCGTTAACAAATAGTGAAATATAATTCAAATTTATCCGCTGTGATCTGAGACATTCAGGAAAATTCCCTTTTAAAAACGTTTTTCTATCGGTTTCTCGTCAGTTTACGCTGCGCTGTATTGTAGTTTACACCAGTCGGTAGCGCATTAAAAGTTGGTCTCATGTGACGGTAAAAAATTTGCCCGAAGGCAATTACATAAGTCGTGCCCCAAGGCAATTACATAAGTCGTAAGAGCCGTCAAAATTTTTTATAGTAATCCGTCGTTTCGGGTTTCGAAAGCTCGATAGAGTCATTTTAATCGAAAATTCGGAATCAGGTGACCAGAATACTTATTGAGCCAAAATATGAGTCTGTATTATCAAGTAAAACTTTTTTCTAAACACACACACACACACACACACACACACACACACACACACAAGCAACTCGAAAATAATATTATAAATCACTCCCTGTCGGGATTTAATAGAAACCAGCACAAAAAATTATGATTTTCAAATAAAAAAAAGAAAAAGCCATGAAAGTCTTTCCGCAAGCCTATGATATGGCTACAAAAATCCTCTATTTTCATCGGCCATTCCGGCCATATCGTTATTTAAGCAAGTTATTGGCAACCCATCTTAAATTATCCTGTAAAATTACTAAAATTTTGCTCAATGCCAATTGTTAGGCAAATATTGCCTTTAAACGATTTCAACTTTAAGTGATGGAATTTCGAGCGTTTAACGATTCCTTTCGAGCAAAAATTGTTGAAAATTGTGTAGTGCACGACATCTCTTTTTTATAGTATTTTTCACGAAATCATATCTACAGTTATAGTCTGTTTCATTTATCCGAGAGCCTTTTCATCAAATCTTTTCTGAGGCTACAGTAGCGCTATCTTTCTAACTCACTGTAGAACCGTTTAGAGATCGCTGTAGCCACATAAGAAGGAAGGGTTTATCACTAAATTTTTTTGCGGCATAATTTATTCTCGTCTTCCAGCAGATCATGCAACTTGCTAATGGAAGTTGCGTATTCAGCTTGTCATAATTTGACCGTTAAACACAATAGACTATCATTTTAAACATCACCGCTTACTTCTGCTAAGCGTAGTGGTAGAACGTCAGATTGTCGTCGGGTTCGATTCCAACCGCGAGATTTTTGCGTAGCGCACTTACTCTAGTATGTCCCAGCACTGTTTAGATGCTTGAACAATGTTTAAATGGACAGTTTAGTGCATTATAAATGAAAGAATGACAGCCGCTCGCCCCAACCTCTATTCAGCTACAGTAAAGCACCTAGTAAGGCAGACTGTCGCTTTCAAAAAAATTTACTGGAAAAGCTTTCGTATCTCGTATAAATGAAACAGACGATGGTTGCATAATCAGACACGTAGCTGGCCTTCTGAGTTTGGGGGACTAAAATTTTAAAGCTAGATATCATGAAAACTGTTTATAGATAGACAAAAATAATGGTATAGTGATTTAAGTTTTCTTAGCGAACTCCACATATTGGAGAAAGATTTTTAAAATTTGAACAAATTAATTTGTATTCCAATTTTCTTCCAAAAAAGGGTTACGCAAATGATTTCTTAACTATATCCAAGCTCCGACTATGCTGAAAATTTGTTTAGCTTGTTTTATATTCAATTCTGGTTTATTGCAAAGAAAAGCAATACATAAAATAAATAATTCTGCGAGGAGCGTCAGAAAATGTTGACATATTCACCTTGTATACGCAATGGGCTGTTTTGAAGATAAAAGTTATGCAAAAGCAATATTGGGCGAGAAGCGCCCGAAAATAATCTATTCCAGCGGTCTTTCAAATAGGCTTCAAGAAATTTCCAATGTTTTCCCCTGGAGAGCCTTATCGAAAATATTCGTGCTTTCGCAATTTGGGGGATCCCCCATAGCTTCACGTGCCTATGTACAATGCTTACATAAAAATGGGCTTCAATTTATCCAGGTCAATGTCCAAAAAAGCTAAGCACATTTCTCAAAACGGCCAAAAGAGAAATTTGGTCGTGAAAGTTGAAAAAAGTCGGTAGAGGTAAACATGTTTTTTGTAAATCGAGTAAAACGGAACGCTGAAGAAAATTTGGTTATTTCGAGGACGATTTTTTCAGTTATATATCTCGAAATCTCATCAGTTTGCTAATTTGCCGTCGCTTACGGACCTCATCGCATTTCATTACATTTTGGATTCCTGGGCCATTATAAGAGCTATATGCAAGCATTAAGGCTCAAATTTTTCTCTATGTAGTGTTGCATACGAGCCATTTTTGGTGATTCGTCCTTCTCACTTTGATTCACTATTTACCGTTATGATTAGGACCTAAGCTCAAATATTTATTGACGTATTCGTTGCTGATGGATATGTGAACAAAAAGGCTTTAAACGGCTTATGAATCATTGATGGTTAGTCTGTGCCTTTTTAGATGTGTCAAAAGTTTTGACCGTGTCAACACCCGGATGCAGCAAATGAGGGCGTACAGAATGAAAAAGGTACGGCGTGAATTAAATTTTTCTTGACCAAATTTTTTAGATTTTTCCCTGTTTTATTTTTTATTCATTTTTATTTTTCTTATTTATTTTATTTCCCCCCAAATTTTTCCTACCAGTCAAACCAAGCGTACAATGAACACAAACTTTTAAGGTATAAATTTTATTTGAGCCCATTAAATTTATTGGTCGAAATTCTAGATTTTTCTCAAAAGAATAATTAAGTCATAATTCCCGTCTTAATCACCGCATAAAACAGGTGCTGTGCTACGTTTATGTGCATAGCTCATAAAAAAGAATGAAAAAATATCGAAGAGCATCGTTTTTGTTTGATAATTCTTTTTTCCACCTATACATTCGCTTTTCCATCAAAATTACATTAAACTCCTAAAACAAACGCAACTTCCAAGTTTGTGAAATTTAATCCTTTGAACAGAAAACCTGTAATCATTTATTAAGTCATAAAGAAACTAAAATTAGAAGAGTGATCTTCGTTGCAAACGATTACAAGCAAAACAATTTTAAAATACATGCATTCGGATCAGTTGTGGATCCAAAATTTTCTAAGGATATCCGTTATAATCTGAATCTCTTCTCAAATAATTGAAAATAGTCCCGAAAATACGCTATTTCACACGTATAAAACAGCTTTCTTCGCAATTCTCCTAAGTTTAGTTTTATTCGCAATCACTTGCGCAGCAATTTTTTCAAAACTTCCAAAATTTTAATAAAATTTAATAAAATTAACGCAGAAAAATGCTGATCCTGTTGAAACTCATTATCCACGGTGAAAACCTAGCCCAAAGCGCGAAAAATTGGCAATATAGGCTTAAGAATAAGTAGAAATAATGGAATCATTGCTCTACTCATTGTGTCTATTCGCTTGGAGCTATTCTCCACCCCGAGAATTTTGGCTTAAAAAGTCGGATTTTTCACGAATGCTTGATAAATAACGCTAAAATTGTTATGTTTCCGCTCTAGAAATCGTCTAAGCTGTCTATGAAAATTTGTGGGATGTGACAATTTGTATACTAAAAATCAAAAATGCACTTATTTAACTCGTCGTTTATGCTGGGCTAATGGGGAGGCGGCTTACATGTGCATTGACAGAACTCTTGGGGTCTGAAAGGGGAAATGTCCGAATCGCAAAAAGTGCCATAAATTCAATTATGGAGGGTCTACCGTAGTCTGCGATGGGTTGTTTTGGATTATCGGGTTCTAAACCCCCTCCCCATAAAAAACCCCCTCTCATGCCCACGCGTGAGAGGGAGTCGTTCCCGTCATCCTTGATTCGAACATTTATTTTCGAAAAATTGATATTCGAAGTTCAGTAAGTATCAGACGAAATTTAGCATAGAATGAATTGGATTTAATTGTTCAGTAATAATTAATGTATAATTATTATTAATTATTAGCATCTACATACATAATCAACGGGCATAAATTGTCCGAAATTTATGAAGAAATTTCTTAGCACGTTATAACAGTTCTTAAATAAATGAATAAGAATAATGGACGTAATGTACAATTTTATATGACAAAGCGTAAAGTATGGTTTTATTTTTTTGCGATTCTTATTAATTCATTCTTTCTATTTTCACAAAATATTGGTAATATATCATCTTAAATCTAAACAAATCAGTGAACAAGAAATCAAGTCAAAGCGCATTGTCATTGAAGCATAAAAATAAATTAAAATTTCCAACATTTTCGTTAAATTTTTTCGGACCTGTCCGCCGTGTTTTTTTCTTAATTTTCCCTTTTAGCATCTCGGCTAAAGTCGGTTTATTATAGGCCCGCATTACACTGATTGCGAATATTTAGATTCTAAATTATAGGGAAACATTTTATGACCTTTTTTGTGAAATCATTTTTTGTACATGCCACCAGCAAATGTACTTAATTAATCGCTTATTCCCAATAGTAATTATATATAGGCTTGGTCGCGCGGCTAGATTACGATTTCGGAAATAAAAAATTATTTGACAGTGATTTCTGTCGTTTGGTGTAGTAAGACATTATTCGGTCAGTCTTTCCGAATTCTAATGTCTATTTTAGCGCGATGGTTGTGAATATTTCTATTGAGTTTTTACCTTTACAGGATGTTTGCCTTTCTTGATCGTTTAATTTCAACGAACATATTGATTTTTCAAAATTATTATTTGCGTTGTATTTGGTACTAATGTTTTAGCACAGAGCTGTCACAGTAACTTATTTGGGAGTCTGAAGACGGGAAAAATTGCGAATAATGCTAAAAACTTAAAAACTAAATTGGCGACTACCGAATACTTGGACACAATTTTAAATTATTTTTACTCAAAAAATGGTGATTTCGGAAAAAAGGAATAATGGTTGTAAATTATTTTTACTTACTGATTAAAATCTGATTTTGGAAAGAGGAATAACTTGTTTTCTTCTCATCGGAATCAAAATCTTCGAAAAAATTCTAAAAATAATAATCGCAACTTAATTGTAATGGAATGAATTTTTCGATGCGAGTATTTTTAAAATCATTAAAATGAAAACATGCAGATGCCTGAATCACTTCTATATTAAATTGAATTATCTATAATTAAAATTAATAGCAAAAATAATCAAAATAATTAAAACAATAAATAAAAAATAATTTAAAAAATTAAGATCCTGTAAATCGAGTCAAAATAATAAAAGTGCGAATGATTCTCACGTCTTGAGCCATAATTAAGATTTCATACGATTTTCTCAGTAAAAACGCCAGAAATGAGAAAACTTTTCTTCTAAAAGATTGATAATTGTGAACTAAAATAAATGGAATGCATTTCTTATTTTTGTGCTCTTTTTTGTCGAAGTTTAGTACGGCTAAAAACGAATAATAATTTTTGAATATCTTCTTGAACCAGAGAAAGCGGCCTCAAAAAAGTCTGAGTGAAAATTTACTAATTTCGGGCTTTATCTTTTTTGGACGAAAATTCTTTTTTTGTATCACTTATGCAGTAATGTTAGGAAAGACGAAATATCGTTCTAAACGGTTATTGATGATCAGATATAGGTGTTTGTATGGAGCCCAGGACTTTATGATGGAAAAATGCAAGTTCAAAAAAATAAGCATAATCAGTACCAAAAACGAATGAAAATCAAAACTTTTCTTCGAAAGTATTTAAAATTGTGATGAAACTATGAATCGATTTTTTTGCTCCTGTAGCATCTTTACCAATTAGGCCATTCTATCCCAATAAAAATTTTCGAAAACATAAAAAACAATAATAAAATTTTAAAAAATAGCAATCCGCTCAGACCGGCCATGGCATGCACCTATGCCGATAACTCAATTTTATGTACCTACCTACTATGCTAATAATTCAATTGGGAAAAAGTAAAAGAGGAGAGAAAATCCTATTTAATCATTGCCTCAACCCCTTAACCGAATAACGACTCGCTTAATTGGGCGCCTACATCCTTATAAACGCATTGTCGCTACCTATTCATGCTTATCAGCCATGTCAATGCGACCTAATCAGCTTGTTAACTTCCCGGGGCTAAAATTTTCCTAAAAAGGCACAAAACTACTTTTGTGCCTTCGTCGAAAAACGCACTTTGTACTTTAACGAAGTTTTTCCGACGAACTACTCGAACGAAAGTCATATTGCGAGTGGCTTAATTGACCGAGCTAAAACGAATTAAATTCCAATTCAAAATGGAAAAACCTACTTGGCCATATGCTTTATATAATTAAAGCTCGTCAATGCTTACGTTACCTAACCGTAAAACCATCGTCGGTTTTATTTTTTATCGTCAGAGTCGAAAAACGTCGTTTCGTTATGCTTCCTTTAATCTAATTTATGCGCGTATTAGCCACCGAAATAATAAAAAATAGTGTAGAAATGATCGGTGGGCCAAATTAAACTTTTCCAACCTCGAATGCTTAGCCAAAAAAATAGAAGAGCTTACAGTCTCCTATAATTTCCGTTGACGAATTTTCGGGCGAAGTTTTGTTGCGCTTTTTCCCAGCTATATATGCTTAACAACGCGCGTATCTAGTAAGCTTGCTTATTCCTCGAATATGTATACGTAGGTACATATTTGAGTAAGCTAACTGCTTAATTCGGAAAACTCGATTAGCTCCCTCATTGTTATTTTTGCTATAATAATTGCTACTATCGTTGCGGTAGCTTAGTTTATTTCAAAAAAATAAGCGTATTAGACCGACCCGGAGTCTCCTACTATTTTTATTATAATAACGACGTGATTCGTAAGGCGCTTAATAGCTCAGTGTTAAGCATGAATACTAGCTCAGGCATGTTGAATCTAAGCTGACTCTGTTAGCTTTTAGCTTAATTTTACGTTAGCAACGGCTTGAATCGGGCAGCTCCATAGACCGAGCAGACTCCTTGGAATTCTTTTCATCCAATATCTTCTGCTTTATAGGGTTTCTTATAGAATTTGGGTCAAAATCGCCCTCAAATCAATGAATATCTAACTTTCTTTTCCGATATCGCTAAAAGAACGGATTTGGTTCTTAAATCCGTATTTTTACCGTAACCGTGCCGTTTTCGTACCGTTACCGAATACGGATCGTCATAAGACTAATATTTTTTAGACGATTTTTTCGTTTTTTTCGGCCGTCAGACTTCTACGTCACGCGGATTACTGTAATTTTTATTGACCAAACGATAATCAAGATATTGAGCTAACAATCGCCCCGTCGCTTTCTTATTACACCGCCCGGGGGCTTCTTCGACGGCGAGTCGGACGATTATAATAATAATAATAAATATTATAATACGTGTTGTCAGAGTAACTTGCACTTCATAGCTGTCCCATTCCTATCTCATAGATGCATTCTTAAAATATGCGTTTATATCGATAGATTTTATACATACATATACATACATTGTTGATACGGCGGAGGCATCGTCGACGCATTATGTTCTCCCATCCGGCTTGGCATTGGATAATGTTGAAGAGAGGTCGTCGAAAGGTAGGTGCAATGTTAATACATAGATATGCAGGTGCAATGAATGAACAAATTAACTGTTCTTTATTTGGTTACTTTTCCTGAGAATATGTTTTATTCATACTTTTTGCTCGTATATTAATCAAATTGCGCAAATTACTGCTTCTTTACATTCGCTGAATGGTGCTGTCGTGGATTCGTGAATAATGCCGAGTCCAATAGCGTAATCATGGTCGCGTGAGGTTTCTGCCATTTTCATTTGTTTTTAATCGTTAACGATTTTTCCCTCCCCTTTACACTAGCATTCAAAACTTGTTTCCTATTCATTTTCGGTTTTGTTTGTTTTTTGTTTTTTTGTCGTCCATTGCGCAGGTGTACGAAAAATTTTTACTAAAAATTGTGCCATTCGCTTCCATATGTTTGTATAATTTTTTCGCTGTAAGACCCGATTACGCTCGCACGCCAAGGAATACTGTAGCTAAAACGAATCGTTTTTTATCAGAGAAACATAAAACCCATCGGTTAAGATGAGCTACGTCGCATATAAGCGCGTATTTAGCTCCTCGGTATTGTAACAGCACGGTCGCCTCGTATTCTTCTTTTTTGGCCTCCGACGTGACGAAATTTCCTGTTTTCTCGGATTTCTCTCTCATAATAGAAACTTGCGATAATTGAATAAAAATTCTTCGGCGTATTAAATAACGTAGCTTGAGGTCGGCTACTGAGTATTGTCGCAGGAGCATCTTCTCAGCGAATTTGTATATTATAATGTACTAGCCGAATACAAGCACACCTTAGATAGTCGCTGATATCTTTGTTTGGGCCTTTATGGTCGGCGATGGAATGAAATTATTCTTCTGTTGCTGTAACGACCCGAAAGTAAATAAAGATCTATAGGACACCCCGTATTACTTTATCTGTAAGATTTAGTGCTTCATTTTTTCACAGACTGCTGAGCGCGAAATGGGACCGTGTTCGCAAGAACGCTTTTTCTATTCAGTACGCTGAATATACGATGTCAATTTATAACTTGACAATCGGATAAAACATTTTTCGGACAGGTCGATTGTTTCGATACCTGCTAGGCTTTTAAGAATCATGGACAATAGCTAAACGTCCTCAATATTTAAATATGCTGAGATGTTAAATGCTAAATCAAATGACAATTGGCAGGATCGGTGGGAAAACGAGACGTGCTTTTATTCATTTGTTTGTTAATTTTGTATCTATTTCTTCCTTTATTCTTTTTCCTTTTATTTTTGTCATATTGATGACTCTCTATCAGTTGCGGACAATGAGAATCAAAACATGGAAAAAACGGATAATTTCGAAGGACATAATTTGATCAAAATCAGATTACCTCAAATTAATAACGAATTTGTTACACATATACATCTTTTTTGCAAAAAAATATTCTTAAATGGTAATACCTGGGCCAGAAACACAGTAGAAAAATTAGAATGACCAAAATTAGGAATTAATGAAGGGAAAGGAAGTAGCTTGGTTCTAGGGTCCTACTTATTTCAAAAATTTTTGACTAACACAAATATTTTCAAGTTGTTTATGGAAAATTAAGGCCAACGAGTAAAAAACGTGATAAATTACTAGTACGAGTATGTCATTTTACCAAAACAATTGCCTATTTGCAAGTAAAAGGAAACATAAATACCGGTAAATTACTTGCCTGAAATTTTTGGACATTCTAAGTATTTTCGAGTAAAGTAAATCATTTAGGATATCTTTCTTTCCCACGAATAGCTTCTGATGTGAAGCTAATTCGAACGATATCTTTCCCATGCACAACCGAATTTTTTACTCGGATGATTAATTGCCAAATATTACCTAACTTCAAGCACTTTATACGAATTGTTAAGAAGATTCTAAGGCTTGAAGGATAATAATAACATTTAAATTATAACAACTTTACCTTTCAATAATAATAAAGTAAGTTAGTGCTGCGGTTAAGCTTATTGAAAGTTTTTTAGCTAAGTAAATGAAAAAACAGCACCGCTGGCGAAATTCTATCACATTTTACTTGTTCTTGACGAATATATGACAGGTTTATTAAATGCGCTAGGTTTTTTTGCATCATTGTTTGACCTCTTTCTTGATCATTAGCCGGCTTCACAATCTTTTTTCCATTCTTTCTAATGACGTAATTAACAAAAATAAGTTAACGAGTAGTAGTAGCAGCTGTGATAAGCTTCGAGATTTTAGCTGGAATGAACGAGCAATTCGTTTAGTTTATATGTATTCTTAAACATAGCTTGTGTCAAAATGCAAAAAATTCGTCCTGCTATTTCCGTGTGGATGGTAAGCGGGGCAATTTTTCAAATAATTGTGTTTTAAATTTATCTTCATTTCGCGTTATTATTTAGCTTTATAGTGTAAACGTCGAAGTTCAAAAACCGGACCCAGCATTTTTGTCATAATTAATCACGCAAGACTTTACTTGGGATGTTATTTGGTTTTGCATAACGCTTAACGCTTCTAAAATAACAGTCATTAGATATCACGTAAGAATTATCAAAATTTCACTTTTTTAAAGTTATACACAACTTTATCAGTAAAAAAAGGCGTTTTTAAACTATTCTTTTGGCCCGATCGCTCATTCGGAAAAATGAAGTTAAGAGACCCCAGAATTTAAGTTTAGATATTTTCCTTTTTTGCGATTTTATGATGTCAATTGAATAATATTGAATATGCCAATATTGTAAAATTGTGTTTTTGCCCTACCGCTAATTTCAGACCCTTTCTACCATCAAACATTTTTGGACTCGAGTCAGACTATCCGAAAATCAGGGCCCTCCTCATGTGTGATTGTTTTGCGTCATATTTATGCGCTATTCAGACTACGTCGCTAAATTCAAAGGTTATATGGTTTTGTACTTCTTCTATGCATTTTTTATAATCAGCACTACGCTAATTTAATAAGCGATTTATTGCATTTAAATTTAGTTGACATAATCAACCTTATTAACTTTTTAAACACGGTTTAAAATGTCAAAAATCGTCCGTTTTCCTGAGGTTTTGCCAAAATTAGGCTGTCATCTCTCAAAGGTTGTAACGCTACGTAATATAATTCTATTGTTTGCATTTTTTGTCCAGCACTTCTCACGTGCGTCTTTTTGCGTCCACTTTACCAATTTCGCAACATTATAAGATTTAACTAACTTTACATTCCACTAATTAATTTTATTGTCCAATTAATTTCTACATAATTTCCCATTTTTTCTTTTCTCTTTTACCTTTACTTTCTTATATTTTACTATTTTGTTACGACGGCTAATTTCCAGTTTTTTGGCCCAACCAAGTGCCCTATTAATAGGCAGAGAAATTTTCGCACACGAATCCCAGCTTCTCTCGTCTTTTTGCGTCAACTTTACTCAATTTGAAAACTTTAAGATTCTGCATGCTATTACATTTTACTAATTAATTTATTTAATTAATTTTTACATACTTTTTCATTTTTATACCTTTATTTTCTTATTTTTTTACCATATTGGTACGATTACGAATTTCGACAATTCCCATTAGATGTCAAATTTTTCGTTTTTTGCCCATTTTAGACGAATTTGCATATTTTAGCGCACAACATTGGCCTGATGCCACCATTTTACTGACTCTACGATGTTTCCCTAATGAATTTTATGACCTTACTAAGTTTTACGTGATTTGTCATTTTTTCTTTTATTTTATTTTTTCTAATTTTTACCACTTTGTTACGACGACTAATTTAAACTATTTGGTGTTAATGTTTTCTTCAGTGGTCTAATTTACGTATTTGAGCGCACAGCTTTGGACAAATGTCGCCATTTTACTGACTTCACTAGTTCCACTAATTTTTTATGACCTAGTTAATTTTTATGTATTTTTTTCATTTTTCAATTTTTTTCGTTTCCAATTTTTTATATCCTTTCACGATTCTGTTACCACGTAGGATTTCGAATTTCGACTTTTTACGTCGAATGTCAAAGTCATTTTTAATTATTTTTTGTATTTTTGTTTTTCTATTTTTTACATTTCAAATTTTTCACTTTTTTTTAATTTTTACCTTGTTTGCGTATTTTTAAGCGCACAGCGTTGGACAAATGCCGCCATTTGGACCAAGTGCCGGATTATCAGGCGGAGAAATTTTTGCACACGAATCACAGCGGTCAGGCGGTGCATAGCGGGCGCGTTTTGCACTCAGGCAGCCCAAAACACGGGGCGGGGGGCAAGGAATTGGGCCCGGCCATGATTTTCTATTATTTGGTCAGCGCGTTCAAACATTTGGCGCCCCGACTGGACGACGATTTTGTCGACAAATTGAATTATTATTACACGACTACGATTATCGTATCGTTCGCTTTGTTAGTCAGCGCCAAGTAAATTATTCTTTTAATTTTTTTTAATTCCTGAAAATTGTATTTAATTTAAATTATTAAAATTTTATTCTTAATTGATAATTGAAATATTATAAAAGGGTTAACAATATCTCGGCATTATTCTAGATTTTTTATGTAGTTTTTATATTATCTTTCGTTCCTGTTTTTGGCATTTTCGGACGTTTTTAATGCTCTTATAATTTATTTCTTTATTCCTTTTTTCTGGTATTTTTTTAAGTTTTTTAGAGGCTTTTTTAATTACCTTTTTATATCGCTGAGTTTCGGCATTTTCAAATTTTTTAGATGCTTCTGTATATTATCTTTTATTTATAGTTTTTGACACTTTTCGCTTTTTTATCTTAATTTCTTCAAATTTTATGTTTTGCAGGCAATACGTCGGTTATCCGATTCAGTGCTGGTGAGTATCGAGATAAGGTTATTTTTAATTAATCATTGATTAGTTATCAGTTAATTACTTACATTTCCTATCGATTTTTTTTCAAGCTGATATTAATTAGGGAATACCTATGATTCATTTTATTGAGTTTGATTCGAGTAGTGGGGCGTAAAAAAGGTCGACTGACTTGTATTATATTATTTTTATATTTTCCAACCATTTTTTTATCATTCATTTTTAGGATTTTGCGATAATGATAAATTTTTGTCATTTTAAGTCAGCCAGTCGTCCGTAAGCACATTTTATATGTGCACATACGTTGGATTCTCCCATAATTTCTACTTTAGTTCTCTATATTGGAACTTTTTATTTTTTAATTGAAAATTCAGTTTTTGATAGTACTTGATTGACTGAATTTTTGACTATAAATATCTTTCACTTGTATGTATCTACGTAAATTAGGCAACACATTTATATGAATTAACTCAATTGGCAGGGTGCCAGCGACGTTCACCGACGCAATGGAGCAATATACGGAAAATTATTGCTGGGTGCAAAACACATATTGGGTGCCGATGGATGAGGAGATACCCCGAGAAATTTACAATCGCCGAAATCGGCAAATCGGCTATTACCAATGGGTTCCGTTTGTTTTGGCCTTGGACGCTTTGTTGTTCTACATCCCGTGCATATTATGGCGCGGCTTACTGTACTGGCATTCCGGTAAGACCTCAACTGGGCGCGGAGGGTCTCCCCCAGAATCCGGTGAAACCCCAAATCGAATGACCTACAGAATTGAACCTTTGGCGCTATTTTTTGTGATTTTGCCCCTTCGGACAATATCCGCAAAGCTTGACTGCTACTCATCTACGTGTGAGGCTATCAGAATGAATAATAATTTCGTATTTTACATAAATTTACTCCAAAAAAGTTTTTTTTAACAATTTCAAGCGAAAAATTTCTCATATTATATGCAATGTACAATGAAATACAACACATAATTATGAATTTAATGATAAAAGATAAAAAAATGAGGCTTCGCGAGTTGCGACCACACGTGGGCGTGGAGGGGGATTTCGAGGGTTAGCACCTTCCCACCCAGAAGGCCAAATAACCCCCAGAAACCAAAATAAGCTGCCCCCAGAATTCAATTTTTTGTAATTTTTGTAATTTTTTGTTGTTTTTTCACAATTTTTTGATGCCATGCCAATGGATAGTGCTCGATGAGAAATGTTGAAGAATAGTTTTTTTCGCTATACCACCATTTTTAAGACCATTTTTCGACCTCTTGCACCACCCTCCCCAGAATTTTGGTGCTGCCCACCTATGGTTGCGACCAGGGTGTCAAATGAAAGCATTCGTCTAAAGAAAAAATACAGATTATAGGACCATTTTAGGGCTCAACCCGTAAATCCTACTAATGAAAAAGATAGGGGGAAAGAAATAGCATGATAAGCATAGCTAACCACACACGGAGCCTGGACCATGACAATCATAAGTAACAACACCCGGAGCCTGGGAGAAACGGGAGAAACGGTGAAACCGTGATACGCATAGGTAACCACACCCGGAGTCCGGGAGAAACGGGAGAAACGGCGAAACCATGATAAGCATAGGTAACCATACCCGGAGCCTGGGAGAAACGGGAGAAACGGCGAAACTATGATAAGCATAGGTAACCACACCCGGAGCCTGGGAGAAACGGGAGAAACGGCGAAACCATGATAAGCATAGGTAATCACACCCGGAGCCTGGGAGAAACGGGAGAAACGGCGAAACCATGATAAGCACAGGGAACCACACCGGGAGCCTGGGAGGAACGGGATAAATGGCGAAACCATGATAAGTATAGGTAACCACACCCGGACTGGGAGAAACGGCGAAACCATGATAAGCATAGGTAACCACACCCGGAGCCTGGGAGAAACGGGGGAAACGGCGAAACCATGATAAGCATAGGTAACCACACCCGGAGCCTGGGAGAAACGGGAGAAACGGCTAAACCATGATGAGCATAGGTAACCATACCCGGAGAAACGTTTCTCCCGGGAGAAACGTTTCTCCCATCGTGGAAAATTTTGATGGGAGAAACGTTTCTCCCGGGAGAAAAATTTTTCCCTCCGGGGCAAATTTTGATGGGAGAAACGTTTCTCCCACCGGGGGAAACACTAGTAGGATTTACGGGTTGGCCCCATTTTAGTGACCGCTAAAGTGTTTTTTTTTGGGAAAAAAGCTGACTTTTACTTTTTCTATTTTGTCTTTATTTTTATTTTTTTCTATATTTTCTTAATTTTACATATATTTATTGTTTTTCTATTTGTTTCTACTTTATTCTATTCCCACTCTATTTTCATTATGCCTCCTGTTTCGCAACACTTAAAATATCGCAGACGGTATTTCTTCAAATATTTGTCGCAAGTTAATTATTTTACCGCCCGGATTTGGGAGCAGAATAATGTATACGTTGAATGATATTGTTTACCTCATAAATTAAGGAAATTGGATTTTCGTCGGATTCAGATTCGTGCGTTTGATATAGAAATGTCTTGATCGAAGCCTTAATTGATTAATTAATTAATTAATTAATTAATTAAGCCTAACCTTAATCAAATAATTTTAGCATATCCCGTTTGGCTTATTTTGACTTTAATATATTTACGCGATAATTTTTTCGGCCAAACATATTCATAAACATCAACACGTCTTAGTCAAGAACGAGTTTGTGCTTGTTTTGACTAGTAATTTCCCCCGGAATTTCACGCCTAAGCTGTCTTCGACTCGAAAACTCAATTTCATTCTTTTTGACAGTCACTAGCGCTTTGGATGTTATTTCCTGATTGATGGCTCTGCTGTGAGCATAAGATTGAAAAACTTTTGTCTTATTTATTCCCACGATTGATAGATTCGCTAATAAAATGTAAAGGTAACGCCAGCGTTTGACCTACATAATGAACAATATTTACGTATAAATAAATTTCGGGAGCGAGAAAAAATTGAGAGCAACTCATCTGCTAATCAATCAAGAAATTCAGTTAAGGAAAGCGAACGGAAAAAATGTTTTCATCTCAACGCAAACAATGGCCCTCGTCAATCGGAATATCGCCCTGGGGCATTAGAAATTGTTTAACAACGGACCGTGCTTTAGCTAAGGCGCTACGCTAACTATAAGCTTATATATTAGCTTAGAATGAGCTAACATGCTCATATTACGGGCCGCTAATCTCGTTATTGGTTCGTTAATATTTTATTAGCTCTAATTAGTTTCTGGGGCAACTGAGAAACCCCCGAGTCGTTCCCGCTGCTCTGAAAAAGTAGAGAAGCTGTTCGATGAGAAAATGAAGGGAAAAAATTTCAGCTGACGTAGCAAAAACGTATTAACTGGCTTGTTCGCGACCGTCTGGGCAATAATAACTTATTTCCTCCAACTTGCTTTTTCATAATGTGTACCCCCTGAAATATCTTTTTTTCTGGCTATTTTATAAGCGAGAATTATGCGCTCTAGTTTCCCGTATCTTCTCTCGTGTCGAGTTACGAATGAAAAACGATCGCTGCAATATGTCTGCATTATATCGCGTCTTATTCCAGCTAAGTTAACGCTGTAGCTTGAGCTGCAATATAGCTAATAGCTTGAGCTTATGATTAGCTAAGTGTATACATTTATAACCTATCGTTGATATAAAAAACACCGATGCGATTAGACACCGTGAAGAGTTCTTGGGTTTTTTCTCTCCAATTCTAACCGCGCCCGAAGCAGCTCAGCTATTTCCGGCGCGCTCTAGCTTAAGCCTTAAGCTTAAGCTGCGCCGGAAATGGATAATTTTGGGAGCCATTTTTTCCTATAAGCTCAAAGCCAGCCAGTAGGTGGCCCGGGAAAAAGCCTACTCAATAAAAGCATCCCCCAAACATTATAGTTTTATTGTATTTGTTTTTTGGATCGAGTAAATCGAAACGCACGGTAATTGCCCTCGAGCGATATTATTGCTAGAAATATGATCATTTTATGGACTTCCCGGCAAACAAAAATTCGCTTATGCGTTCATTTTTGGGACCGCGTATTAATTACGCGCCAGCGAATCAAAGACGAGAAAAATGCGTATTACAAAATATAAATACGCCGCGCACATTAACCAATCGAACAGAAACTAATAGCAAATATACATTTTTAATGGCAACAGCAAGAAAAAAGCGAGAAAAAATCTTGATTCGTAAATTGCAAAATTAGACGCACGACGAGGCTCTCGTTCGATCGAATCCGATCAGGAAAAACGCATCAAATATTATTATTGTCAACGAATGCTAGATTTTTTCTGCTATAAAAAGATACATTAATGTATTTTATTAATGTGCTCTATTTATCAATAAATCTTAAAAAACTCTGGGCAATTTTACCCCGCTGAGTAGAAGCAAATGCGTAAGAATTTTGCTATGACCAAAATTTTTTGTATAGTGTTAATACGACTGCCTGACTTGTCTTGTACGAAATTAGCATGTTAATATATTATAATTATATTAATTAATTATAATTTAAACATTTTGATGGCAATACGCAGACGAGGAAAAATAATAAATAGCAATGTTCTAATGCATTTAAATAATAGTGTCAACGAATGCGCTACTTTTTTCTATAAAAAACTACATTGATATATACTTCCCCCTTTAGGAATGAATAATCCATTAATTATATTAATTATTAATTTACATTAAGTACATTGATTATCATTGATTATGATTTACGTATCTGCTACGAACTAATTTTATTAATATTGTTCTGGAAAAATGACCGGCTTACTCGACAACAAGATTAGTAGTTACCTTTATAAATTATAATTAATCAGTTTTCTGTTTCATTCCCAAAGCAAACCAATGCAAATTGATAAATATTTTCGCTCTGCTGTCTAAGATTAAGATTTTCGGAGATTAATTTCGATAGTCTGCTTGTTTAGGCATATAAATATTGATAAAAATTAATTATTCATGAATTGGGTACCGGGCATGCAAATTAGCTATTTTTTAGCACCGATAAATTAGTAATTAAAAATCTGATACTTATTTATTTATGATTGTAATTAGTAAATAAGAAAGGGTTTTTTGTTTTTTTTACTAATTTTCTCATTTCTTTTTCTCTTTTGATGGAAGTAAGACTATAGGTCACTCTGGCGTAATCATTTGCTATCCAAATCAAAGGTTGGATTAAAGCTTATGTCAATAAAAAATAGAATATAAAACCTGTAGCACGTTGAATTCAGCTGAAAAGATGAGATGAATGTCAAGTTCAAAGTTCAGTGATTTCTAGGCGAAAAAGCTAAAATTTCGGAGACAAGTTTTTGCTTCAAAAGATTATGTATGAATCGATTACTAGGAAAGTGATAAAATGATGAATATGATAAACTGATTACTAAATTGAAAACTTGATTGGCCAATAAACCGTCAAATAGCGATTTGACAAATAATTAATAAACCAGTCAACTCGATAAATAGATTAGTAGACTAAGCAATAAAGTTTAGCGACATGTGATAAATTTTTCTTCAAGTACCTCGAAGACGCAATAAGGTATTTTTGACAAGGAGTATGTTTCTTGAAGAAGTATTTTTATTAAGAAGTGTTTTTATTTTTATTTTTCTTTCTTACGAAGAGCACTTAAGTATTTTTATTCTCATTTTTCTCCAAACTTCCAAAAAAGCCAACCTTCATTCGAAATGTCCTAGAAGGCGCATATATAACTCTCATTAGCTTAATTATTTGTGATTGCCAAAAGAATCAATAATGAGTTGATTTTCAGTTCAACTAAATTTTTACTTTCTTTTCATTTATTTTTTATTTTTCAAGGTTTTTCGAACGATTTCTAAAATCTAAGAGTCTCTGATATTCTAAAATCTAAGAGTGCTTAATAAATATATTTGGTATCAAGGCGTTAATATGCAAGGTCTGATTCAAATGGCCTGCGATGCCCGTCTTATGGAACCTGAATTCAAATGTCGAACTATGCGCACCATGTCGAGGCATTTACAAGTGATTTTTGATTTCCATTTTTAAAACAAAAAGAAAATAAATTAATTAGGGTCTATGCATGCTCAAAATAAATCGAAGGAATGTCAATATTTTTATTTTTTATTAAAAAATTATTTCTAAAAACACTGAACAAACACAGAAACGAATAAAAATAAAACGAAGACCGACCGGTTTTAATTAGACGATATATTCCAAAGACTTATGACTGAGCGGATTTGGAGGAGCTTTTTGCAAAAATCTGAGCATTAAAAATGCTAAAATTATATAATTATTTAAAGAAGTTGCGAAAATACTGTAAATATATTTATGTTTTTCATAAGTGCTAGTAGAGAAATTTAGAAAAGTATGATATAGTGGCAACACGTTGACACCGAAATCTGTGAATAAATTATACATAATTATGCTTTTTCCCTATATTTATTTGATCCTATTAAGATATTTAGTTATTTTTAGGAGAGAAAAATATAAATTTTCTGAATTGTGAAGGCGTAAGAAAAAATGTAAGTTTCCGGTTATTCGGAATGGTGAAAAATCGCAGATAGCCGAAAATTCCACATAATTTGAGAAGGAGCTGAATATATTTTAGGACGAATTCCACATGCAAGGCTTTAGGGCGAACCGGAAAAGGCGTTTTTGCCCCTCCCTGGCTTCGTTGGGTCCGCGAAGTCGAGGTTTTTGCGGCTGCTACATTTTTACGCTTTACGTAGGCATCAAATGCCTCTACACGGTGAACATTTTTCTTCAATTTTTGTTGCTCAGCCATTTTTTGGGCACCAACAACGTCATTTACGGATTTACTGTTTTGAGCGATTTGTTGAACGAGGTCCAATGGGAGCAGACCGGCATGTTCCCCAGAGTGACGCTGTGCGACTTTGAAGTAAGTAAAACTACAGGCATACATGTGACAGCTCGAAATTTTTGATGGGGCATACATGTAACAGGGGAGATAGGTGATCCCTAACCAAAATTTAGTCGCCCTTAAAAGTCAACAAATGTTTGACCTCCCCTCCCTGAATTTTACCAACAACATGAATTTTTTTTTACCATTTCTAGGTGTTCTTTGCCATTTTTCATCAAAAAACACGTGGAAGAGGCCAAAAAGGAAGGTTTTCGCCAAAATCAGCGGAGGGGTCAAATACTTCCCCCTTTGGGGTATGGGGGACGGCCAACTTTAGGAGAGGGAAATCTCCATCTTCCGTGCTACGAGTATGACCATAGGTGGGCAGCACCAAAATTCTGGGGGTGGTGAAAAAATTTCTGGAGGGGGTGAAAAAATTTTTAAAGGTCAAAAATGGTCTTAAAAGTGGTCGTATGGCGAAAAACACCATTTTTCGACGTTTCTCATCGAGCACTATCCAATGGCATCAAAAAATTGCTAAAAAAGCAAAAAAAATTTTCTGGGGGGTATTTTGATTTCTGGGGGAGGGGTTATTTCAACTTCTGGGGGGTGCATACCCCCAAACCCCCACGCCCATGTGTGAGTATGACTATGGGCATCATTCCATCTTCTATTTTTTATTTTACATATGTTTTCATCCTTTTGGTCTATGTTTTTTTGAATTTCTACCCCAGTTAGGAGAATCGAATGGATTTTTTAAAGTCTGACCGTTATTTCTACTTTATATAATTGTTGGCGATGCAATAAACGGAATTTTGTTAATTAATTACATTTTAATCAATTATTTTCATTTGCGCGATAACCAGTAAGATAATAACCATGTTGGGCAGAAAATAAATAAAATGGCAAGCGAAAATGTCAAAAGGCATATTTATGTTTCATGAGGTTCCCTAATATTTGACTTTTGGAAAATTTATGGTGAGGAAAATTGATTATGTAAGAAATCAGTTTTAAATTTTTATATCTACCCGATAAATTATCTGAAAAAAAGTAAAAAATAAAAAACAAAATAAAATAGTAAGAATGAAAAAATAATCATTATGACATCGGAACAATATTTTTGTTGATTTTGTGAAATGGTCCGAATTTTCGAAGGTTCGAGTATTGGGCAACGTTCACAGGCATACGGTTCAATGTGTGCTTATGATCAATATGTTCAACGAAAAAATCTTCCTCTTCCTATGGTTCTGGTTCCTGATCGTTGGCATAGTAACGGCGTTTAACATGTTGTATTGGCTTATGTTGGCCCTGCTGCCTAATCAGGGTAAAAATATTCAGTTTGATTATATAAAAAGCAATAAATAAGAGCTTTCTTGTTTGTACTAGTAATGGTTTCTATCTAGGAAATTTTGATGCACAAAATTCTATTATTGCGTGCTTCTTTCTTTCAAAAAAATTGTATTTTTCGCAGAAAAATTACGAAAAGGCGTTTTTCTGTAACGATTTATAAGTGTTTCTAACGTAAACCTAATTTAGAAAAGTGTTCTTAAAAACCTTGTGAAAAAATACAAAATGGTAAATTTTTTGCTTTTTCATAAATTGTTTCTACAAAAATAATTTAATTATGCCTTTTTGGCTTAAAAACGACGGGTACGCGTTAAGGACACAATTTTTAAAGTTTCTAACGACGTTCTCGCTTTCGGGAACATAAAAACATGAGCAAATTCACCAAAACACGATCAAAAATGACTATTCGGCAAAATTATTTTATTTGAGCAAAAAACTCGAGCCGCATGTTATCTGAGCTTCTTTGAAAATCAATTCATAGAGTTTTTGCGAAGTCAGCAAGCATTATCTACTTAGAAACTGTATGGGCAGCAATGAAATCCTCGGGGAAGTCCGATGGGGCCAAATTGCAAAAAATTTAATTCTGGTGGTCTATAGATTTTTAAGAAGTCTTCCAGATTCTTTGGGCCCAGCCCACCACCCCTCACTCCCGTATGTGGCTGAATCCCCAAAATTATGTGCGCTTATATACGTAAATTTCTGAATAGATTTATAGTCTGTTTCGTAGGTGGGCGGCAACAAATTTCTGAGGAGGGGGTGTGTGTGTGCAAGATTGTTTCCAAAGATGGTGGTAATGGCGAAAAAACACCACTTTTCAACATTTCTCATCGAGCACTATCCATTGGCATCAAAATATTGTAAAAAACAAAAAAAAATCTAAAAATTGAATTCTGGGATATTTTGATTTCTGGAGGGGTATTTTGGTTTCTGGGGGAGGGTGCATACCCTCCGAACCCCACGCCCAGGTATGGTCTGTTTCACTTAAGTTTGGGCATATATTTTAAAAACTATGTCCGACAATAAATCGACAGATTGCGATTATAGCATTGATTTGATATATAATTATCGTAATCCGGCGGCTAACTTTCGAAAAAATTCTCGAAATTAATGCCCAAACTTATGTGAAACAGACTATAGACTCCAGATTATTTTAATTAGATTTACTTACGATTAATCTAATAAATTATAAGGTGTGTTTGCCGGATTCTGCATACTTTTGCTAACGATACATTTAAAAATTAATTCCATAGGCAATCATATGCATACGTACTTTGGTTTATTCTAATTTAAAACTTTTTTTGCCTCTTAATATACTTTTTGCGCTTTTTAAATGCCATATTCGTCCAACGATTTTTAGGCTTTTATTTCGTCAAAAAATATTTGAACGCGCTGAGCGAACACCCGAACAAACCGATCGCCGACGCCGGAACGGTAAATCAGTTCGTGAACGATTTTTTGCGAAAAGACGGCGTCTTTCTATTGCGCATGGTTTCGACCCACGCCGGCGAAATGGTCTGCAGTGATCTGATCGCGTCCTTGTGGCGCGATTTCAACCTCGTCGAACAACCCCAAATTCCCGCCCACGCCGCCGCCATCGACTCGGCCAGATTTTGGGATCAGGAAAGAGATATGGTCGTATGAAAGCAAAAAAGAAACAAAAAATAAAAGTAAAAAAACTGCGGGCGCTGGGATTCGAACCACCCCTTATGTATAGTTGTTTGGATTCCGAGTAATCAATGTGGATCGGTTTACACCGGACGATTGTACGCCGGAAATTTGGAAAAGATGGAAGCGACGGATAGATTTGAGTCAAATTTAGTTAAACAAAATTCATTTTAAGGCGAGCAACCTCAAACGAAGAGTCGAACGGTAATTGTACTTTTCTGAATCTGAGCGGAGCATTCGTATCGCATCATCGCTTTAATTAATTTTATGATGGCGCGAAGAATGAATCCTCTGGTTAATTTGGCGCCTGAATGCTATTTTTGCTTTACATTGCATTTCTTAGAAACTTGCTGACTTAGCTTGCAGTCCTAGAATGACAGGCTATATTTATCAATGGAATGAAGACATTTCATTAAGTCGACACATTGTTTGACCCCCAATGGCGATTTTTATTGCTTTATTATGAATGAGTTAGAAGAAATTAGCACCCATCAGTGCCAATCACACCTGGGCGTGGGGGGTTTGGGGGTATGCACCCCCAGAAACCAAAATACCTCCCAGAAATCAAAATAACCCCCAGAATTCAATTTTTGAAAATTTTTTCGTTTTTTTTTCGCAATTTTTTGATGCCAATGGATAGTGCTTGATGAGAAACGTCGAAAAATGGTGTTTTTATCGCCATACCACCATTTTTAAGGCCATTTTTTGACCTTCAAAAAATCTTGCACCCCCTCCCCCAGAATTTTCTAGCTGCCCACGTATGGTGCCAATGTCTCCGAGAAACTGCGGCTGCAGTTTGAAAAGGGCATAAATTATACGTTTTATGAGTTATATAAATATATGTATAAAGATCTGTTAAGATTTGATTTGTATGAGTATTTCAGTGAGTTTGTAGTGCATAACATGTATAATGTGTGTATATTATATA
The DNA here is from genome assembly GCA_036768485.1 of Mermis nigrescens. Classification (NCBI taxonomy): domain Eukaryota; kingdom Metazoa; phylum Nematoda; class Enoplea; order Mermithida; family Mermithidae; genus Mermis; species Mermis nigrescens. The sequence goes on along the minus strand of JAVLUZ010000141.1, from coordinate 3,404,122 downwards.
TAATTTAGGCATGTACCTATCCTATCTTTTTGCTATTGGTTTATCTTGACTAAATGGCTATCGCTTACTTCCATTCTAGTCGTGGGGTTTGGGGGGTCTGGTCAAAAATAGGAATTTTTCTGAGAAAGAGGTGAAGGGTGAAACCGATGAAAAGGAAAAATTATCTTCAAAAGTGCTTAAAATTGATCATGACCCCAGAACGGCTGATCCGACTACCCCCAGACCGGTATTGCTATGGATCTATGGGAAGCTCCTAGCCTAGCCCTTTAAGTTATTTTCGGACAATGTTTTACTAAGCGCTTGGTAGGTACCCATAGCACACCTACCTATACGTATTTTAGCCATTGGTGCCGTTTTTATTTCGCTAAAAAATTATGGATCGTCCTTTTTTCGATGTTGCTTGTCTATAGTCTGTTCCGCACAAGTTCGGTTATAAATTTTAAAACTATCTCCGACAGTAGCTGACGGATTGCGATTACAGCGTTAATCTGATATATAATTATGGTAACCCTCGGCTTAATGTCGATGAAAATTCATAAAATTATAACCCTTGGCTTAATATTGCAATGCGCAATTGTGGGAGTAGATCTATAGTCTGTTTCACATAACTTGATGCATAAATGAAAAGAATTTTTATCGACAGTAAGTCGAGGGTTACGATAATTATATATTAGATCAATGCTATAATCGCAATCTTTCTGCTTATTGTCAGTGATAGTTTAAAATTTATGACCGAACTTACATGAAAGAGACTATAGAATTTCACCTTCGTATTAATCGAGTATTTTTATATAGGTTGGTATGCATATACAGAGGCTCATATTTTACATGTGTTCTGTGATAGGTATGTATGTACATATAATTGTCGTTTTTAACGTCGTTGCATTTGTTTTTTGTGCATATTTACCGTATTTTTTATTTATTTTTATACATGATCAAAGTAAGATGAATGCAGAGAGTTATGAATTCAAAATGAATTAGTAGTCCAACAAAAAAAGGTGGCAAAAGCGTATTTTGTCGATTATCTTAACCTTGTCGTATTTCTTATGCGATTATGATGCAAGATGTGAGCATAGATAGGCTGCACCAAAATTCTGGGGGGGACGCAAGATTTGTCAAAGGTCAAAAAAATGGCCTTAAAAATGGTGGTATGGCGAAAAAACATCATTTTTCAACCTTTCTCATCGAGTACTATCCATTGGCATCAAAAATTGCGAAAAATACAGAAAATTTCAAAAATTGAATTCTGGGGAGAGTATTTTGGTTTCTGGAGGGTGCATACCCCAAACTGCCCCCACGCCCACGTGTGGATGAGTCGTAAAGGCAGATTGCAAATGCCTCCGTATCATGGACAGCATCTAAGTTCTTAAGTGGAGAAATTTAGGTCACAAAAGTGCTGAAAAATTGATCTTAGAGACGAAATACTTAATTATTCAATACTTTTTTAACAAACTCTGTCCGTTAGCGTCAAAAAATTAAGAAAACACGTAAAAAATCTTAAAAATTTTATTTAGTGGTTGGTTATCGGTGTCCAGACCAGAAGTGCACAAGGGGATTAAGAAATCTCTTGTCCCCTGCAATAGAAAAATGGGAAATTCTCTGGCTGAAAGGTGAAATGTGGGCCAAAATATAATGCATAGGTACTCGTAAAACAAAAGATCACACGAAATACTCGTAGAATAATCTAAAAATGTTTCATTATATGACATTCAAAAGTGAATTTTGTATTAGCTGTGCGTATTTTCAAGAGGTTCGGAAAGGATCCGACCAATGACAAGCGCTCCGGGCCTAAAAATTTTTAGGCTGCTCTGCCCGCTTATTAATCAATTCTTTGCCATTTTTATTTGTAAATTAATAATACGAGGTTTTTTACGAAATTTAAATAAAAATTGATTGGTTTTTTATTTAAAAATCGCACGTTCCTAATGAATTTGCCAATTTGAAATTCTTCCTCTCGAGTGTTATTTGATGATTTTTAAAGAATTATGCGTGATGCATTCCAGTTCAAAAAAGAATCGAAATTTACAGACAGATTTAATACGACGAATAATACCGCGTGATAAGATTAAATCGAATGCTGATAAATCGTCAGCGACGGAATAACTTGTCGAAAAAAACTAGTCGAAATTGCAATATTTCGATAGCATTGTTGCGAAACACTGTTAAACAGTTGCTTGACGATTAATTTTATTAAGTCAGCTGGGAAATAAAATATAATTTAGGATGAAATCGATTCACATAAAACTTTAAAAAATATTCACTTCATTACATTGCTTAGCTACGACGCACATATTTCGCTCTATTTCGGATGTTTAGGATATTTTATACGCGCATTAGAAGCATATCTAGCAAAACGGGCTTGAAGCGGATTTTACCTTATATTTCCGGTAAAACATAATTAATATCGGCTGAAGATGAAATGAGCGAAATGAAAATGCACGAAAAACATACTATTCTGTTTAGCATGAGCATAAAAATAAAAAAATAAGAAGCTTTACCTACCTAATGGATTTATAAAAATAAAAAATTGAATAGAACGAAAATTGGGAAAGTCACCAAAAAATTGTCAGAACAGATTGAGCGAACATAAAGTAGAAATAACACAAAATACTAGAATAAAAATTGAGTAAATTAGATTCTCACAAATAAAGCACGATTAATGGAACAAAAAAACTACCTTGTACATATAAAACAAATTAAGAAAAACAAAATGATAATGATCAGTGACTCAAAAAAGATGTACGAGTATGAGCAGTGAGCACGAATAATGCATTTCATTAGATATGTACCATTACAAGTACAATAGTATAGAATTGAAGGGACTGAATTCTCTAAATATGCTTTTTTTGTTTTTTGAATTTAAAAACAGTTAACGAGTGTGAGTCTAAAGAGTACGAAAATCTGGGGGTGAAAAGACACAATTTGATCGACTTTTCGACTTGTTTATGTCCGACAAATTTTTCGTATAAAAGTCCCCGAAAAACTTTATTTATGGAAATGTATTAGGGTTCAATGGCTCCACAATGAAGTTGACCGCGTTCGTTTAGGATCAATACGGAGTTATAGTTTGTTTCACATTAGTTTGGGCATAAATTTTAAGAATTTTTCGAAAGTAAGCCGACGGATCACTATAATTGTATATCGAATCAATGCTATAATCGCAATCTGTCGGCATATTGTCGGCATAGTTTTTAAAATTTATGCCCAAACTCATGTGAAACAGACTATTGTTCTGGCGATTTTAAGTTTATACTCTGGAGGTGGACGCAAACACGTTTTCACCTTCTTTCGATATGTTGACCGCGCCGGATATATTTCAGAAGGTGCGAAGTATTGTAAAAATAAAGTAAGTCTCAAGGCTCGCACATCGCACTTGGACGCGTTTCTTTAAACTCAATACAGACTTATTTCTGATGGTGTAAAGTTTAAACTATGGGGTAAGAAAATATGTTCTTGCCAATGTTTTGCCTGTCAGATACTCCGCTTATAAATTGAATAGTGCGGAATATTTTTAAAAAAAGTTACATCTCGATGGTAACACATCACACGTGGTCGCGTTTCTTTACACTCAAAGCTAAGTTATTTATGAGGTGTAACGTTTCAACATCGGCTTGAAAAAGACCTTTTTGTTAGGTTTTTGTCTGCCAACTTCTCCCAATATGTGACCACACCTGGGCGTGAGGGGTTTGGGGGTATGCACCCCCGAGAAACCAAAATACCCCCTCCCAGAAACCAAAATACCCCCTTCCCCAGAATTCAATTTTTAAAGTTTTTGTTTTTTTTTCGCAATTTTTTGTTGCCAATGAATAGTGCTCGAGGAGAAACGTTGAAAAATTGTGTTTTTTGCCATACCACCATTTTTAAGGCTATTTTTTGACCTTCGGAATATATCGCACTCCCCCTCCAGAATTCTTTGTTGCCGCCCACCTATGGTTGGAACACGATACAAATTATAAAAAAATGTACTAAAGATCGAGTATCACGCGCTCACGTGAGTGCGTTTAATTACGCCAAATATTCAGTGATTCTTAAGGTGACCACTACAGCCGGTAATATTTACCGCCATGATGATTTTACCTCATGTACACCCCTCATATTGTTACCCATGGATCTATATTGTACATACAAGACCAAATAATGTTTCCAAACAAAAATCAGTAGATTGCGATCACACATGGGCGTGTAAGAGGGGGCTGGAATGAATGCAGCCCCTTGGAACTTGAAATACCCCCTACCACTACAGCCGGTAATATTTACCGCCATGATGATTTTACCTCATGTACACCCCTCATATTGTTACCCATGGAATCGACGTGAAAAATGTAGATAAGTTCATTTTCTAAGTGCAATAGCTCTTTTGATAGAGAATTGGACAGCGAATCTCGTGAAATATAGCCTGCACAAACCTAGCAGTAAAAATTTTGAGCACACCTGCAAAGAACGACAAAAAAAAGCAGGGAAAAAATCAACATTTGGCTTCGATGTGGATTCTCGCTTGCTACAGTAAACCGATGCTTCTAGTAGTGTTTTTATTCGCAGCAGTATTCACCTGCGCATCCAACAAAAAAAATCAATTATTTTTGACTTGTAGAAGAAAAAATACGTTCATTTTAGCAAACCATACATTTTCGCTGTAATTTTGATTAGTGGTGCGAGGGTTAAACTTACACTGAAAATTTATTTTACTTCCTGAGTGTTGCGAAACGTGATTTTTTCAGAATGATCTCTGTGCCGTCAATATTATACATCTGAGTGTTAGTTTTCTCTGCAACCATTACTTGCGTAAAGTTAAAATTGTTAATTTATTGTAGAACTGCAAAGTTTACACTATAAATTTATTTTGCTTTCAGAACATTGCAAAACATGGAATTTTTTCTAAATATTCCCGTAATGTTAGGATTACAAATCTATCAAATTTCTGCACACCCAGAAATTGTGTAAACTTAACGCAGAAAATTTACTTTAGTTCCAGAGCACTGCGGAAGCTTTTCTTTTGAAAGGTTGTACGTAACGTCAGAAAAAATTGTTATTTTTCTCTACACCCAGTAGTTGCGTAGACTTCATACTGTCACGACTAAAAACTTCAGAGAAAAAATTTAACTATTAACTTGAGTGACAATGTCGATTTGTATTTAATGCACGCCAATTCAATTGCAAGTTTATAGAAACGATCGCCGACAACACAAAACAGCTAATCCGTAAAACATAATCATCAAAACTCTCAAATTCTTTTACGTCCACGAAAGTTTTAAAAAGTAGGCGGACTCCGAGCTTATCCTTAAGTTTTTATCTTTTCTAGCCTTGGGTCTTGATGCTTTAATGTTGCATCATTTGAACACTAGACAGGTGGAGTCTAAATGCAACGCATATGTTAACTTTGTTAGTGATATTATTAAAAGCATTATTGAAAGAATTGTGGGCAATACAGTAGGTAGAAGTATGTATCAGTTTAATAGCTGAGAAATTACGGTGGGTATTCGCAAGATAAAAATATGTCAGTTGGAACTTGGAAAATTAATATGTGTCTGATTTTTGGAGTTTAAATGGCTTTTCTATCGGAATTTTCGGTGTCATTTGGTTCTCGGGCAAAAGCAATTAGGGATTGAGTTTCAGCATATTTCTAATCGAGGTTCTACATGATTTCGATATGAGTTGAATATATTTGATATAATTCGTAGTGATATTTAAGGATAAGTTTTATAGTTAGCAATGATTATGTTTTGGCTGTAATGCATAATAAGGCTCATATTTATGTATGGTAAGTGGAACAAGTGTTTAATTCAACTATTTCTGGTTGGAATGTGTCTTTTACATTAAGGCTTGGGCAAAAATAAGACAATAGTTTGTCATTAAGATTGATAAGCTTTTGAAAATTAGGGAGAACGGAAGTTAATGTAATATATCAGAAATCGTCAAACACGATAAAAGAATAAAAAGTTTCTAACGCGACTGCAGTATAACTAAAGCTATTAAATTACGCTATTTCTATGATAAACTACGAATCGTTCGTGAAGAAACAAATTCTATTTAAACACTGCACAAAAACTATCATCTAGATTAAATCATGATTATATCGTCATACGTGACAATACTATTAATTTATTGTTAATGTGTAAAATTTTTACCACAAATTTGTTTTACTTCCATAGCGCTGCAAAGCGTGAATTTTGTTCAAAATATGTTCCATTAAGTCAGTATAATGAATCTAATTGTATGCTTTCTTTATCTTTACACCCGTTAGCTGTGTAATGTTTGCACTAAAAATTAACTTCAGTTTCAGAGTCTTGCATAAGCTAATTTTTTCAAAATCTTTCATGTCACGTCAGGATTACGAATCTGAGTGAATAAGTGTTCGTTACACCCAACAGTTCCGTCTAATTTACGCTGAAAACATTTGATTGGTTCAAATAAGGTAAGGTTATCTTCTTTAAAAAAGATAATACCGATGTTCAGAATAATATTGTTTTCAGCGTTCTTGGAATGCTGCAATTATTATGGCATGGTACCGTATGTGCTTACCGCTTACCGACTGATCTACTCTAATGATGCTTATTAAAAGTAGGGTACTATCCAAGAAAAATGCTCCGATAGAGCAAAAAAGACGAATATACTTGGGATTACGGATTATTACGGATTATAGGTGGGCGGCATCAAAGTTCTGGGGGGTGCAAGATGTTTTCAACGGTCAAAAAGTGGCCTTAAAAGTGGTTGTATGGCGAAAAAACACCATTTTTCAATGTTTCTCATCAAGCACTATCCATTGGCATCAAAAAAATTGCGAAAAAAACGAAAAAATTCTATCTGTGGGGTATTTTGATTTCTGGGGGTATTTTGGTTTGTAAGGGGTGCATACCCCCTTTCCACCGAAACCCCCACGCCCAGGTATGTTAAGGATGCGGAAGGGTGGGATTGGAAAAAGATGAATAAAGTCGCTAAATCTGTTAAAATTCAGACTTTCTCTAAGCAACGCAAAAAATCGGAGTGTATTCTGCGGCCTGCATATTGAAATAGATTATAGAACCGAAAAATGATTAAAAATCAGCAAGTTGGCTAAGCAGTAGCTATGGGAAAGTAGATGGATTAAACTAGGAGCGAAATTTTACGTGAAGCAGACTAAATGTAAGTGCACTTGCATACCCGCAACGATTATGTGCACTAATTGATTGACGCCACGTTTGCTTTCTGTATAACCCTCATAAATACAATTGCACTTAGTTTTCTATCAGTCACGACGACACGATACGAAGCAAGTCAGCGTTGCAACAAGCAAAAAATTCACAAAAAATGTATATTTTAGATTATGTTCATACTCTTTCATGTGAAGCATTAAAAATTATTTAAAGAAGGTCACATTTTTTTGAAGCCGCAGTATATACTTAGATTTTCAGCGTGGCATAGAAAAAGCCTTATTTTTAAAAGATTTTAGCGACTTTCGGCATATACATATGTAAGTAGCTTTTTCCTATCCCTTCCTTTTACATCCTTAATAATGCACAATCCAAGTCTTTTTTGTTTTATCGGAGCATTTTTCTTGCCTAGTACCTGAATTTTAATTTGCTTGATTTGAGTAAATCAGTCAATAAACACATACGATAACATGCTACAATAGTGGCAGCAGTCCAAGAGGGCGGAAAACATTATTGTTCTGAACATCAGCATTATCGTTTTTAAACAAGACACCTTATCTTATTTAAATAGATCAAAGGTTCTGAGCATAAAATTTACGCAAATATTGGGTGCAAAGAAGACTTACGCTCAGACTCGTAATCCTGACCTTACATGAAACATTACAAAAAATTAAGCGTGTGCAACGCTCCGAAACTAAATTTAATTTTCAACGTAAACTTTACTTAAATAATGGGTGTTAATAAAACATACAATCAGATTCATAATCCTGACCTTAAGGAACATATTTTTAAAAAATTCACGCTTTGCAACGCTCTAGAAGTAAAATGAATTTGCAGTGTAAACTATAAATCAAAGATAAATGAACAGTGCAAGCTTCACACAACTACTAGGTGTAGAGAAAAGTAACGGTCAGATTCGTAATTCTGACGTTACGTAAATATCTTGAAAAAAATTAGGCTTCCGCAAGGCTCTAAAACGAAAGTTAATTTGCAGTGTAAACTTTACACAACCAAAAGTATAGAAGATTTCAGTCGGATTCGTTATTCTAATATTACCCCGATACTGTGATCAAAATTTATAAAAAATTAAGTCTCCACGATGGCCTGAGGACAAATGAATATTACATGTATACCTTTTTACACCACTGCTAGTGTTAGCAAACGCGCCCAACCGGCGTATCGCGTTTGATTCTTGGCAGATTTTCAGACTTCAGATCATGTCCAGACTCATAACTGGTGAAGTTGATAGAAAAAACAAGACAGAAAGTCGTTTGACACACCCTTTTTTGACTTTACAGCTCCCGAAAAAGTTAAATATTGATGCAAATAAACGCAATTTGCGGTGACGTGTACTTCAAAGAAAGCATTTTAACGATTCTAATCTATTCAACCTATCCCGACTTCTTAATGGAGAAAGCGGCGATAAAAAAACGGGCGAAAACGTATTTTCCACCATCCACCGCATTGTTAATTCCCTAGCACTACTGATACCGGTTAAAATTTCCGGTAATGATTCTATTATATAATATATGTATGTTCTTCTTAGTGTTAGCTATGAATGAACAGGCCCGGTCTTAGGCATGTGCTAAGTGTGCAACCGCACAGGGCCCCAGGGCCCTAAGGGGGCTCCGAGGGCCCCTAAAAGACCAAACAAGGAAAAATTTAGTGGATAATGGGCGGTTGCCATAATCGTCTGAGATTGCATTTCTTAACGCTCCCATTCAGCAAATAGACATTAAGTGACCTTTCTGTTTATATGAATTCAAAAAATTTCCGGCGCTGCTCACCATTTCTCGTGCCACCTATAGTCTGTTTCACTTGTGCCCACGTCTTTTATTAGTTTTTGTTTTTTACAATTTGTTCTTATGATAATTGACATTTTGTGGTAGTTATGCTCCAAAAAAGGTATAATCCAGTAAATTGTTAGTTTGTAAATTAAAATGTAATATATGTGCAAGCAGTGGCGGATCTTGGATTTTCCTAAGGAGAGCGGTAGCCCAGCTTTTCCAAAAACAGTCGAAATTGGTCCAAAAATGTACCATTTACGTGCAAAATAGCGCTTTTTGACGTTTTACTTTGTCTATTTTTATTTAAAATTACTTTGACGCAATGTTTTTTTTCGAAAAATCGACCTAACTTACTTGATGAGAGATAATGAATATAGATCTTGTAATGATTTTTCATATCCTATCGGTCGTCGAAATAAGGTTTCCATCTTAATTACATTCATTTAGATTTTTGTTGCTTTGGATGGAAGCTATGTAGATTTTTACCTCAAGAATCATTTTTTGACAGCAAAAGTTATCATTCTTATGTTTCAGCAGCATGTATCTAATAGGGGACTGGGGGCCAGTCCTCCAAAATTTTGTATGCAGATTATTTCCTAAAAGAGTCCCTCCCTCGAAGGAGAAAAAGAGCAATGTGCGCATTCTAATGCATTTGGAAGACCGTCAGAATTCAGCACATTTTTGAGCCAACAAGCCCACAATTTTTAGCGCTCCGCGCCAGATTTACTGTTTTGGTATAATTACTGTCTCCTGAACGCCCAATTTTAAATAAAGCATCGTGAATATGGCAAAATTTTATGGCGCCTAGCGTAGGATTATTTTTTTCTTTATTGCTTTCCAATGCAATGACCAGAATTGAGTATAACGGAAATTGAAGTTTTTAGTAGAGTTGAGCTTGAATGAATGTTGAAGCGTGGCTATTTTGAACGACATATTTTTTTGCGATTAAAATAGAGTAAATATTTATTTTTTTCTTTAAGAAACTCTTAATCAACATTTTGGCCTAACTTAGTTGTCAAAATTATTTGACTCTAAATTTATCCCCAAATCTAGCTCTTCTTCAGCATAAATTCTAAAATTCTTGTGCTCTGCGCCAAATGTTTCAGTGTAAGTGTATACATTGCTCAGTGTGCACAAGTGCACAAATACAGGTAATCATAGGTAGCGCGATAGCGCTACCTATAATATACTTGGCCACCCTTTTTTCTTATTTGTTTTTCACAGCGAGTGCGAAATTTGTGTCCCCCTCACAGCTATAACGGCACACATCTGAGGGGTGCGGTTTTTTTTAAATGGTAGATAATAAAAACTTTTAGTGCCCGCATTTTTTCTTGTTTACACTCAACACCGAGCGCGTCGTGAGTGTGTAAAGTTTACACTTAAATTCAAATAATTTGCGGAGGGCCAATTTTTTTTTAAAATGTTTCCCCTAACTAGTAGGTTACGAATCTGGTCTAAAATTTCTTTACACTCATCGGTTGTTGCACAGGAGTGTAAATTAGACGTTTTTACAGTTTTCATGTGGCCATATCTAACTCAGTTTTACATCTTATGCAGTCTGATTGGTTTCAAATGTAGACGGTTAAAAAATCCAGGGGAGACTTTTTTAATTTTTTGTTTAAAGTAATATTCTCGAATTTAGAGGCGGTTTATTGTTAGCGCGTACCTATAATATACTTCGGTAACTCTAACACCTGTGCACCCCCTACAGCTATAACGGGACAATTTCTGGAAGGTGTGTTTTTTTAAAAGGAAGAAAATAAAAATTCGCTGCTCTTGTTTTTTGTTTTTCTTGAAACGCAAAACTGACTGTGTAAAGAAGTAAAGTTTTGCGTAACGTTATAACATGGGACATATTTTGGGACATTTATAATGCGGCATATGGACAACTGAATATTGATGACTCGGAAAATTGAACGGCGTAGGATAATAGAGGGATGAATTCTACAGATGGTACTTCTTTTTTGTTTTTAGAAATTCGCATTAGTTATCGAATGGCAGTGTAAAGAGTGCGAAAATCTGGGGGTAAAAAGTTAATCTTTTTGGTCGAGTTTTCAACCTGCTTATGTCCGATACTAAGTCCGGTTATGAGTTTTTCGAAAATGTTTTTTGGCAGAAATGTAGAGCGGATCATGGGCTACATTCTGTGTATAAGCAAAGTCTTCTATGCTTAATGGTGAGTTAGATCCTGGGGTTTAAAGTTTACACTCTAGTGGATGGTGTAAAAAAACGGATTTTAACTAAGATTTCTCTGCCAAATTTTCCGCTTATGAGTAAGGGTGACGACACAGCAGTAATAAAGTGCCTCTCAGGGCTACACATCGCAGCAAACCGCAATTAAAAAAAACGCAATATTGAGTTATTTATGGGGTAAAGTTCGAAATTAGAGGTAAAAAATGGGCGAAAAACACGTTTTTTTTCCGAATTTTGATTAATAAATCATAAAATAATTTTGCAAGAGAATTTGGCACACCGAAATGTACTACGATTTAAAAGCTACAAATTGTACCAAACCGAATTTCTTTAAACTCAATGTAGCTCGGTACGGAATTTTAAAGTTTACAGTGTTCTAAATGATGGAAAAAACGTTTTTGTTGCGTTTTTTGTTCCAATTTTCTCCGTCCAAAAGTCGGGATAAGTCTAATAGAATAAGAATAAAGTGCTTTATATCGGGTGCATGTCAAAGCAAATTGTCTATACATTAATATTCAGCGAGTGTAAAGTCAAAATTCTGGTATTTAAAATGCGTTTCTGTCTTGTTTTTTCTGCCTGCTTTCTGGTTATGAGTCAGGGACACGATTATCAAGTCTAGAAATGGACCAGGAACTAAATTTGATATGCCAGTCTGGCGCATATGTTTACACTCTACAGTGTTGTGCTTACACTAAATTGTTGGTTTGCACATAGAACATTATGGAGACTCAATTTTTTTCATAAATATTAATCGTAATATCAAACAATATCAAAATTACGAATCTGACCAAAATTTTCTTTACAATAGGTGTTTACATGAAGTTTACACTACATATGTATTTATCTTGGTTTTTGAGCATTCCAGAAACCTACTTTTCCCTGGAGTCTAAAAAATTTTCAGCGGATCAAATGTGAGACGTCACGTAGGCGTTTGTTTACATCCAACAGTGATGTAAAGTAGTTTACATTCATTGTTCATTTGTCCTCAGACCATTGTAGAGACATAATTTTTTCATGAATGTAGATCATAATATCCGAGTAATTTTTACACTGCATGTTAGCCTTGTTCGAGCATTAGTAAAAAGCGAAATTTTTTCCTGAGATCTAAAAATTTATAGGGAATGAAATGTATACGTCAGTTGGGTTTCTTGCTTACACTCAGCAGTATTGCAAAGTGGTTTAAACCTAATGTTTATTTGTCTTCAAAACATTATGGAGACTCATTTTTCCATAAATATTGAAAAATAATATCGAGCAATATCAAAATTACGAATCCGACTAAAATATTCTTTACGCTATGTGTTTGTGTAAAGTTTACATTACGTCTTAACCTTTAATTCGATAGACTTGCAGAGACTATGCACCGGAAGTCAAGAAATTCAAGGATTCATATGTGAGACATCAATTAAGTGAGTTTGTTAACCTCCAGTAATCTAAAGTGATTTAAAAAATTATGTTCAAGTGTCCTTAGATCATTGAAGAGATGTAATTTTGTCTAAAATGGGTTGCATTAAAGTTAAATCCTTCTTAGCCGTAAGTAATATGTTTCACAAAATCTTGCACATGGAGAGCAATCGTTTAATCGATGTAAATTGCCAGCAAAGTGGTTTAAAATGAACCAGCAATCACACTAATGTGCACAGTAGTCGACAAAGATATGCAGCTTTATTGTAATCATGTACATTAATAAGCCGTAAATCGGAAATACACCATTTGGAATGGAAAAGACTGCACTTAATGAATACATATGTTAAACTTATTATAATAGATAGCGCGATAGCGCTACCTATAATGTACTTGGCCATACTTTTCTATATGTTTATCACAGCGAAGGCGAACTTTGTGTCCCCCCTCACAGCAACAACGGCACACACCTGGGAGATGCGGTTTTTTTTAATCGATGGATGATTAAAAAATTCGATGCCCGTGTTTTTTTTCTTTCTTTACACTCAATACTGAGTTAGCAATGAGCGAGCAAAGTGCAAAGCAAAAAATTAAATAATCTGCGGTTTGCCAATGTTTTTTTTAATAATGTTGCCCCAGCTGTAGATTACGAATTGACCTTTAAAATTACTTTACACTCAATGGCTGTTGCACAAAAGTGTAAAGTATACGCGTTTTTACTCTTTGCGTGTCCATCAGCTTATCTAACTCAATTTTGGTTTCTGTGCAGTCCTATCGGTTCTATACGGTAGGCTGCAAAATTCAAATCAATTCTTTTTTCTTTCTTATAACGCAATATTTCTTGATCTGTGATCGTTTTAGTGTAAAGGGTTCGAGACGAAAAACGATATCCTTTCAACTACTCCGCTAAGTAGGCGGAACATGCTAATTATGCTTAAAAGGTGCCCTGACCTTAGCGTTACAGATCACACTTTACTTTTATACACCCAATATTGTTATTAGCACAAGTGTAAAGTTTACACCGAGAAGCATTTTTGCGCCCAGAGCGTCGTGGATGATGAATTTTTTTAAATTTTTCCGTAAGGTCAGAATAACGAATCTGACCTTAAACTTTTCTACAGCCAGTGTTTGTTGAGGCAAAGAGGTGAACTTGAATTATACCTACATCTATTTAATGCCGATAGATAACTCCGTATTGCATATTTTTGATCAGATTTTTTCGTATTTCAGAGGTTTTTGACTCGTCTTAAATAAATAATTATTTTTATCATCATAATTGCACTATTCTTAAACTTCAGTAGAATGATGAATATCTTTCAAAATAGGATAATCAAGCTGAAATTCGCTTTCGATATGTCGAGTTGGCGCAGTGATTGACAAACTCCGTTCTCGGATGCGGTATTAAACAAAGAATGATGGGTTCGAATCTTCTGAATGCTGACTTTTTTCATTTTTTTTCAAATTCTTTTGGCAAAACCATGTACTTCATTTGACTCATATATCTATTTAGGTTCTGCAGATAACACTCTTCGTTTTTTTTGAATTTCGCCTCAGTTCTCGAATGGGAGTGTAAAGAGTGCGAAAATCTGGGGTGCGAAAAGACACATTTTAACCGAGTTTTCGACATGTTATGTCTGCCAACAACTCCAGTTATAGTTTTAGAAATTTTTTCTGACAGAAAATGTACTTTCGGATCATATTGTCTTGTGCTTACCAGCAAACTTTTCTACAATCAATACGCAGTTAGTACTAGGCTTGAAACTACCTTCTAGTGGATGAGAAAAAACAGATTTTGTCCAAGATTTCTGTGCCAAAAGTTGGGTTTAATTAAATAAAATAGAAATAAAGTAATTTTAATGGCTACACGTCGAAGGAGCCGCGTTCTAAAAAACGTTATATTGAGTTGTTTATGGGTGTAAAGTTCGAAATCTGAGGTGTAAAATGGGCGAAAAAAACAGGTTTTTTCGTATTTTGATTGATAAATCATATCAAATATTTTGCGGAACATAAGTTTGCACATACAAACCTACTACAATCAAAGGGCAACAAACTGGCCCCGAACCGAAATTAATTAAATTCAATGGGCGTTAGGTTCAGATTTTTATATTTTACAATGTGGTAGACAGTGGAAAATACGTGTTTGTACATTTTTTTGTTCGCCACTTTCTCTGTTCAGAAAGTTTGCCAGTTTATCAAAGATAAAAATAAAAGTAAAATTTAGTTTTTTTTTCCACGTAAAATCAGAATTGAGAATCTGACAATTAGTATTCTCTACACTTAGTAGTTTTGTAAGGTTTGCACAATTCATTTGTTGGATCAATCGCGTTTAGTTCGGAATTGGTGGACGGTCTCTTATTTTATTACTCGGCTTGAATAACCAAGTGACTGTCTTTTGATTATTTTCTTTATCGCAAATTCAAACACCCAAATTTCAATTTAAAAAAATCATAAAAATTATTTCATAATTTTTGCGTAAGATGATCAGCTTGGCTTTAGAGCTCTTTTTTCTTGTTTTCACTGTTCATTGTGCTCGTAGGAACCAGAAAAGAAATAGTTTTTCGCCATAGGTATTCTATGGCGAAAACAACTTAAAAAAGCTTTTTGCGTTAATTATTATTTTGGTCCAAAATAGGTCAACTGACCTAGGGCGAAATTCCGGGCTACTTAATTACTACTGCGTTAGGGTTTTAGGCATAGCCGCTAATAGGCCTGCAGGTACGGACGAATTTAGGTCCGAGGAGTTGAATATAACGTGGAAGCTATTGAGGGTCGTGTGGGTTGAGTCCGGTGTTTCGCCCTAGCAACTCGACCAGCGCTAAGTGTAGCCAGGTACTTAAGTAAGTCCCGTAGTACGTTATATGTCGTTTCCAAGTTAATTTAAATGTGGAACGACCTCTATAACTTACAGGACTGTTTAGAATGTAACATATATTTACTATAGCTAATAAAAAATAGTAAACTTTATACTTCCGACAATCAAGAGCATATCTAACTCAGCGTTCTATGCAGTCTGATTGATTTCCAAAAGGTAGACGGTTATAAAATCTAGGGAGTCTCTTTTTAAAACAACATTTTTAAATTTAGAGGCAATTAATTTATGTTAAGAACAATATTGTTTTCCGCGTTCTGGACTGCTGTCATTATTGTGGTATGTTACTGTATGTGTTTGCTGACTGATGCACTGAAATCATGCTAATTAAAAGTGGGATAATTAGCAAAAGAAAAATGCTCCGATGGAACAAAAAAGATGAATATACTTGGAATTGTGGATTATTAAGGATGTAAAAGGAGGGGACTAGGAATAATCTACCTAAAGTCGCAAAATCTGCTAAAATCACACTTTCTCTAAGCAACGCAAAACGAAGCATATTCTGCGCCCTAAAAGTGTCTTTTTTAAATAATGTTCAAAGTTTCAGATAAGAGTGTATAAACGAAATCTGTAATGTTTATTTTAAGTTAATGGCAAGTAGAAACGCTGACTAGCTTCGTATCCTGATCTATAGAAAATTAAGTGGTATTGTATTTAAAGTTGTTTTATTTTGTTCTGAGCATTAAAGCAAGCAAAGCAGCGGCCGATTGATTAGTGCACACAACTTAAGGGCATGCTAGTGTACCTACATCTAGTCTGTTTCAAGTCAACTTAAGTGTTTCCTACTGTTTCAACCACATTCATTCAATTGGCTTTAGAAAGACAGTTAGTTTACTCAACATCATTTCCTATAGCTATTGCGTAGCTAATGCTGCTTTTCAATCATTTTATGGTTAAATATTTAGTTTTAATCTGTTGGCCGCAGAATATACTTCGATTTTTTGCGTTGCTCAGAGAAAGTGTGATTTTTAGCAGATTTTATGAATTTTAGGTAGATTATTCCTAGTCCCCTCTCCTTTTACATCCTTAATAATCCACAATTCCAAGTATATTCATCTTTTTGTTCCATCGGAGCATTTTTCTTTGCTAGTGAAGATATCCTCTGCATCATACACATACATATCTCAGAAATTTTCTGACTCAGATTTTTCGCTAAAGTTGTTTAAAATTCCAGCAGTTTCCGAATCTTGCACAAGAAATAATTTTTAATAAATAAAAATTTTAAACGGCAAAAACCGCTATATTGTATGTAAATATCGAAGTTGCACCAATTTTTGACTCTTTGAGGATAAAGTTGGGATGTTGTGTCTCCACAAGAATTCTCGATTCACCATCTAGGATGGAACAGATTAATAACTTGTCAATAAAAGCAGATACTTTTTAAACTCATAAACCATGTTTTAGCCTCATGCTTATATTCATTGTTTTTCGCCAACAGACCAAGGGCCTCCAAATTGTTTCTTTGCACAAGGCCCCCAAAAGCCTAAGACCGGGTCTGGGAATGAATATAGTACGTACAAGAGCAAACAATGTTTTTAAATCGAAACAGTAAAAAAATTTGATATGGAGCCCAAAAATACGGAAATTTGGCGAAAATATGCTAAATAATTAATATGACTAGTTGGGGTAAATTTTACCCCCCCCCCACACAGAATGAATGAAAACCTATCTTATTTTGTTTGTTTCGTGTCTTGCAGCTGTTGGATGTATTCCCAGATACTGTATGTAGCTCTAGCTATCATTTTTTTCATCTCATAAAAACCCAATAAAACCCCAATAAAAGCCAAAAAACCAAAAAAACCAGAAAAACCCAACATTCAAAATATTAAAATCTGGGTTTTTTCCATCCCTGACTACCACCTACATAAATCTAAGCCTAATCCCAGTAAAATAACGAAGTTTGACCAGGAAAGGTGACTTCCAGGAAAAAAATAATCTTTTGAACTCACGTGAGCGCGCACGCCATCATATGCCTGTCGTGAAAAATGTCTACCAATCCAAATTTCAACTTTAATAGCTCTTTTCATAGATTAATGGACCGCGAATCTCAATAAATAAAGTATGTGTAATCGGTATATGTAAGAAGTTTCATCGAAAAATGCAGAAAACAACAAAAAAATTATAAAAATTCGGCATCGGACTTCAAAGTGATTTTTCACTCACTACGGTACACCGCAAATGCTTAAAAAGCGTATACTCGCACCAGTATTAACTTGCGCATCTAACAAGATAAAATTTAACGATTTCTGACCAATAGAAAGGAAAATATGTCGATTTCTTTAAACCATACTTTTTCCCATAATAACGTTTAGGTGTGCCAGGGTTCAAAATCTGAAGCTTACTCCCCATTGAGTATTAAAAAATTCGGCTCAGGCCAGTTCATAGCCTTTGAAGCGTAGTACGTTTGTATGTGGAAAACTTCTGTTCCGCAGAATATCTGATACATTTACGAATCAAAATAGGAAAAAAACGTGTTTTTCCGCCCATTTTACACTCCTGAAGTCGAACTGTACACCCCCATAAATAACTCAATATTGTGTTTTTTTAACACGCTTTGCCGGGACGTGTAGTCCTCAAAAGGTATTTTATTTCTTTTTCTTTTTTCTTCATTGTTCCCGACTTAAAGGCGGAAAAGTTGGTGGAGAAATATCAGACTAAAACTATTTTTACATCATCCACTAGAGTGATAAAGTTTAGATCCCTAGATCAAACTCCGTACTGAGTGTTTTCTGGCAAACAGAAAGTAGCCCTTGATCCGTAGTAGTACATTTCTATCAAAAAATTTCTTGGGACTCATAACCAGAGTTGTTGGCAGACATAAACAGGTCAAAAACTCGACAAAGATGTGTTTTTTAACCTCCATATTTTCACACACTCTACATTCCCATTCGGGAACTAATGCGAAATTCAAAAAAACAAAGAGTTATATCTAGAAAATTTTATACTCTGCAATTCTGTATTATTAAATTGTATGAGACATTTGCACAGAGTTGTACAAATGCCAATTAAGTGATTAACTATGTCTCCGGCTTAGGGCACGGTAATAGGAGAAATATTCCAGCTGAAGGTATGGATGTGCTGGACCACTAAAGTTCTGTTTGACTAAATAAAAATCTTGAGACCTGTTTCCAAAAAAGTTTTTCGTCAAGCAGGTCGGTAAAGTCAAAATGGATATTTTTTCTTCCCTTTCAATTAGAATAATCCGATTAATTGGTGCGATTAGCATCATGGCGATTAGCTTAGAGATATCTTCATCTTAAATAGTATAGAGATTACGATTCGTTTAAGATTACCGCATCGCATCACTAAAATTAAATTAACCTATTAAGAATTATTTTATCACGATAGTGCAGGGTCAACTGAAAAAAACATGCACATGGGTGCTTTGACAGACGTCCAAAGTAAATTTTCAGGGGATGAGGAAGAATTAAGGCCGAAAAAGGACGAAACTAGAATCTTTTTCTCAACGATTGCTAAGGCGTTTTTAGGCTATTTTTATACATTAAGACTTTTATTAGTCTGTGAATTTTCTCTGCTGACTGAATCTTCATACCGGTCAAACTTTGCATTTGAAAACCTTAAATTTCCAGCTTAATTGAATTGCAATGGTGGGTAAGTTGTACCACAGGATGGTTCAATCGAAGCAGCAAATGAGCTGACTTACGTTAGTCTATTCCAAGACCTTGAGTTGAGAACAGACATTCTTGTGTTTTAATTACCATTTTTCTTAATTTTATACTCATTTCGTGAAATTCTCTTATCCTGCTATCTAGACTGTGTAGACTCGAACCAAAGGCATGTCTGACTGTGATCAAATATGCACGTGGCTTTAGGGAGGACTAGATCCCCTAAAAAGAAATAATGGGATGTTTTCAGGTGAAAAATGAGGAACGAACGCAAATGGATGAAAAACTGAAAGTTTCTATATAAGTGCTTAAAATTTACCACAGCATTTATACATGGGTTGTTAATTAAGTTCGTTTTAGCTGTCTAATAACTTTTTTCCATCTGAGTTATCAACACGCGGTTTTTTGCTCGTTATTCTGCAACTTCTGCTTTACATCTCTGGACTATCATTTCTTCTTATCTTTTTTCCGCTTTCCAGTAAAATAATTCTGTTTTATCATAGATTTAAAAAATTGAATACAAATAGCCCTAAACAGAAGGTCCCATGACTTCATTCTTCAAGGAAAAAGATAAATATTTTAGCTGAGAGTATTCAACGTTGTAAAGCACCTTTTAGGATGTTTTTAGTTCATAAAACGTGCATTTGTGATGGAGCATTTTTTTGTCAAAATCAGCAAAGAATTGAGTTTTGACGAAAAATGCATCTCTAAAAAGAAAAAATTAATCACAATGGGATTTTTGGTAGTGCATCAATGAAAGTCATAAACTGTCTTTAATTTACCGAAATTTTGAGATCAAATGCTAATCAGTGCCCAAGCTGCGACAAGATAAAAGTTGTCATTCTTAAAGAAGTTAGGTATTTTAAAGAATTCTTCTTGAAAAGGTGGAAAAAATGGAAAAAATGGTGACTCTAGTAATGTAAAGCAGAAATTGCG